>CM045570.1:21991406-22173884 GCA_024721245.1 Mitragyna speciosa
TCATTTAGTAGCAATTGGTACCGAGTTTACGAATGGGAGGTACCTCGATTACCCTTTAATTTCTTTTTACGTGCTCCCACGTGCTCCAATGTGTTTTTCTATGTGTTTTCATGTATCTTTGTACTTATAGTTTTTTTTATCCCTGTGTGAGTGTTTATTTATTTATGCCATGTTGTCTATTTGAATTTGATTTTTATTATTCAAAAAGATGTAATAGATAGGCAATATTATATTTAGTAAAATTTTTGTATTTAGACAGTTAATGTAATAGATAGTTTATATGTTATCTATTTAACAAAAATTTTATGTATTTTAGTTAGAAAATGTAATAGACAGGCTAGATAAGTTACCTTTTATTTTATTTTTTTTAGATCGTAATTAGGCTTCTCCGGTGTAATAGTTAGGTTTTGTGTGCTATGTGTGCTATGTGTTTATGTGTTTTATTCGCTTTTCTTAGGATTTTGCATCTAGAATATTATGATTATGTGCTATGTGCTCCTATGTGCTATTATTTGCTTTTATGTGATTTATTGCTTTAATATGTGCTTTAATTACTTACTTGCTTTATTATTCTATATGTGTATCGTCGCCACACTAGTCCAACGCTAGTTGTGGTTAATTTCGGTTTCTTCGCTAGTCCAACGCTAGCGGAGAATTTTTAGAAAACAGGCTAGTCCAATACTAGACCTTTAGGTCATTTTAGTGATAGAATCATTTCGTGTGTGCATTTCATGATCATCACACACATATTTTCTCTTTTTAGGCCTTTTCCATTTTTACATAATTTTCTATATATATTTTATCATTTATTATCTATTTTAACATTTATTTTAGTGCATAATATTTAGATTCCACTACACATAGAATTTTAGGTCATTTGTGTGATTTGACTAGAAATAGTCATCTACTCACGTGGGAAGCGATGGCGTACATGTCGTTCCCCCCTTCGTGAATAGAAACAGTTAGTCACGAATCCATTTCGTCCCCCGTACCCGTTATGTTGCATCCCTACTTTCTTTGTTCACTTACTATCTATACTACTATTTTCCTTTTCTTTTGCATTCTATTTTGCACCTAAACTCGTGACTCCGTCGAGGTCTACATTCAGGTTTTGCAATTAATGCGATAATTCCGACTAAACCTCAATGGAACATTTCGCCCCTTAACGATACTCATCTTTAGGATTAGATTTGCATTTATATAGTTGCATCCAAAATGCGATAAAATCTTAGGGTTATATTAGGAAAATTTGGACTAAACCTCGCAACTAGTTTCGACTAGGTTGAAAGGGTGCCTTAGGCGCGAGCCTTTGCCTTCCCTTTCTTCAACTGTGACTCCCGGACCTTTTTCTCTTGTTTTCAAAGACATGGAGTTATCTAAAAGGGTTTTTATCGCTTTTCTTACATTTTTCTCAAATCATTTTTCTAAATAAATCATTCTCGATTTTTTACTTTTTATAAAATATTTTCTGGTGACTTGGTACATCAAAACTCAATACCAAGTGGCGACTCCCTTTTTACTAAAAACCCTTTTCAGACTCTATTTTCGGGCTCAAAAACCGTCGCATTTTTAAAGTCCCATTTTAGGCCCTTTTCTTTTGTTTTCAAAATAAAGCATTTGTTTGTCACATTTTATCGAATTATCTTTTATAAAGTACTTTTCTAAAAAAATTCTTTTTACAAAAAAAATTTTTACACACTTCTTTTTCCAATAAACAAAATCACGTTTAATTCTTCCTTTTCCTTTTTTTTCCGACCTCACTCACATCACACTATATCTACTATTAATTATTTTCCTCTTTCGAAAAATGGGGCGCGACAGAGTGTTTTTTGAGAAATTTGAAAAAAAATTTCTAAAAGTGTTTTTTGTTGACTTTTTTGCAAAGGTCAAAAGTTGATTAATTTTTGTTTACTTTTGTTGAAATGGGGAAAGTTTTTGAATTTTGAAAATTTTTTGAAAAACTTATTTGAAATGTTTAAAATTTCTTAACAACTTGTTCTACTTTTTACACAATTATTCACAAAACGTAGCATTTTTTCAACAAATTTTGTTTAGAAAAAGGGAAAAAATTACGACCAACAATTTGAGCTCCATTTACAATAGTAATGGAGTGTAATAGAGTAATGAGCACTAATATCAGACGCTGGACAACGTCTCATAAAGTGAGGATTTTGAAATGAGAAGGAAAATTAAATTCAAAATTCAAAAAACGAGAGAATAAATTGTTGACTTTTGTTAAAAAAGTTCTCAAATAATTTTCACTTATCCAAACCCTGTAGACGCCAAATTTTGACACACCCTTTACAAGAAAATGTATTTTTGCTTCATTTGGGGGATACTTTTTATTTCTTTGGGGAGCTAATCGCAACTTTTGTGTAAATTATGTCTAATTAGTTATATCAGTAGCAAAATGGTAATTTTACCATGTAAACTTCATTTTATTTTATTTTGTTTTATTTCATTTTCTAAATACATAGTTTTACTATTTTTATCATTATTTCTAATTTTAATGATTTTTTAGAGTAATTTATTATTTATTTAAAATTTTAGTATTTTTTATTTAATGTCACGTTTTTCAATGCACTTTTATTTAACAATTTTTGTGTGAAAAATTTTATATGTGCATTCAATATTCATAGATTTTATGTAAAAAAAATATTTAATAATTTTTAAAGACTATTTGATATTTATTTCAAATTGTATCTTTTTGTCTATGACATATTTTTCAATAGTGAATTAACTTTAAAATTTTAATTTTTACTATTATTATTGAATTTTCTTTTTCTAGTAATGCTGAATTTTAGTTTTAATTTTAGTTTTATTTTATTTTATTTTAAGGAGTCCATAGGATTTTTATTTTTATTCTAATTTTCGTCATTTTTTTATATAGTTTTCTCTTTCCGAAAAAAAAAATATTTGGGACAGTAGAAGCATTGCTGCAACTGTTGCTTCTGCAAATGCAGCCCAAATACCATCATTTTTTCCAGCCATCCTATATCACCAACTCCACCTTCTCCTCCATTTTACACTCAATCAGCAGATTCATCAGATTTTAAGGGATTTTGCTCAAATTTCCTTCTCAATTCACCATCATGACATTCACAATTCACACTCCATTCACTAACCCTCTCAGCTAATTTGTAACTCACACACTTTCTTCTTCACTCTCACTTGACAATTCTCAGCTTTCCTGATTTTCCACTCCACCCCACAGACACTACACCAACACTCACTCATACTTACACCTACACTCAAAATTTCCCAACTCCAGACATTAGAGACACACTACACTTCACCCAATTCTCTCCCTCAGTCTTTCCCTCACTTCACTTGCACACAGGCACACAAAAAAAAAAAAACCTCTCCATCTCTCGTTTCCCTCACTTCACTTGCACACAGGCACAAAAACTCTCCATCTCTCATTTCCCTCACAACACACCTGCACACACTAGAGCTCACAATTTACACACACACCATCACAAAACACCCTCAACTCTCCTACCTCTCTTCTTCTCTCGGCTCTCACAACACACAATTCACTCACACACAAACACAGACACTAATCACACACCACGCACACCTCCATACACAAAAACAACACACACAAACACTCATTAGACACCAGAGACACGCACCACACACTCACCATTCTCTCCCTTTCTGCTCTTGCTCACACCTGCACAAAAATCACAAATACACAGACACACACTACACTCTTGACCCCTCTTCTTCTCCTTCTTGACCACATTTCACCTGCACTTCACCCAAAAACAACACAGGCACACACTCATTTCACCTGCACACACAAGCACACACCCACAGTCGCAAGCACACACACATCACACCAATTTCAAGCACACACGGACACACAGTAGCAAGCACACACACACATCACACATCAAAATTCACATACACAACCACCCACAGCCCTTTGAACTCCACCGAAGCCACCCCAACAACACCACCTACCGCCAGGACAACACACCACCAGCTCCATCGAACTGCCTGCAGTCCATCACGCCATCACTGCCCCTTCACCGTCGCTTCACCACAAGTAAGCTCTCGGTTTTTTCGCCCATTTTTCATTTGTATACATTTTGATGACACTGGAATTATACTTAATCGTTTGTGCAAGAGGAATTGGTTCATCAATTTGGATTTGGAAATTGGGGATAGTTAGAAACAAGAAATAGAGAACAAGAGAGGGAGAGAGAGAGAGAGAGAGATCGACAGAACGAGACCGAGAGAGAGATGGACTGAGAGAGAGAGAGGAGAGAACGAGACAAAGAGAGATCGAACAAGGAGAGGACGAGAGGGAAGAACCAGGGAAGAAAGGGAAGAAAAAGAGAGAAAGAAAAAGAAAAGCAAATCTGGAAAAGTAGAAAAGAAAGAAGAAAAGAAAGAAAGAAAGAAAAAGAAAAAAAAAAGAGAAAGGAAAACCGGTAAAAAGAAGAAAAATCGTAAAAAAAATAAATAAATAAATAAAAAAGAGTCTTAACCAAAACTACGTCATTTTGGCCTGAAACGACGTAGTTTTGGTTATTTTTTTTAGTTATTTATTTTTATTATTTTCATCAGATTATATATTTATATTTTGCCCCCTCAGATTCTTAATTGTTTGATTATGCCCTTCAATACTTTTAGTTTACTTCATTTAAGTCCTTATTTATTTTAATTGACCCCCTAGAATTTGTAGTTCCTTTCAATTATGTCCAAATTAATTGCAATATGGTTCTAATATGTCTGGAAATTGCAATTTTATACCCCTAAGTTTGCTGAAATTGTGAATTTGCCCTTTAAGTCTTACTGAAATTACATTTTTACTCCCCATGCATTGCTGGAATTATATTTTGCCCCTAGAATATTGCTGGAATTGTATTTTAACCCTTGAAAGTTGCTGAAAATTTGTAATTTGGTCCCTAGTGTTGCCGAAAATTGCATTTTTGTCCTCCAACCTTGCTGAAATTTTATTTTTGCCATTATGCTTTGCTGGAATTACATTATTACCCTACAATCTTGCTGGAAATTATCTTTTTGTTCATAACTTGCTGTAATTTTTATTTTTGGCTCCACATATTTACTGAAATTTATTTTTCATCCTTTAAGCTTGCTGTAAATTGCATTTTTGTTCCTAGAACATTGCTGGAAAATACATTTTTTACTCTAGACTTGTTGAAATTCATGTTTTTGTCCCCCAATTTGCTAGACTTTTCACTTTTTACCATAGAATATTGTTAGAACTTATATTTTAACTTTAGATTTGTTAAAATTGACATTTTAATTCCTAAACTTTTTCTTAAATTATATTTTTTTCCCTAATTTAGGGATATTTGTGTTTTAACCTAAAATTTTAGAAAAATCTTATTTTTGATTCGGAACTTTTCTTTTATTATCTAATTAAGGTCTTAATACTTTTAATTACGCCCTTTGTGTTTCTAAGCTTTAATCAATAACCCGATTTAAATTTTTATTTATTTAATTAATGATCATATTAGTTTCTTTATACCTCTTTATATTATTTTGGTGTTTTTATGCATTGTGTTAAAAGTTTAATGACATATTATTGTATTTTCTTTATTTAAATTAAACATATATTTTTAATGCTCAGTTAGTGCTGTTAACTTTTATTTGTTGTTGTTATTATAATTCCCTTGCATTTTATCCCTTGATTATAGTGGTTAATATTGCATTATTTATTTTATGATTTTCTTTATTCAAAATATTGGCACCTTGACGTGTTTATTCGTTTTGTTAGTATTGATACCAAGTCTTTGGATGGGAGGTACCTTTGTTATCCTTTTAATTTCTCTTTATGTGCTCCTATGTTTTCTATGTGTTTTTCTTTATGTATTTTTTAAGTGTTTATTATCTTATTTATATGTGAGCATTTATTTATGTTATGTTATTTATTTGAATTTAATTTTAATTATTCAAAGGAATGTAATAGATAGGTAATATTCTATTTAACGAGAAATTTTGTACTTAGATAGTTAATGTAATAGATAGTTTATACTTTCATCTAGTTAACAAAAGCTTTTGCATTCTAGATAGAAAATGTAATAGATATGTTAGATAGGCTAGTTTGATTATCTTTTTCCATTTTAGATTGTAATTAGGTTTTTCTCCGGTGTAATAGTTAGGGCTCTTGTGTGCTATGTGCTTATGTGTTTTATTCGCTTTCTTTAGGACTTTGCATCTAGAATGTTATGCTCGTGTGCTATGTGCTCCTATGTGCTATTATCTACTTTTATATGATTATTGCTTTAATCTGTGTTTTATTTATTTACTTATCATAATATATGTGTATTGTCGCCACACTAGTCCAACGCTAGTTGTAGTTAATTTCGATTTCTTCGCTAGTCCAACGCTAGCGGATAATTTCTAGAAAATAGGTTAGCCCAATGCTAGACCTTTTGGTCATTTTAGTATTAGAATCAATTTTTGTGTGTATTTCATCTCATTTCACACACATTTTCTCTTTTTTAGGCTTTTTTTCATTTTTGTATGGTTTTTATGTATTATTATCACTTATTATCTATTTCAAACATATGCTCAGCGCATAACATTTAGACTCCACTACACATAGAATTTTTAGTCATTTTGTGTACGATTCGACTAGAAATAGTCATCTACTCACGTGGAAAGCAGTGGCGTACATACCGTTCCCCCCTCCGTGAGTAGGAATAGCTAGTCCACGAGTTTATTAGTCCCCTGTACCCATTATGTTGCATCCCTACTTTCTTTGTTCATTTACTATCTCTATTACTATTTCCCTTTTCTTTTGCATTCCATTTTACATCTATTCTCGTGACTCCATCAAGGTCCAGACTTGGGTTTCGCAATTAATGCGATAATCCTGACCAAACCTCAATGGAACATTTTGTCTCTTAACGATATTTATTTTTAGGACTAGATCTGCATTCATATAGTTGCATCCAAATGTGATAAATCTTAGGGTTATATTAGGAAATTTTGGACTAAACCTCGCAACTAGTTTCGACTAGATTGAAAGGGTGCCTTAGGTATAAACCTTTGCCTTCCCTTTCTTCAACTGTGACTCCCGAACTTTTTTCTCTTGTTTTCAAAGACCTGGAGTTGTCTTCAAAAGGGTTTTCTTGTTTTTCTCATATTTTCTCAAAAAATCATTTTCTAAATAAATCATTCTCGATTTTCTTACCTTTTGTAAAATATTTTCTGGTGACTTGGTACACCTAAATTCAATACCAAGTGGCAACTCCCTTTTCACTAAAAACCCTTTTTAGACTCTATTTTCGGGCCCAAAAAACCGTCACATTTTCAAAGCCCCATTTCAGACCCTTTTCTTTTTGTTTTCAAAATGAAGCATTTTCTAAAATCACATTTTTTTTCAAACTATTTTCTATAAATTATTTTTAAAAAAATCATTTTACAAAAACCTACACTTTTTTACAATAAATAACACAACAATAATTCCCTTTTTCCGACTTTCGAAAAAAAAATGGGGCGCGACAAACCCCTTTGAAAAATTTTTTTCAAATAATTCTCAAATAGTCATATCCAAACAGAGCTATAATTTCCATTTTTAAGGCCGCATCAACTTCACATGCCATTGGTGGGCCTGGATAAGCATTTCAGAGTTGGAATTGTCGAGTCGAAATATTTTTAAATAACTTGGTCAACGGCTCTACCTGTGGATTAGGCCTGTCAATGGGTCGGGTCTCGACCCGGACCCGACCCGGATCCGCTCTTTTTATCCGGGTCCGGATAAGGGAATAATTCCATTTACCCGGACCCGGATCCGGACCCGAATAGTTCTAAAAGAAAACGGGTCGGATTTGATAGAATCTATTCCGACCCGACCCGGACCCGGACCCGTTTTAAAATAAATAATAATTAAAAATATATATCTGCATTTTACTTTTTACAATATCACATTTGTCCCAAAAAACCCTACTTCTTCTTTTGGCCAACAGCGACTGACGTCGCGTTCTCCTCCCTTATCTCACTCTCCAATTTCTTCAAAAATTTCACGCCCCCCTCTCTCACTCCCCTTATCTCTTCCACAATTTCTGAGCAACCGAGATCGCTTTTGCTTCTATTTCTTTTGTTGGTTTGCTTCTGGCTTCTGCTGCTGGTGGTCTTACAGGTATAAATTGATGAATCTTTAATTTTTGTTGTTTTAATTGATTTCTTCTGCTGCTGGTGGCTTATGCTTCTTCGTTTTTAATTTTTGTGGTTTTTGTATTTTATTTTCTTGAAGAGATTTTGTATTCTGCAATTTATTTGCTTCCATCCCTTAACTGCTACAAACATTAGCTTAACGGGTGCCGTCCTGTTATGCTCTTCCATTGCAAATTCTGCAATTTTTATGACGTGAGGGTCTATGGAGTTTACCGGAATATATTGACCTTCCCCTGTAAAACACAAAATTAACTCCCAAATATCAAAACCCATTGAGACTGGCCCCCAAAAAGAAAAATCAATTAAACAAATTAGAATCTTACATTAAAAAAAAAGGACTAGTAAATGAAATAAAAAAGACGATTAAATCGTACAAGTTCCACGCGTTCTCTATCCTTAATCCCTAGTCCTCACGCATTAAAGGTTTGAGATTGAAGAAATTCCACAAGTCTTTCACCAATCACAGTTAAGGCTTGAGGATTTGAGGATCTCAACCAGGAAGAACAATTTAATTACTTGTAGTAGTGAAACTCTCTTATTGCATGGTGCCAAAGAATAAGGCAGGAAAGCTATACATACTGCCAAAAAATTGTTTTGCTATATATGTGTAGGAAATCAAAGAGGTGGCGTCAAATATATGACTATATATGAATTCTTATTGTAATTTTGCTCAAGTAGCTTTTCACCACTACTTGAAGACTCAAAACTGATGTTTTAGCAAAATATTAGTGCTACTAGTTAAAAACGAATACAATAGCCAATGATAATGCTGTAAGTCAAAATCTTCTGCCAATTAGAGACTTTTCTTGTTTGGATAATCACTAAGTTATATTACTGTAGATGTGAATTACATAAAGATTTTCTATCTTAAGTTGTTCCCTTCTAGAATCTTGATCAAGTAAATAAAAAATACATCTGTAGAGTTCAATAAGCTATACAAGAAGATTAGAAATGTATGTGAGAGGATTATCATTTTAATTACTGGCTTAATATTTGTGGGCTTTCTTACGTTCATCTGTAGAGTTCAATAAGCTAATAAAATGGTGGATTGTATGGTCATTGTCATTTTAATGTCTATGCATCCTACTACTTGAGATATCAAACACTTCCTTCTCAACATAATGGATTAGATATCTAAATCTTATAGAGACTTGTTGGATTCTTGATTGAGGTGTCAAATTTTTGCTAATTGAAGAGGGATTTAATGACGTGTTTGAACTTAAAATGATGCTGTTTTTTTTTTTTTTTTTGGAGAAAAATGCTGCAGCTTTAATATGCCTCGGATGGGGAAAAAAATGGTCCTCACTTCTTAGAGATAAACTGCAATTATGTGAACCTTTAGCATTCTATGTCCCTAGGTTCCAATTATAAGAAATCTTCATTTTAGGAGCATTATTTAAATCAGGAACAGTTGTGAAGCTGATAATGAAGAAATGTCATCCATGAAAGAAGATGAACTATCATATTATCTTTTTTGATTCCAAAGAAATTGACCCCAAGAATGTATTAAGACAACTTTCTAAAAGTTAAAATGATCTTTTGTATTATGGGAATGACTTATTGATAAACTTGATCACGTCAAGCTTTGATTGAATTGATGGCTTGCAAGAATAAGCTATCCACTTTATGTACGTTTGTTATTTTAGTCTACACAAGTTACTAGCCTATCATTGCTATCAAATTATGTACCAATTTCTTCATTAGTTTGTGGACAAGAATCTTAGAATATGTTACCGAGCTTATTCTTTTAAACTTATTATATCAATTCATTTGGTGTTTTGGTTTGCAGGATGTCATCTTTACCTAGTCAACCAACCGGGCCAACACCAAGTAGTACAGCCGATGAAAATGATGTTGCTATCTTGGATTCGGGAGAAGAGGGAATGAATGAAGATAATTCAAGTAAGCAACATAAGGAAAAAAAATTGACATCTAAAGTATGGTTTGATATGGATAGAGTTAGGACTCCAACGGGCATTATGGCCATATGTAAACATTGCAAAAAGAAAATGGCTGGGGATAGTTCACATGGAACAAGTCACTTGAAAAAGCACATAGATAATTGTATTGCTAGAAAATATAGGAGTGGAGGCCAGCAAGTACTTCAACTAGCTAAAAGTGCATTGGATGATAAAGTTAAACTTCAAACTTTCAAGTTTGATCAAGAGAGAAGTAGATTGGATTTGGCTAGAGCAATAATAAAGCATAACTACCCTTTTAACATGGTTGAGCATGAGTACTTTGAACTTTTTCTCAATAATTTGCAGCCAAATTTTAAGCTGGTTTCTAGAAATACAATTAGAGCGGATGTGCTTAGTGTTTATAAAGAAGAGAAGGAAAAATTGTACAAGTATTTGGATGATTTTGATGGTAAGATAAGTCTCACTACTGATATTTGGACATCGGATCACCAAAACTATGCTTATGCATGTTTGACAGCTCACTATATCAACGAACATTGGGAATTGAAAAAGAAGCTTCTTGCTTTTAAATCTATTCCATATCCTCATGATGGTGAAACATTATTTAGATTTATTTCGGATATCATTTTGGAATGGAATATTGACAAGAAGTTGTCCTCCATTGTTGTTGATAATGCATCTTCAAATGATTCAATGGTTAAACATTTGAAATCATGGCTCTTGGATAAGTCATTAATCAACTTAGGAGGTGAACTTTTTCATGTTCGATGTAGTGCACATATTCTTAATTTAATTGTGCAAGATGGATTAACTGTTGTTGGGAGTTTGCTTCATAAGATCCGAGAGACTTTAAAATACTTGAAAAGGTCTCCTTCTGCTTATCAAAAATTTGAGAATGCGATTAACCAATGTAGGCTGAAAAATAAAAAAAGAGTGAGTATGGATGTATCCACTAGATGGAATTCTACATTTTTGATGCTTGAGACTACTTTGCCCTTAAAGGAAGCTTTTTGCCGTTTTGAACAAATGGATAGAAATTACAAGCTGAATCCTTCAGAAAATGATTGGAAAGTGGCTAGTGTTGTTCATGGTTGCTTGAAAAAATTTTATGATGCCACATGTCATTTTAGCGGTAGTAATTTTCCCACAGCAAATATTTTTTTCCCTGATATTTGTGATCTTCGACTTAAGTTAAGGCAATGGGAACTTAGTGAGCATGATTTTATTAGAGAAATGGTTGTTCCTATGAGAGCTAAATTTGAGAAATATTGGGATGAATGTTGTTTGGTGTTGGCTATTGCTGTGGTGCTTGATCCGAGATTTAAGCTGGCTTTGGTAGAGTATTATTATAATGCTCTTTATGGAGAATATTGTCAAAGATATGTGGATAGGGTTCGTAGTGCTATTGCTGATTTATTTGTTGAATATGGAGGTAACCTTTATCCGTCTTTGAGTTATGTTGGGGACAGTGTAGGAGAGGGGACTTCAAGTGACAAAAATACGGATGTAGAAGATGATGATGATAACTTGTCTAATTTTGACAAATGGTATAAGCGATCTTGTTCTTCTACTATTCTTGCTCATCAAAAATCTGAATTACATTCATATTTGGACGAGCCTGTATTTCCAAGAAAAGAAGATTTTGACATACTTGGTTGGTGGAAGGCAAATAGCCCCAAACTTCCTATTCTTAGCAAGATGGCTCGTGATATTCTTGCAATTCCAGCTACTACTGTAGCATCGGAATCGGCATTTAGTGTTGGAGGAAGGGTACTTGATGAGGCTCGGGCTTCTTTGCTTCCTGATGTGGTAGAAGCTTTAATAACAACTGGTGATTGGTTAGAGTTAAAAAAGAAAAGAAGTAAGTTCTTTATTTTTAAGCTTGTATAATCTGATTTTTTTTTTTTTTTTTGCTTTAGTTTCTTTTTTGTTTTTAAATCCATGTTACTTAATTGAGCAAGGCCAATTTGATTTCTTTCCCTCTGTTGTCTTAGAGTTTATTGAAGAAGATTTGCTTGATTCTTCTAAAGTTCTCAAGTTAGGATGACAATGAAGATAAACTTTGGGAGTTCCAAACAACAGGTAAGAGTTTATATGACTTTTCTTATTTGGTTTTCTTGTAGAATGATACTATATTTGGAGTGTAGGTTCAATTTGAGCTTAATTTTTGTTTGTTTTATGCAATAAAGAATGGCAGTTTTTACATACAATTTCAGCATAACCAAGTAGAAATTATGCAGCTCTAAATTATGTAGTAACTGCATAATTTAAAAATGGTCCCAATGTACATATCTACCCGTACTTAGTGTTATGTAGTAACTACAGTTTTGCCTCAATGGTCCCAATTTAAATTATGTAGTAACTGCAGTTTTTTTTTTTTTTTTTCAAAAGCCATGATCTTTAATGTTTAACCATTTAAAATCATAGACTATGCTATTTATCTCCCTTATTGTTTGATTGATGCAGCTGTTTAGTATGAAGAAATAAGCTGACTTCGGTTGCGAATTGACCTCCTTGCAAGTATTTTGAGTGATGCTGCTGCTGGCACATATTTGTTGTTGATTGTAATTCAATTTATACAGCTTGTATGTGGAGTTTGGTCAATGTTTTTCAAGACTTATGTGTAGTGTTTTTAAGTTGGCTTTGAAATGATTATGTATTAGAATAGCTTTAAAATATGTACTATTTTTAAGTTGCTTTCTTTGAATTAAAATTCTGATTGTATGGAAAATTTGACAACCAGTTTTTTTTTTTCCATTTTTTCTGCGGGTCACCAACCCGGATCCGGATCTGGGTGATTCAATTGAGCATTTGAACTCCTTTTTGTTGCATGTTGATAGGACCCGGACCCGGACCCGATCGGCCCGGACCCGATCGGACCCGGATCCGGGAAACAAAAAGGAGGACCCGCCGGGTAACGGTTCCGGGTCCGGCACCATTTCTTCTAAACGGGTCCGGGTCCGAAATGTTCAATTCCGACCCGGACCCGACCCGTTGACAGGCCTACTGTGGATCTTGTGATCTAAAATAAAGCCATATAAGCATTCTTATATTACTTTTTTATATCAGTATGCATCATTATAATTATGTAGCACTCTTTAGACTAGAAGGTCCACAGTTATGCCATAAACCCAATCCACCTAAAAGTTTCCCTTGTCAGGTCCTTGGTATTTGCAATCTTGAAGCTGTTCCTACTCTAAGGGGGTGTTCAGTTTAGGGGTATCAAGGAGGGGAATAGATATGAGTAGTAATGATATCCTTGTTGATGTTTAGAAAATAACAACCATTATCCTTCAATCGAAATGAAAGTGATTAATTAGGATTTCTATGATTCCTCTCAAAATACTATTTTATCAAACTCATTAACCCTTTTGGGAGAAATAATACACATTCCACTACTAAACCAAACTTGTTAGAGGAACTCGTCAAACCCGTACTCATAGTAGAGTTAATGATATTCACAGTAACAATGACTGAAAATTTTGAACCAAACCTCTCCTTAATCCATCAAATGTTGATAAGGTCTCCATATTCAAACATACAATTTCATAAGAGCCTGCAGTCAGTCAACCAATTAATATTAATATCATAGACAATGATTAAGATGGCTCATTACTCTCTTTTGTATATTGACCAACTTAACAAGATAGATGACTGCAAAATGACTTCGAGGTTCAACCGCAAACCAGACAACATATAGTGATTAGGAACAAATTCAAAGCAGACAGAAAAAAGTTCTAACAATGTCGTCTAGAATTTCTAGAAGATTATGCATTCCATTTAGGAACTTGATCAGGTCTATGAGAATGAATAGCAAACAATGATCACTGAAAAAATTCAATAAGCAATTACAACTTTCAGCTGTCTCCCTAAATTACCTTCAGGTTCTCAATGATTCACTTCATTAAAAAACTCCAAAGCTTGATTAGTAATAATAAGTACATATGCCAACTTAACCCCCATCTTCGTCCTTGCTCATAACTGACAGAATAATTTCTCCTAAAAAACAAATGAACAAGAATCTATGGGGGTGCACAAAAGCACTTCAATTACATAATGCTTTTCAACTTGCTAATAAAATACTGATTTATACGTAGAATTAATGTATCGATATTCTGATGTTCTGGAATGTTTGTTCACTCGTAAAGTAAACAAAAAGGGTGGGTGCTTCTGATATTCTCTATTTAAACTGTGGCCTTTCGAAACCAAACCTCTGCCCTTGACTTGGTTTCCCGGCGTTATAATTTATCTTATCATAACAAAAATAAAATTCTTTATTGAAAGATGATAAGCACTTTACTTGTCGTGCTGGGGCATTTTCATGGTAAACAGATGGTACATGTCTGCCATAGCAATTTTCTTAATCTGCGAAGTCTCTGTTCTTTTGACTTCAATATTATTTTTTTTTCTTTTCTTAAAAAAAATGTTACTTTTAATTGATTTATTTTGTAAGATTAAAATAAAAGGTACAGCAAAATTACTAGCCTTTGGGTGGATTCAACCAAAGCTTGTTTTACAAACGAAAATAAGTGTCAATGTCCGTCTTGAAAAGGCAACCCTGCGTCTTCCCGTATGTCCACACCCTAAGTTCTTGGAGCCTTTGGTGGTACTAAAGAATTGCCTAATAAGTAACTATTCTCTCTCTTTAATCTAATCTTCACTCCAAAGAGTATCCCACAAAGAAAAACTAACACACCAAAGTTTCTCGTAAGAAACTATTCCTTTGATGAATGTACGTACTCTCTGTAGCAGAATCTGTAATATATGGACTCTTTGAGGATGGGGAGATAAAGTTTAGATGATAACTCACGGAGAGTTATAAATCTATCACAACTAATGCGATAGAAATCATGATAATAGTGTTTATCACAAAGATAAACAATTTGATAAATAAGAGCCTTATCACAAATATAGAGATTTAATTATCTTGCTAATAGATAATTTCTATTATTTTTTTAAATGTGGATAAGTATCCAACATCTCCCACTTTTATTCACATTGGATTGATTAAATAATATTCTGTTCATACTAGGAAATAGAGTGTGTGCCCGGACGCAATGATTACGGGTAGTTTGGACCTACATTAAGTTACTGTAGACATCAAATTTTGACACACCTTTTATAAAAACATGCATATTACTTTATTTAGGGGGGTATTCTTGATTTTCAGGGGCCAATTATAATTTTGTGTATATTACGTCTAATTTGTTACATCAGGGGCAAAATGGTAATTTTACCATGTAAATATCATTTTATTATATTTTATTTCCTAAATATACAATTTTACTATTTTTATCATTATTTATAATTTTAATGATTTTTAGGAGTCATTTATTATTTATTTAAAATTTTAGTATTTTTAACTTAATGGCACGTTTTTCAATGCACTCGTTTTTTACGAGAATTTTCAAGTGAAAAAATTTTATATATGTATTTTGTATATTTATAAATTTTCTGTAAAAATTACATGATTTTAGAAGGTCATTTAGTATTTATTTATTTTTTTGTCTTTTTTTTTTGTCTATTAAGGGCACGTTTCCCAAGAATGCGTTAATCTTAAATTTTGGAGTGAAAATTATACCATACACGCTTTATGTGATAATATATGTTGTGTAAGATTTTTGTGATGTCATTTATTAATTTGCATAAATTTTATAATTTTGCCATATTTAGGTCACGTTTTTCAATGCACTTTTATTTATTTAGTTATTTATTTATCTTTTTTTTTCTTTTTTTTCTTTTCTTTATGAGAATTATGTGTTTGTGCATTTATAAATTTTATGTAAAGAAAATTTTCTTAATTAATTAATTTATTTACTTATTTTTAAAAGACCATTTGTTGTTTATTTTAAATTGTACTTTTTCTAACCTAGAATTAACTTTCTTACACTGAATTTTTCTTTTTTCTTCTTCTAATCTTGTATTTCAATTTTAATATGTAAAAAAAAGAAAAGAAAGAGTTCCAATAGTTTTTATTTTATTTTATTTTATCTCTTTTTATTTTTATTTTTTTTTTATTTTTATTTTCTCTCTCTCATTTCTCTTTGTTCTCTTCATTTAAAAAAAAAAAAAAAGGAAACTGAATGGAACAGCAGCAGCGTTGCTGCTGCTGCTGTTCTGCAAAAATAATGGCTTCTGCAAACTCATCCCCAGGCCATCCCTCCTATCCATCATCCCTCACCTAACCTACCAAATTTCAGGGATTTTTCACAAAAATTTGGTTTTCACCATCCATACACTCAATCCTCACTACACAAATCACTCCCTCTCTGCAACACAAAAACTCACATTCACCCATACAGACACCACTGCACACACAGGCACAACTCCACTCTCTGCTTCTTCATCACTCACGACCTGCAGCTCACACCCCAGAGCACAAAAACCTCCCCTCACTCACACTCACCTGCACAAAGCTCTTCCATTCTTCCTCACTCTCGGCTCTTTCTCACAACACCACCACACACGTGACACACTCATTTTTCCTGCATTCCAAATACTCTCTGCATCTCCCTCACCAGAACACCTTTAGCACTTCACACTCACAATTCCCTCATCACTCTCGGTCTTCTCTCACAATACACTCACTTCTCTGCCTCCCCTTCCCTCTGCCAGACCAAATACACAACGCACAAGCATCATAACACCTTCACCACACCTGCAAATCACAACACTCACACACAAGTCTAACTCACAGTCACACATTCACCAGCAGCAAAACACATCCCAAACACACCATTGCATACACAACAGAACGCATTCAAACACGTCTGCACACACATTCAAACACACAATTGCACACACACAGTACACACAAAACATACAAACATACAAATACACACCCCTGCAAATAAGCCGAAAAAAAAAATCAACTGACAACAACAACGCCACACACCACCATCGGAGCACCACCAGCCTCGCCGCGCCTCTTTGGTTCAGGTAAAGATCTCTATCCCTCTTTCATTTTTCTACAATTAATCGGTGACATTTAATGGGAAATTTAGGGATTTTTTTCGGACCAAGGGTGAGAGAGAGAGAGACTGGACCGGGTGAGTGAGAGAGAGAGAGAGAGACGGACCGAGTGAGAGAGAGAGAGCTCCGGCGAGAAGGGACGAGAGAATCGAGAGAGAAAGTGAGATCGAGAGGAAGAGAGAATCAGGAGGAAGAGACGGACCAGGGGAGAAAGAAGAGAGAAAAGAAGAAGAAAGAAGAAAGAAAAGAGAGAAAAAGAAAGAAAGAGAAAAAATAAAAGGAAGAAAGGAAAACCGGTAAAAAATATATATATATTTTAGTGAAACTACGTCGTTTTCGACGTAGTTTCACTCAAAACTACGTCGTTTTGATTAGTTAGTTATTTTATTTATTTTTAATTAATAATAGTTATTTATTTTATAGGTCCTTATACTCTTATTAATGTCACTGTGGCCCTGGGAATTTATAATTTGTGCGTTTAAGTTTCTGTTTATTGTAGATTGACCCCTATAATTTTATTTTCTTTTCAATTAGGTCCTAAGTAATTGCATTTAGGTCCCCCAACTTTTATATAATTATAATTTTGACCCCTGCATTTTTTAAATTTTCGTTTCTGACCCTATATTTTTCGGTAATTACTATTTTGACCCCTAAATTTTTCTGGAATTGCATTTTTACCCTCTGATATTTATGGAAATTGCAATTTTACCTCCCAAGCTTGCTGTTATTGTACTTTAGGCTTTAAATGTTGCTGAAAATTACATCTTTGCCCTTATAAATTGCTGGAAATTCTATTTTACCCTAGAATATTGCTGGAATTTTGCATTTTTGCCCCCAAACCTTGCTGGAATTGCATGTTTGCCATAAAATGTTGCTGGAATTCTATTTTAGTCTTTTGAATGTGGCTGGAATTTGCAATTTGGTCCCTCACATTGCTGGAATTTTTCATTTTTATCCCTCCCAACCTTGCTAGAATTTTATTTGAGTTATTATACTTGCTGGAATTTTATTTTTGGCCCCCTATTGTTGCTGGAATTTATATTTTGGTCCTTTATGTTGCTGGAATTTGTTTTAATACCTCCATTAATTGTTAGAAATTGTATTTTAGTCTTTTATTTGTCGCTGGAATTTGTATTTTAATACTTATAGTTGCTGGAATTTTTATTTTAGCTCTTTTATATAGCTGAAAATTGCAATTTGACCCTATACATTGCTGTAAATTATGTATTATTTAATGACTTTGCTGAAATTATATTCTTGGCTTTAAATATTGCTGTAAATTTTATTTTTGGGCATTATACTTGCTGAAAATTATATTTTATCCTTTAAATTTGTTGTAAACTATGTCATTACCTTAATTAGGGTTAAAAAATTATAATTTTACCCTTTTGTTTTGTTGTAAATTACATGTTTACTTTAGAATGTTACCTGAATTTTCATTTTTAATCCAAACCTTATAATATTTTATTTTTGTAAAAAAAAAAAAAAGGAGACTTAATTAAGTCCTCAAAGCTTTTAATTATTTCTTTTCACATTTTATTTTTATTTTTATTTTATTTTTATCAAATTTATAATTAATGTTCTAAAATTGGGTCTTGTTAGTCTAATTAATGTTCAAATTAGTTTCTCTATTTCCCTTTTAGTTATTTTGATAATTCTTCATTTGGGTGTTAAAAGTTTAAGTATGTATTATTGTGTTTTATCTTCTACTATTATTATTATTTACTTATTCATTTTTCCTTGTTTTACTTTATTTATTTATTGCACTTATTTATTTCTACTTAAACAATTTTCATTCTTTTCTAAATATTTAATTATTATTATTTTAATTTTGTCTATTATTGCTATAGTTGTTTGAATTATCATAGCATGTTCATGGTGATTGGTATGGAATTATTTAATTAGTAGTTTATTTATTAAATAGTGGTATTTTTAACATGTTTGCTCATTTAGTAGCAATTTGTACCGAGTCCTCGAACGGGAGGTACCTCGATTACCCTTTTATTTCTTTTATGTGCTTCTACGTGCTCCTATGTGTTTTTCTATGTGTTTTCATGTATTTTTGTGCTTATAATTTTTATCCATATGTGAGTGTTTATTTAGTTATGCCATGTTATTTATTTGAAATTAATTTTTGATTATTCAAAGAAATGTAATAGATAGGTAATATTCTATTGAGCAAAATTTTGTATTTAGATAGTTAATGTAATAGATAGTTTATGTGTTATCTATTTAATAAAAATCTTATGTATTTAGATAGAAAAATGTAATAGACAGGCTAGATAGGTTACCTTTTATTTTATTTTAGATCGTAATTAGGCTTTCTCCGGTGTAATAGTTAGGTTTTGTGTGCTATGTGTGCTATGTGTTTATGTGTTTTATTCGCTTTTCTTAGGATTTTGCATCTAGAATATTATGATTATGTGCTATGTGCTCCTATGTGCTATTATTTGCTTTTATGTGATTTATTGCTTTAATATGTGCTTTAATTACTTACTTGCTTTATTATTCTATATGTGTATCGTCGCCACACTAGTCCAACACTAGTTGTGGTTAATTTCGGTTTCTTCGCTAGTCCAACGCTAGCGGAGAATTTTTAGAAAATAGGTTAGTCCAATACTAGACCTTTAGGTCATTTTAGTGATAGAATCATTTCTTGTGTGCATTTCATGATCATTACACACACATTTTCTCTTTTTAGGCCTTTTCCATTTTTACATAATTTTCTATATATATTTTATCATTTATTATCTATTTTAACATTTATTTTAGTGCATAATATTTAGATTCCACTACACATAGAATTTTAGGTCATTTGTGTGATTTGACTAGAAATAGTCATCTACTCACGTGGGAAGCGATGGCGTACATGTCGTTCCCCCCTCCGTGAGTAGGAACAGTTAGTCACGAGTCCATTCGTCCCCCGTACCCGTTATGTTGCATCCCTACTTTCTTTGTTCACTTACTATCTATACTACTATTTTCCTTTTCTTTTGCATTCTATTTTGCACCTAAACTCGTGACTCCGTCGAGGTCTACATTCGGGTTTCGCAATTAATGCGGTAATTCCGACTAAACCTCAATGGAACATTTTGTCCCTTAACGATATTCATTTTTAGGACTTAGATTTGCATTCATATAGTTGCATCCAAATGCGATAAAATCTTAGGGTTATATTAGGAAAATTTAGACTAAACCTCGCAACTAGTTTCGGCTAGGTTGAAAGGGTGCCTTAGGCGCGAGCCTTTGCCTTCCCTTTCTTCAACTGTGACTCCCGAACCTTTTTCTCTTGTTTTTCAAAGACCTGGAGTCGTCTAAAAGGGTTTTTCTTGTTTTTCCTATATTTTTCCAAAAAATCATTTCTTTAAATAAATCATTTTTATTTTCTTACCTTTTATAAAATATTTTCGGGTGACTTGGTACACCAAAACTCAATACCAAGTGGCGACTCCTTTTTTCACTAAAAACCCTTTTTAGACTCTATTTTCGGGCCCAAAAACCGTCGCATTTTCAAAGTCCTATTTTAGGCCCTTTTTATTTTATTTTTAAAATAAAGTATTTGTTTGTCATGTTTTTATCGAATCATTTTTTTACAAAGCATTTTCTAAAAAATTATTGTTACGAGAAATTTACACGCTTCTTTTTCCAATAAACAAAAATCACATTTAATTCTTCCTTTCCATTTTTTTTCGACAAAATCACACACAATATACCATTTTATTATTTTCTTTTTTCGAAAAATGGGGCGCGACAGTTACCACCAATCTAACATAGGCCACCTAATAAAAGGAGTAAGAGTCCATACCCCAAATCAATCTTGTCTGCATTGAATCAATGATCTTTGTCGCTCTGAGCTTTATGCTCACATAGTCCATTTGATTCAGTATTAGTATATGTGATTCATGATTATCAAACGTGCTAATTTGATAATTGCCCGGGCTACGAATCACAATACGTGTGTAAAATCCAAATTGTCTTACCCTAGTACTCATACCAATTCATTTGGATTTGAACACTTTTCTAGCATAATCCCTTAAGCCATATGATAATAATGACTTTCGGATATTATACTAAGCTAGTAATCTCAAATCCCTATTTCATGTATAGTTCTTAGGTTCTAGGGTATAGTTAAATTAGGGCTCATACAGTGATAAGAGAGGAGTCATATCACTTTCCTAAATGGTCACCAAAAAGCGCATACAGTATGATGTGTATGCTACGACAAAGCTCTCACTTAATGGGTCATGTCATGCTATTGTCGTACTGATACTAGTCCAGATACTATCTAGTATCTAACCCAAGTTATATTCGCAAAAGCAATACTCCCTTTTGCTTTGCTCATAACTTGTCGGCTTTAATACTGGCTTAATGAAATAGTGGGATTATTTCATTATAACGACTTATTTAAATAAAGTCTCATCTCAACATACATTGAGGCGACTCATTTTGAACATGTTTTTCCATTACTTAGTAGATAGCACTACCCTTTTATTATTTAATGTCACATAAACATTAAATACATGACTTGTTCGAAGTCTCATCCTACATGTTACTCAAACATTAGGGCGATCATCTGTGTGAGAGGACCTGATCTTGCCAAGATAATGTGTATGTGCCTTACAATTCATTTTTGAAAAAAAATAATAGTTTATTTCATGAATCAAAAATACAATGTCCTGTCAAAATCTAGTCAAGCCCAATGTTTTAACATGACTAGTAAATGTATCTCTAGCAATTGGTTTAGTAAGAGGATCAGCTTCCATATTGCTAGTAGATGTATATTGCAAGATTATTTCACTCTTCTAGATCATATCTTAGGATGTAGTGATAATGAATATCGATATGCTTAGATCTACCATGGTATTTTGGATCTTTTGCATAATCTAAAGCTGACGTGCTATCTGTGTAGATTAGTACAAGCTCATCAGAAAGAGCACTGACTCCCAATCGTTGCATAAACCTCTTTAACCATATAGCTTCCTACACCGCTACAGAGCATGCTATATATTCAGCCTCCATGGTTGATGGTTCTATGCAAGACTGTTTCTTACTACACCAAGAAACAGTTGATCCTCTAAGCATAAATACTGTAGCCTGAGGTGGACATTCTTTGATCTTTATCTCCACCCCAATCGGCATCACTGAATCCTGTGAGTTTCATGTCTCCCTTTTGTATAGCAAAGGACATAATCAGCAGTGCCACGAAGGTACTTAATATCTCTTGACAGCTTGCCAATGGATGGTTCCAGGATTGCTTTGGTAACGACTTACCAAACTAACAGCAAAGCAAATATCAGGACGTGTACACAACACTGCATACATCAGACTCCTGATAGCACTTTTATATGGAACTTTTTCCATCTTTTTCTTTTCTTGTTCAGTTTTTGGGCAATGATCCAGACTTAATTTTAACCCTTTATCAACTAGGAGTATCAACTGATTTAGAATAATGCATCCTAAATCGTTCTAATATTCTTTTAATATAGGTCTCCTGTGACATACCAAGAATACCTTTAGAACGATCTCGCAATATTTTAATGCCAAGCACATAGTTGGCTTCACCCATATCCTTCATCTCAAAAGTGGAGGATAACCACTCTTTAGTAGTGTTGATCACTTCCACATTGTTTCTTGCTAATAGTATGTCATCTGCATACAATGAAAGAAACAATATTCCCTCAAATGTGTTTTTGACATAAATACAGTGGTCCTCTTCTAGCATGACTAAGCCAAATGATGTTATGGCCTCATGAAATTTATGGTACCAACTGCCTAGAAGATTGCTTAAGCCAATAATAGGATCTCTTAAGACGACACACTTTGTGTTCTTGTCCTTTGATTTCAAAACCAATTGGTTGATCCATATATATTTCCTCATCTAATTTTCCATTGAGGAATGCAGTCTTAATGTCCATTTGGAATAACTCTAAATCCAAATGAGCTACCATTGCAAGGATTAAGCGAACTAGAGGCAATTCTCACCACCGGAGAAAAAGTCTCATCATAGTCTATACCCTCAATTTTAGTATAGCCTTTTGCTACTAATTGGGCTTTAGTATTTATCGATTGATCCATCCACCTGGCGTTTAACTTTTAGAACCCATTTATTTCCTATAGTTTTACGCCCAGGAGGAAGATCAACTAACTCCAGACTTGGTTTTTATACATAGAGTCTAACTCATCCACCAATGACGCGCCAAACATGTGGAAGAAGTTTAAACTATGGCATGATTTATAAAAAATATTCAACACTCCCTGGACACCTACAACTAATGAATATGGTCCCTTAGAATTTATATGCATAGCATTAGAGTATAAATCTTTAGCCAAAGGAAATGAGATCTGACGAAACATAATACTATCTTGAGCCACAACTTCCTGAATATTAAACTTCATCGTATTCCGAACAAGTTGATTACGTTGCAACCGAATATAGTGGCAATGAACAATAGAGTACATCAAAGTAGACTTCCATGGCACTTTAGCAAACCATCGGATACACCATTGATCAAAACTAAGGTTGTGGCGGCAGACAATGAAATTTTATTTTTATTTATATGGTCAAGATTAAATTAAATTATTTTAATTTTAATTAATTAAATTTAAATATATGATAAGTCCATTTATGTTTGTGCTGATAAATTAGATGAATTGCAATTGGACAGTGAATTAAATTAAGGTGCAAAGTCCATTTAAGTGAAAGTGGATTTAACCATTTAAGTGAAAGTGGATTAATTTAATTAAATCCTATTGAAGTATTTGGGCAATTCATTTACCAAAGTTTATTTTTAATGGATTTCTTAAGTGGAAATCAACCAGGTGAATGTAAAATTTTAGAGAGTTTATTTTTGAGCCAATTGCATCCAAAATTTTGGCTATAAATAGGGCTCTTCCCTCTCAAATTAAGGAGATTCAAATCTTAAAAATTTAGAAAAAAATTCTAACAAGTTTTCAAGAGATTTCTCTCCCTCAAGTCCCTCAAATTCCTCAAGTTCATGTTCAAATTTAAATCAAATCTCCACGTTTGTTCGTATTGAAGGCTTGAAGATCAAGGATTCAAGTGTTCAACGACATCAAATCAACTATTTTATTCACCGAGCTTTTCCCTTCATTTTTTTGCTTCCAAAGACAACTCTCCAAGCACTTCGACACCCAAATTGTAGAAACTCTAATTTCAATTTCAGAACGAGTGTTTCAGCCCTTAAATTAATATTTCGAAGAAAAAAATCAAAGGATATTTTTTTTATTAGGAAATTTATCCAGAAATTGTAACTATATTCTTTAATTAACAAAATTTATATTTGTGCAATTTTTCTTGTTTTTTATTTGCAAACACAAAATTTGTGTGTACAAATTTCTTACACTCAAGGTGAGACAATATTTGCCTCTCATCTCTCTCCTTTATACAAATTCCTATTCAAGAAGTCAACATGGATTCAAAAAAATTATGTTCTACTGGTATTCACTCCAACACTATTGCTTTGGACTTGCAAGTTAAGAGGTACAATATGTTGGACCGATGACAATGAGCCAAACAAAGACCTTAGCACAAAAAGCTAAGGAGGATGCTACTACTATTGTGGTGGAGACTTCTGCTATCTTACCAACGAAGGATGGTGATCATGATTCCCATGCTGTATACCTTGATGGTATGAGCCATTCAACAACTCCTGTAATGATGCATGTAATAATGACAAATTTCACAACCATTGAAGAGCAACTCGTTCACGTGACTAAATCCGATGAAGGATTTGTTGCACGTGTGCAAAGTTAAGATGCCAAGATAACCAAACTGATGGATAAGAACGAAAACGTTCATAAAAGTAGCCTTTTGTGTCAAAGTAAATCAAAACCCATGATGATAGTGAGACTTCTTCTAAGACAAAAGAAGCTTCAAAGTCACATGCAAAAAAAAATGTCTCAATTTCTCTTGAAGAAGCAATTCATTTTGATAATCTCAAGGAATTCATTGAGGGAACAATAAAAGACAAGTTTGATGAGGTTCATAGTCATCCCGCAATTATGCTAAACCATACACTATGAGATTTGATGGATTAAAAATGCTTGCTAGATACAACCTTCTGAATTTCAACAGTTTGATGGCAAGGGAAATACCAAACAACATGTTGCATATTTTGTAGAGACATGTAATAATGTTGCACTAATGAAGATTTACTTGGCAAATAATTTGTCCTTTCATTAAAAGGTAACACATTTGATTGGTATACTGATCTTGAGCCTAACTCCATTGATAGTTGGAAGCAATCAGAACAAGAATTTCTAATCCAATGTTATAGCACAAGGAGAACCTTTAGCATGACTGGGCTTTCAAATGCACATCCAAAGAGAGACGAACCTCTCATTGATTGCATTGACTGTTGGTAGAATCTGAGTTTTAATAGCAAAGATCGAAGTTTTGAGCCATTTGCCATTAAGATCCAAAGCAAGCATTAGAGACTTCGTAATATCCTGGAAGGGATACAATTGAAGACCTTTGATCCGTTGGCAGCCAAATGCCATAATTTAAAGATTAATTTTGGAGGGCAAAAGCCACATGTTCCTGATCCCTTGAAAGATAAGGAGAAGCAAGAGACAAAGAAATAAGGTAAGCCTCATGTTAAAAATGAAAAGAATGAGTCATTGGCTACAAGTGTAAAGCCCTTTCCCCTAAATTGTAAGTGAGTCTCAAGCAGCTTTTATAAAGGGGAGAAGTATACTAAATAACATATTGGTGATGCATGAACAGGTCAGAGGTTATAATAGGAAATGAGGCAAGGCTAGAGCTGCATTGAAAATTGATATAATGAAAGCCTACGACACTGTTGATTGGGAGTTTCTATTTTGCACCTTATCTCTAATGGGATTTCCTAAAATTTTTATTGACTGGATCACCAAGTGTGTCACCACTGCTCACTTTTCAGTCAATTTCAATGGGAATCTGGTGGGTTATTTTAGAAGTGAGAGAGGCCTTAGGCAAGGAGACCCCATTTATCCTTATCTATTTCTCTTGGCTATGGAAGTTTTCTCGAGATTTCTGGAGTGGAACATAAGGAAAAAAGGCTTTGATTATCATAAAAACTGTCAAAAGCTAAAGCTTACTGATCTGACTTTTGCTGATGATCTCTTTATCTTGGTAGTGCTATTGAAAGATCATTCAAAATCATTGCTGAGACACTCAAACAATTTGGGGAATTGTCTGGTTTAAAGCCAAATTTACAGAAATGTCAACTGTTTGTGGCTAGGGGTAGATGAAGAAAAAAGGGTACAACTAAGTGACATCATTCAAATTCCCATTGATGAGCTACCAATGAAGTATCTTGGATTACCTCTAGTGACCACTAAGCTCTCTTTTAAAGACTGTTAGCCCATATTTAGTAAGATTGAACAAAAGATTAGGGGCTGGGCTGAAAAAAGGCTTAGTTATGTTAGAAGACTCCAGCTACTGAAGTCTGTTTTGGTTGGCATTTGGATACACTGGGCTAGCGCTTTCATTTTGCCAAAAACAATGATCAAAAAGATAAATAGCCCCATACTACAGTTTCTCTGGGCAGGAGAACTTAAGAAACATTTTTGTGCAAAAGTAAAGTGGGAGGATCTTTGCCTTCCTTATAAAATGGGTGGGTTGAACCTGTATAGCTTGGAGCAGTGGAACAAATGCTTGATAATGAAATTGATTTGGAACATTTGCAATAGGAAGGAATCACTATCAATGAGATGGATTCACACAATCAATTTAAAGAATACCTCCTTCTGGGGCACAAGAATTCCAACAGATTGTTCTTGGAGCTGGAGGAAAATTCTCAAGCTCAGAGAAATGTTTTAAGAACTAGTGAGGCTAATTATTGGTAAATGGAAAGACTACGTAGTTCTAGTATGACAATTGGCATCCAATGGGGCCTTTGTATGTGAGATTCTTTGATAAACTTTTGTCCAATATGGGGCTGTCCAAAACAAGTAAAGTTGCTGAATTTGCAAAAGCAGATGGATGGAATTGGCCTGAGGGTAGGAAGAGAACACCAGAGGTGGAAATCTTAAGACAATCTACTCCAAATTTTCTTAAGATAGATCCAGGGAGGGAAGATCAAACATGGTGGAAAGGCAACAACTCTTGAACTTTCACAGTCAAGTCTGCGATGAAGGTTCTTGGCAGCAATAACAGAATAGTTAAAAGGTGGAAACTGGTGCAGGGGAAAGGTTATAATCCTAGGTACTCTTTCATCCTATAGCTTGCCTGTAGGAAAAGGCTCACTACTAAAGATAGAATGAAGGCTTGGGGGATTTCATTGGACAACTGGGACTGCATTTTCTGTAAGCAAAAGGAAGAGATGCTAGGTCATCTATTTTTTGAATGTATATTGTCTACAATTGTAAGGAAAAAGGTGCTCACCTTCTGTTCCATACAACGTGATATAGGTTCTTGGTAGGAAGAAATGGATTGGATGTGTGAAACATGGACATGAAACTCTTTTGCAGATAAATTCAAAAGAGTGATGTGTGCAGTCACTATTTATACCATTTGGAGAGCTAGAAATCAATTCATGTACCAGGGGTAGAAGGTGGAAGCCGTGGATATTGTAGCTATAGTGAGAAGAACTATGATGGAGTTAGTTGTGACTTGGGGAAGAATACCAAATATCAAGCAAAATTGGCAACTGATGATCGAATAGGGGCTTTCAACAAGAATCCTTGCTGACTAGATTTTAGTCAAGTGTTTTTTGTGATGTTTTGTATAGAAGTTAGGCACTTAAACATGTAAGCTAACATGGTTGAGTTGCTAACTACTTTTGTACAATCTCTAATGTAAATCTTCATTACTACAATACAAAAATTTTTGCCCAAAAAAAAGAAGTGTAAAGCCCTTCAAGATTATTCTCAAAGTGACAAAGAAGGAAGATGAGAAAATGAACGTTCATCAAGAGCAAAGGAAGAAGCAATTAACCCTTAGACCCATCTAATGCCAAGATAACCAAACTAATGGATAAGATCGAGATGTATGAAAGTAGCCCTTTAAAGTAAAGCAAAATTTATGATGATGCTAAGATTAGAGGCAAAGATTGTCTCACCTGATTATTATGCTAAACAACAAGCAGAATATGTCATACAACAGGTAGTGATTAGTTTTGATGTGTATCTTTTTTCTTTATTTTGTATGAGCTCCCTGAACAAGAAGTAGAGTATGTCATACAACAGGTAATGATTAGATTTGTGTATCTTTTTTTATTTGCTTTGTTTAAGCTCCCAAATAAAATTTCAAAAGTGAAGATGAAGCTAAAAGCAAACATACGCCAAACATGAGCCTAGGGGTGGCAACGGGTCGAGTTGGCGGGTCGGATTGAGACTTGGGTATAACAGTCAACCCGTCAATCCGAACCTGACCTGCCAACCCGCCAACCCGAAAATGCTCAACCCGAACACAACCCGAAACGGGTTGGTGGGTCGACCCATCGACCTGAAAAAAAAAAAAAAAAACTACTACTAACATTTTGTAGCTTTGTTTCACTTATTCACATTCAAACACAAATTTTATTCATTAGATAATTAATCAAGTAAATTGTAAGAAAAATAAGAATTCTACTTAGGTTTATCAAAGTAAATTGTAAGAGAAATTAAGTGTATTTTAGTGAATGACTTCGATATTTGTATGTGCAAAAAATGTGTTTGATCATTTTGTGTGTGTGTGTGTGTGTTTTAATGTCTTTTCTTTCCTCTTTTCTTCAAAAAAAAAAAAGAAAAAAAAACTAATACTAACATTTTGTAGCTATGTTTCACTTATTCACATTTAAACACAAATTTCATTCATTGGATAATTAATGCCTTATTCCACTTATTCATATTCAAACACAAATTTCATTCATTAGATAATTAATCAAGTAAATTGTAAGAAAAATTAAGAATTCTACTTAGGTTTATGAAAGTAAATTGTAAGAGGAATTAAGTGTATGTTAATGAGCGACTTTGATATTACTATTTGCAAAAAATATATTTGATCATTTTTTTCGTGTGCTTTAATCTCTTTTCTTCTTCTTCTCCTTCCTCTTTTTTTTTTTTTTTCGGGTTCGCGGGTCCACCCGCGAGTCGACCCGAACCCGACCTGTTTTTCTTTGCGGGTCAGTCGGGTCCGACCCGCGAACCTACGAACCCGCAAACCCCCAACCCAAACCTGCTATTTTCAGGTTAGGTTCGTGTCAGATTTTTGGGTCGTGTCAGAAATTGCCACCCCTACATGAGCCTTACGTTGACAGAAATAAAAAGCAACCCATAGGTATTCTATAATGCCATATTCAACGCTAAGGAAGATGATGACTTTGAATATCATGATGAGTTCCGCTAGTTTAAAACTAGGTGGGGGGAAATTTCTATGATTTGCATTTGAAGGAGCAACCTACGACATAATAACTACAGAGGAAACTTCAGCAAATATCATGGGAAGGATATCCAAAATTACGTGCTTGCTGCGTTTCTCATTTACTTTTGGCGCCAGAATGTTTCGGAGATCCGAGAATCTTAACCATCATGAGCTAAGAATTTTCTTGCTCTGCTGCAAAATACTAACTCCGTTTGGATATGATTATTTGAGAATTATTTGAAAAAAAATTTCTAAAAGTGTTTGGATAGGAAAAAATTATTTAGAAATTTTTTCAACAAAAGTCAATAATTTTCTCTCTCATTTTTTGAATTTTAAAAGCAACTGTTTCCTCTCATTTCAAAATTGTCACTTTATCGGATGCTGGCCAGCGTTCGATACTAATGCTCGTTACTTCATTACACTCTATTACTATTATAACTAGAACTCAAAATATTCGTCGCAATTTATCCCATTTTTCTAAACAAAATTTGTTGAAAAAAAGTGCTACGTTTTGTGAATAATTGTGTAAAAAGTGAAAGAAGTTGTTAAGAAGTTTTTAACATTTCAAATAAATTTTTCAAAAAATTTTTAAAATTCAAACATTTTCCCCTATTTCGACAAAAGTCAACAAAAATTGACACATTTGCAAAAAAATCGACAAAAAATATTTGGAAAAAAATTTTCGAATAAGTCTCAAAAAAACACTCCAATCAATATATCCAAACATAACTGTTTTTGGGTCATTTAGTTGGGTGATTGTTCAGGGACAAGTTAATTAACTGGGCACTTTTATAAACATCATTTCCACGATTTTTTCCTGTCATTCATTTGACGCTATAGAAATCAAATATATGGTAATCCAATATCTAATACTCAGATTGCCTGAGAAAATCTGTTCATTTTGTTTTGTAGTTTTTAGTTTAAATTATAAGGCAATCAAAATTGAAGCGAAATTTAGAGCAAGTCGAGAATCTTTGCCTTTGCAAAACAGGATGCGGATAAAATGGTTGCTAAGATTTTACTCTGCTCAAAAGACGGCGAAAATTGCTTTTCCTCTGGTATTACAATGATGCGAGTACAAGTTATCAGCCACCTTCTTCCATTGCAACCAAATGTATCAGAAATTTGTTTTCAGAGAATCAGTAAATTACGTGACACTAATTATAGATGTTCTCAGAAAATTTTGTTTTTTGTGTTTGGTGGTGGGACCTCACGAGTATATGATTACTTGTCTATTCGACTTCACAAAACAAAGCCTCATTAAAACAAGAAAGAAGATAATAACACTAGCCATTCTCAGATCAGATTCGAAAAGCGCAAGCAACATTTCAATCACGTCATATTCATTATACAAGGCCAACATAGGAAGCAGTGCAACTCCAAACATGGGGTTCACAATCTGCTGAAATTTGCATGCAAAGATAATTAAATCACCAAGCCCTTGTCCATTTAAGGGGACTACGAAGATATAAAATTACCACGGTAAAAACTCAGATTGATGGACGCAAGGTCGTCATAGTTTCCTTCATATCTGAAGGATTCAAGTAGCCTCATCCCATCCCCCCCCCCCCCCCCCCCTTTTTGTTTTGCAGAAGGTAAGCTTCGATAAAGTAAACAGAAAATATTTATAAAGGACACTTGATCCATCCTAAAGAGATCCATACGAAAGATTCAACTGGCCAAGGACGACTAAACAACATGGTTGTTACAACATTCCTTGACAAGTATACCCAATCCATCTTTAAATTTTGGGGGCACCAGTAGTTTCCCATTTGACCTTTGTCTTGCATTCATACAAAGTCTCCATTCCATAGAAATCTACCAAACATCTGCTCAAATTTCACAACCACCTTTGCTAGAATTCTGAAGATACAAATACAGTTGTAGTAAGTTCCTGTCAAAACAAATTGGACTAGTAGCCGACCTCTATAGGAGAGGAGATTTGACTTCTATCCATTTTAGTCTTTTTGCAATTCTGTCATTTGATTTTTTTTTTTTTTTTTTTTTTGTGCCTATGAACTTTTTGTAATTCTTTCAATTAATGCTCGAAATGAATATCTCTCCACTTAAAGGGAATGATTGGGTCCCCTGTTGTCGAATTGCTTAACTTCAATATGTAATCACTTCTCCATAAGAACAATATGAATAGAAAAACTCAAGTAACACTTAAAATATTATATTCATCATTCAAAGGAAACTTCAAAATAAATCCAAACATGGAAATTCATGATCTGCTACAATTAATAAGACATAAAATTATAGAAGTAGCCATCTCAAACACAAAAAATAATTCCAGGTATTATTACATTACAATTGCATATTTTTGAAATCATGTCTGAACTAAAAACTCCTCATATAAGGCTGTTCGAGTATTTATTTTCCAACAGCTTCTTACACTCTTTCCACATTCTAGAGAGCCAACTGAAACAAATACTGACGTGCTAGTAAGAGTCTAAGTGGGGCAAGGCACCAAATATTTCGACAATCAATTAGTCAACAACCAACATTTGAAATTGGTGTTTCTGCACACATACTCTGAGAGAGAGAGAGAGAGAGAGAGAGATTAGTCAACCCCTGACTTGGTTGATTAACCTTCAGTCTAAAACCACAATCATATTAAAAGCAACTGATATTCTGCACCTTGAGTTTCCCTATCACAAATAATTGATGATGGTCAAGTTTCCTAAGCCTTTCACCTAGTTTTTCCTTTTCATTTAAGATGTATATCAGGTTTTCAGTGTGAATGAGAAATGCTGGTGCCTTTGCAACAAAATTTGAAAAAACATACAGAGAGTCAATATGAGAAAATTAATAATACTATCTTAAAAATGACAATGAACATGTACTAGCATTACAGTATGCTACTGTTAACTCCTCCCCTGCTAATTTAAATGCAGCGATGGAAGTATAGGAATAACAGTAGGAAGGCTCAAAGCAAAAAAGCATGGAATAGAATAAAGAATATCAGGCATAAAATGGTTAGAAGTTATAAGCATCATGATTCAAGCAGAAAGTCTTGAGGATCAACAATCAGCTAGTTTAGTGAACCCCATAAAAGTTGAACTTTCCAAGTTAGTGTTTCCTCACCAGTTTTAGAGAGAAAATACCACCATTAAGGTTAAGAGTCTCCCATAATACAGAGTTAATTTGGCAAACTTAATACCACCATACTAGATTCTACGATTAAACAGAAGTATATCTTCTCTGTGGACAGAAACAGCCTTTATTCTGCATCATGCATTTCAAAACAATAAATTGTTTTGGGGATCAATGTTATCCTTTTCCTAGTTTCAGAAATTGCACATTAGCAAGTTTTCCTTTTCACTTCCATCAGGAAATACAGCACAGTAAAGGCTGCCTTAATAAGTCAAGATGCTAAAAATAGATGAATGACCCAATATTTGATCTTCTGGAAAGACATGAAATTTGCAAACTGCCAATGCAGCTGTATAAGGAGCAACCATGAATTCCCACCAAATCCACCACAGCACCACCCCTCCCTTGTCCCCAACAAGGACAAAAGAACCTGTGAACTTCCCTTATGGATGACTGTTGCTTCACATCATTGATATATTTTGTGCCATCACATTCAAGGCTTCATTCTTTGCCCAAAATTTTGTAATAATTTCCTTTTTGTATTAATAAAAAATTTTGGTCATATTTCATTTGGTTAATCAGGACCGATTTCTGGACATATTTTCATTTTGTAACAAAACTTTCACAAAGAGGAGGATCCCTAAATTGCTCGCAGAAAAAGAAAAAACTGCCTCCCAGAAAGTGAACGAGCACAGAACCATAACATGACAGTTTAGCGCACTAACCTTTGGTATGCCACAGACCAGCAAACCTAAGGACATGATCAGAAATCCCAATCTGAACGATTGATAAGGACTTTCAACTCCTCATTTCCCAACTCAAGTTGTTCATTCCTAATTTCTCTAACTGACTCCTCGACAGAGCGTCTGCATAGCTGCACCTCAATTGTCTCCAGTGTGGCAATATCCCCAAATCCAGAGGGGACATTCTCAAGCTGCCTGCAACTTCGTAAAATTAGATGATGAAGATTGGGCAGGTTATCACTAAAGGCGTTCCATTGGGCTATGTTTAAAGCCTCGAGCTTTAAGAATTTGAGGTTAAGGAACTCCCCTTCTTTCATATCCCACACTTTTCCTTCAAAGGCCCTAGAAAGTAATTTGAGAACCTCCAGGTTAGGTAATCTCCCAATTTCTGAAATGCAAATCCCATGGTAGACGAAATTTCGAGAGAGACAAGTTTTTTAAGCTTCGATGGGAAAGCAAATCTGCAAGGACGAGCAATCCTACTCGAGTAGAGTACCTTAAGTGACTCAAGCTCCTGCTAGAACGTCCAGTACTGGAAACTGACTTGACAGTTCCCTAACATCATCTCGTGATTCTGAAAATACACATCTCAGTTTCCGAAGATTTTGGTACCTTCTCATAATGTTTTCTGTATCTTCACCACAAAAGAGGATAGAGAAAGAATAACTGACCAAATTAGTCTAACCTGAGACAAAACTTTTTAGTTCACTGTCTTGCAGGCTAAAGGCAGCATAACTTATTTATATGAACATGTCTCAACTTTGCCATGCTCCAAATAGTATTTGGTATCAGAACTCTACCTTTTAATCCTTTGACAAGTAAGGTTTCTAGATTCTGGAGTTTAGCTATTGATACTGGAATAGAGTCTATATCACCGCAATAGGGCTAAATACCTCAAGTGAACCAAGAATTCTATACCATTGGGGAATGAATTTCCCATGTTGATGGATTCCAAATCCAACACTCTAAGAAGTTTAAAGTTGACAGAAATGAAGGAGATATTGTAAGGACACCTTGGATACAAATCACTGTTGGCAAAGTATAGTAAAGAGCGGACATGTGGTCCAGAAGGGCTTGACATGACAAAATGGTTTCTCTTGGAACAAATGCACAACCGATATCTTTCATATTTTATGACATTTGTAGGATAACAATAATTGGGATCAACACCATAATCTAAATCACCATAAGAAGAATAAAGGTCATCCTACCCATTATTCCATTGCAAAAAGGCATCTTCTTCACATCTTAGCAAGCATAAAGTACGCAACATGTCATGAACACGACATGTTTTGACACCACCATCTGATCTTCTTTTTAGATGCTATTACTAGCTTCTACTAATTAGATCCCTCAAGTATTCCTCCTGCAGTATCTTCTATGCTCTCTACTCCTGTAGTTTGTATAAACCCTTCAGCTATCCACAACCAAGTCAACTTCCAAACAGGAATTTCTTTATCTTCAACAAATGCTCCAAGATAAAGAAAGCAGGTTTCAAATAGTAAGGTAAATGCTGGTAGCTTAGCTCTAAGATGTCCATACATATCCTTTCTGGATCATTGGCAATGTGTGAGCACAAAGTTTGAGCGACTTCTTCCACCAATCCAGGTTTCATTTCAGTTCTTTTAAGGAGACCAGATATTGCAACAATTCCAAGAGGCAGTCCTCTACAACTTTTGCGATTTGCTTTCCAACTGAGACCAATTCATCAGGACAATCATTTGTTTGGAATAACCTCATCCGTAATAATTTCCAACTTTCATCATCAGAAAGTAGACGAAGAGAATGAGGAACACTATCAGCTTTAGTTCTTGAAGCCACATTCAAGAGACGACTGGTGATCAATATTCTGCTTCCATTTGCATCATCTGGGAATGATCTTTCTAAGTCATTCCATGCCTCAATGCTCCACAGATCGTCCATAACTATGAGGTACCTTTTTCTCTTTAGGCAGTTGATACAACATTCAATTCCAAGTCTTCATCACTCATTTCAAGGATATTATCGGTAAAGTTCAGCAATGTCCCCTAAAATTTCAAGCAATAACTCTCTTTTCCGATACATCTGGGAGACATCAACACCATGCACAAATATGGAAGTGATAGGCTAACCAAAGGATCATTGTAGACCTTCTTGGCAAGAGTCGTCTTACCTAGTCCTGGCATGCCAACAATTGAGACAACATCTCGCAGTACTGATCCTCTTGTAAGCCTATCAATAATCAATTCGGTCTGATCAGGTAAATCAATCACAACTTCATCAGCTTTAGGAATTTTGACTAGGTACTATCTCCTTCAGCAAAGACTGGGTTCCATCAGTGGATGCTCATGCCATCTTTCTTCTTAGTGATTTCTGAAGCCTTAGTCTTAATAAGGATTGATATCTTCAATAAGATCAGATAAGCCATAGCGCATGATACCATAGAACACCATCTCCAACCACAAATGGATCGAGGACATAGTTCCACCTCGAATGCCACTTGTATACAGCATGAGAGAAGATTTTCCGAATCCAAATGCTCTTTTGTAATATCCATTAAGAATGATCTCAAGAACTCAATCTCTCTGTGAACAACTTGGATTTGATGCTTGAACAGGAGCAATCAAATCAGCATTAGAGTTCAGTAGCTCCCTCAGATTTTCTAAAAGGATATCAATAAAGCCAAATCCATCCATCTTGGGTAAATTAGCTCGTGATGATCTTCGAACTTGCAGATAAGTCTCTTTGATCTCTGCACTGACAGGCTTAATCTTTTGAACCAAGTCAGGAAGAAAATGACTGAATATTCTCTCCCAGTCTCCTGTAATTCGGCTGGCATGAAAAGAGCAACAAATTGAAGCTACTTCCCTTGCCACAGATTCAACATGTTTCAGGATCAATTTCCCATTCTCCTCCTCCAGCGGTCCCAGCAGAAAAGTACCAAGTAAGTATCAGCCCCTCAGTAGACAATTTCTATTTCGTTCTTCACATTGATCATCAAACTCGAATCCCTGTTTAAAAGCTCCTCCTCCAAAAGTAGCTCCATCTTGAATAGTTTGATCTGGTCGAGCAAACTAAAGAGCCTTGTCTGTGGCCTCATCTTCAGAGATTGATCTGTTGTTGAATGATTGGTAGACCGAGCTAGCTTCCTTAACCAGAGCTTCAATATGCATCCAGATGGGCTTAGGATTTTTGGTATTGCCCTGGGATGCATCTCCCACGAAAAGTTCGCAAAAAGCTGAGTACCTCTTTGAAATAACAAGTATGATAGTCCAACTCGAGAAGATTGCTTCTGTAATTGGTCCTTCAACTCCAGAAGCTTCCTTCTGTAATTGGCCTTCAGGGTTTAGCTGATCCAGTGAGGAACACCTCGAGCTTGAGAAGCTCTATTTTTACAAGCAAGTTAGCAAGCACAGGATTGTTTCTGTTCACATTAAAGGAGTAAAGAAAACACCCAAGCTCGCTAAGTGCCGATGTGATATCAATTGAAAGCAGTTTTCATATAGCATCATCCTCTTTGTACAAATTTGGTTCATGATTGAGAAATAATATAAGGTTTATAAGTCCATAGCGAAGGATTTCAACACCATCCTGCTCAGGAATGAGAATTTGATGAAATTTTGCACCCAAAACGAGAACATTTCCTCCCGTGACCCTGACGGCTGGGATGAATGATGAATGAGGTGGAGGAGGACTTGTTGAGTAATTTGAGACACACTTGTATAACTTGTGGAGTACTAGGCTTGAACTCATTTAAGAGATCAAGAAGCATGCGGTGCATTCTGGGTGAATTCCTGCTTGGTGGCGCGATGCTTTCATCATCACTAGCTGTTCTATCAACCCAACACGTATAAGAAAATATGTGCTTGCCCGGACAAGAAGAGCTTCGAAATGAGTCGAGAGAAATGTGTATTCGTATGGATGACTTTGGAGAAAGTAACCAAGATTTTGTAGCATCCCGCACATAGCACGGAGATGTGTCCCGATGGGACTAGTATGACAAAGATCAAGCAGATTTCGCCTTAGAGATTCCGTCCAAAGATCATAACTATGACTGTTGACGTTGTGGTCGTGGGAGGATATTACCATAAGACACTCATAAGCTGCTTTGACCTGGGGCCTGAAACAGGTAATCTTTTCTTGCAATTTAGAAATCACAGAATCCCATCTTCGAGTTATGGTTGCAGCTCTTACATCCCACAATACAGTAAAGGCAGCTTGAATATCAAGTAGAAGAGGCCCCAACCCAGGAACAACCTCAGAAGCACCACTAGCAGTACCAGTACCAGTATCAGTACCATCCCAATTAGACGCGTAGATCACAAATGTTCTCAAAAGTCTCAATTCCATTTCAAGACTTTTGGATTGAGGATGATTAACCTCAAAAGAATTATAAAAATAGATCTCCTTCAGAATAAAATCAGCCCAATCTACAAAGCGATTTATTTTCTTCATATTAATCTCCTCCATAGCAAAGCAACCCTGAAATGATAGAAACAAAGAAAATGAAATTGGCGGAGATGAAATAAACTAAAGCCCATCAAGCATGACAATCAAATATACTGCTAGCGAATAAGCAAAAATATCAGCTTGACAATCATATGTATAAAAATAAAATAAAATAAAATCCAGCAGTAAGTAATTACCTGGTATATGATAGGAAGAGGAAGGAGGCTACTCTCTCTCTCTCACTCTTTTTTTTTTTTTTTTTTCTTTTTCTGGGTTTTGGAGTACAGGTCTGCCAGTGGAATGGTAGAAAAGTAAATGGGTTTTGGGATATGAATGAAATTGAACGGCGGATGGAATCCAGTTCCAGGACCACGAACATGGAAAACCAGTGGCTAACTTCTTCTGTCACACCATTCCTATTACACTATCTTGACCTGGTAAAAAATAATAAAAATACCTAAAAAAATCACAATAAATTAAAAAATGAAGATAACCAAACTGAATTTTAAAGTGGTTAGGTTAACTTAATCTCATTTGCAAACATGATTCTAGTTTCAAGTATCAATTTTTTAAAAACCGGATTGAATCAAACCAGTTGACATATATATCTTAAAGATTAATATTTGTGATTATTATAGAGGAATTGAAAAGTATTAAATCATTTTATTTTTAAATTTAAGATAATTCAAAAATTTAAATATCGTATCTGATCTTTCCATTTAATTTTTTTGACTTGTATATTATTCTTTGTTTTCATATTTCGAATATCATTCTTTTTCTTGTAACTTTCATATAAATTAAATTCAAGATATGGAAAATAGTATAATTATTTTTTACTTGTACGGTGAAAATTTTTTATTTTTAATTTTCTTTTTTACTTTTAAAAATAATGGATGCAATAGTTTTAACTTGTAGCTTGTTTTTCAAAGTAATTTAAATTTTATATGTAATTTTTTTAATTTGAGCAAGTATTTATGTTGTAATACTTTTTATCTATTTTATTAAATTAACTTAATGCTATATAGATCTAGTTACTCATGAAACCGACATTCCTTAACCGAATAAGAGTCGGATACAGCTAGCAAATTAGACAAAACAATACAATAAGGGTCGGATATAGTTAGCAAATTAGGCAAACCAATACAAACAGTTTCGATTAGAATATTAAGTGTATGGACCGATTAACTGGTCTACGCTCGCTCTTATTGGCAAGTATCCATGTTATAAACATCAACTATAGTCCAATGTCTACTAACTTCTTTACTAACTCGTCCTTAATTCACTAACGAATAAATTAAGGAAACAGAGCAATCATATGCGTGATTAAATATATAAATCAAGGAAAGCGTTACTTGTACTCCATCCATGGTGTTTCATAGTCGGCTTTATGATCTTTATTGATTCTTCACTCAACGAAATCCAACGGTAGCAGAATAAAAAATTGCAAAATGAGCATGTTCCTCAACTATGTTACTTGCATAAAGACATGGAAGCCAGAGATAATACTTTGACTTCTTCTTTTATTAATCTGCTACTTGCTACATAAATAAATTTTTTCTCGTATAGTGTTTTTCTAGCATGAATAAATTATTCCTTTTCTGAGCTGTTAAATGCTTTCCTTGATGTATTTATTATCAAGTCACCTAGGTCTCAAGTTCAATTAGCTCATGTTTTGGCATCTCAAGACAGATTTGATTAATGCTTGTTGAATTAATTAATAAATCTGTTTGACTTTAAAAAAAAAATAAGTTATTCCTTTTGTCTCCTTTTAGGCGTTTGCTAGCATGAATAAGTTGTTCCTTGTGTTTCCTTTGTGTGCCATGATAAGTATTTCATGGAGTTTATATTGGCGCTCATGGGCACAAGAATTTTAAAATTTTATTTGTAACCTTCGAAATTTTTAAATTTTACTTGCACCCTCGCAAAATGTATATTTGTCCCCCTAAAACTCAAAAAAACATATAATTTAGTACCCAAACGTATAAGCATAGAGTCTTTGCACCTTCAACTACAGTTTCTACGTTTGTACCTAACACTAATTTTCGTTACCAACACTTCATCCTCTTTCTAATTCTTACTAAAAGAAAATGAAGCAAGTGAAATGCGAAGAATAATAAAAAGTGTAGTGCCAATATTACCATGATACATTTTTCGTAAGACTTATACGTAATTGACTTATAAGTTGATTTTCAACTAGGATTCGAAATAGAGCTATAGATAATGCTGGCAATCAGTCCCAAGACCCATTGGGATCCCATACCTGTCACGACCCGAACCTAAAGGCCATGACCGGCACGTAGCCTGAGGTGGAATAAACCGCCCCAAACCACGTAAGCCTTAAACTTTCCTCTAAATTCTACCGAAATTTCGGCAGCATCTCCTCTGTATTTGGACCTTTCCCAAAAATTTAAAAATACCTACACAAAAATTTCAGCCAATCCAAGGATTTCCAATATATTCACAATATATCATATCATCTCATTCACAACTTTTACACAATACTTCCATAGGTTTATAACCTACTAACACGAGAAATCAATGATCCATTCAACCATAAAATAAATGCTCATAAGAACTTCATATATTTCATATAAATAACCCAAGATTCATAACTTACAACCAACGGAGCAACTATGCCAAAAATAATATTTACAATATCAAAATTTGCATCACATGGCCATAAGTGCAGAATAATACTTATACTATACTATCCTGTACCCGGAACGACAAAATAACCGGGTAATACCTCTGATTTCAAACGGCTCTGAGATTATCCTCTTGGTTCTAACTCCTGCACTTTCTACCAAATACTGAAAAAAATATTGAGGGGTGAGTTTTCACACTCAGTAAGCATAATACATATTATAACTATTTTAAACAATTTTACTCAAAATCCCCACTTTTCGTATAAAATCTGTATAGTCATCACATATGACATAAAACAATTAGTAACATCACATCTTTGGTTTCATAAACCATTTTGATTATTTTTGAAGTCACCACTAAGCAGAACCTACTATCCCCCGAAGGGTACTCTGTCCCCGAAGGGCTATCCCCCGAAGGGTATCTGTCTCTGTTCCCCGAAGGGCTATCCCCCAAAGGGTATACTATCCCGCGAAGGGAGGGAATCACTACGGACATTCCCTAGCCGGCATATACTAGGTGCACCCAGACTAACAATAACCCTGTTAGTTTTAGTTAGCTCTGCATAGAGTTACTTTCAAATCATTTTCACAACTAAATCCTTTCAACTTTATTTGACAAAAATCATTGTCACAAACAATCCTTCACTTTTTCATTCTTTAATGTTAAAACTTTAACAATATATAAACATATACCTTGACAAAGAAAACGTCAAATGTATTATCTTATACACTCAACGTAAATCATTCACCGTTAAATGCTTTGCAAGTTCATTTAAACTTTCATATTCCAAACAAACCACTTTATATACAAAATAAACCACTTTGTATGCATTTTCTCAACGTACATCCATTTAACAATATATATGTATGTCAATTTCAATTTATACATATTGCATACTTTAAAATACTCACAAAATGCTTTGCAAAGCAACATATAGTACTAGTGATTCATAATATGTATTACACTTACCTCAAAATAGGCTATGTACCAACAATCTCAACTCGATCACCCCCTTAGGCGGCTTCCTCCGCCAAATGCTCTCTTGAATCTATTATATAACATAACGATCAAAATTAACAACTAAAATACTTTAGAAAAAATAATATTCTAACTTTAATCTAGCCCCAAGGCTTAACTCAATTACATACCCATCTTACATGGCCTAACTATAATCAAATCTCAACTTTAATTTTCCAAACCAACTCTTTCATCTTCTAATTGGTAATTAACACCCTAACAAAACTATTAACTCTAAATAATACCAAGAAATCATTTTCTCCAAATTTCCTAAAATTTCCTAAACTCTAAAATTCCATCTACTCAATTTCTACTCCATGCATGCTATCAATTCTACCAAAAATATTATATACTTTATCATAATCTATTTAATAAACAAGATTTAAGCATAAAAATTTACCTTATTTAGCTAAATCCAAAATTTTCCCCCTTTTTCCCTTTTTTTTTCTCTTCTTCCTCTCTCTCTCTCTCTCTCTCTCTCTCTCTCTCTCTCCTGCTGGCCGGACTTCTCTCTCTCTTTCTCCCCTTTCTTCTTCTTCTTCTTCTTCTTCTTCTTCTTCTCTCTTTCCTTCTTTCTTTCTTCTCTCTTTTCTTCTCTTTCCTTCTCTTTCCTTCTTCTCTCTTTTCTTTTCTTTCTTCCTTCTCGCAGCTTCTTCTCTTTTCTTTTGCAGAGAATTCTGCTAACTTTATGGGAAAAATCCCACCGACAAACTTTTGCTCTTTTTTTTTTTTTTTTTTTGCCAAATTACCTTTTTACCCCTTACTAATGTTGGGTTTTACAATACCCATATTTAATTTGGGTGGGATGGGTATCAATAATATGAGATTGGGCTTATTTGGGATTATACCCATTAACACCCATTTAAATATAGGTATGGTTGGGAAATGATTGGGATTCCCATACCCAAATATAGACAAACCTTGAAATAATTTATATTTGATTAGATCCACCTCTTTCGTACTCTTTTTTGAAAAAATCCTTCATTTTAAGTTGCATTAATAAAACATCTTTAATTTTTTATTTGTTTTTTAGTTTTTAACATTTTTTTCAATGACAATGGAATACCCATTTTTTCAATGATGGACAAGTTGTAAATTTATTTTTGCATTTTTAGCTTCTTCATTTTGCCCTCTTTGATTCATCTATTTCTACTATAAATATTGTGTTAAATTTTACCTATTGACATCAATTTTATGTGATTAAATTGATCTTTGTACTAAAAAAATTCATGTGAATTTTATATGTTGAGTGCCTTAATTTCAATTCAACCTTATTTTCGGAAAAATTAGTCTTTATATTCTAGTTTCATCAAAGTTTGTAATGTCCATGAATGAATGAGATGTTTATTTATTTTAATTTTTAATTTGCTTCATTACTTTAGTAATGGATTTTAGTATCAGGAGTTTTAATAAGATAATGTAGACACCAAATTTTGACACACCTCTTGTAAATATATGTGTGCGTTACTTCATTTAGGGGGCATTTTTTTTATATATTACGTCTAATTTGTTGCGTCAGGGACAAAATGGTAATTTCACCAGGTAGATATTAGTTTATTTTATTTTATTTTTCTAAATACATAATTTTACTATTTTTATCATTATTTATGATTTTAATGATTTTTGGGAGTCATTTATTATTTATTTAAAATTTTAGTATTTTTAATTCAATGGCACGTTTTCCAATGCATTATTTTTACGAGAATTTTCAAGTGAAAATTTTTTTTTTGAGTGAAAACTTCAGTATATTGTGTTTCATGTAATAACATATGTTGTGTAAAATTTTTGTAATTTTTAAGAGTCATTTAGTATTTCTTGTGATTTTCATAAATTTTGGTCATATTATGTCGCATTTCCCAATGCACCTTTATTTAAGAATTTTTGTGTGAAATATTTTATATGTGCGTTTAATATTTATAGATTTTATAAAAAATATATTTAATAATTTAAAAATATATATATATATTTGTTACTTATTTCAAATAGTATCTTTTGTCTATCACATGTTTTTCAATAAATGAAATAATTTTAACATTTTAATTTTTATTATTATTAAATTTTGTTTTTCAGTAATGCTGAATTTTAATTTCAGTTTTATTTTATTTCTCTTTTATTTAAAAAAAAAAAAGAGAGTCCACATTTTTTATTTTATTTTATTCCATTTGTTTTTCTTTGTCACTTACAAATTAAAAAAAAAAAAAAAGACGCTGCTACAGCAGCTGCAGTGTTTCTGCAGCTGCTGCACGCAACCAGCAGGAAAATCAAACCAACCCCTGCAAAAAACGGATTTTGAGGGGATTTTGGATGAATTTTGTTCCTTCCTCACCCACTCCACACCTACACAAAAACACTTTTGCTCTCATTTTTAGACACACAACTCATTGCACCATATCACAGACTACCAGCAGTTCCCATTTTTCTTCTCTCAAGAAAAACACAGACACTTTTTCCTTTTTTTCCCCTCTCGGCTCTCACTGCATACACACGCATTACACCACCATCAGCTGCCAAAATCAATCCACCAGCGTTGCCAAGTTCCACCAATTTCTCAGCCAAACCAGGTAAGGTTCTCAGCCCTTTTAAACTGATTTTTGCATACCATAAATTTCATGATGTTCCTACTTAGAATTTCTGAATTATTGCCGCTTAATCCATAATTTCGATAGCCTTGCTATTTGGGTTTAGACAATCGTGTTTCATGAAGAAATTAAAGATTGATTAAAAAAAAAATTTCGGGTGAGAAAAAGGAAAGTTAACTAGGAAGAACGGAGAGAGAGAAGCTGAGAGAAAGAAAGAAAAAACTAGAGTATAGTCCGAAGAGAAACGGCCGAGGAGAAATGGCCGAAGAGAAATGGATGAAGAGAAAAATCCGAAGAGTGGGAGGCCGAAAAGAAAAATCCGAAGAGAAACGGCCGAGGGGAAATGGCCGAAGAGGAATGGCCGAGGAGAATGGCCAAAGAGAAATGGCCGAAGAGAAACGGCCGAGGAGAAACGAGCGAGGAGAAATGGCCGAAGAAAAACGGCCAAGGAGAAATGGCCGAAGAGAAATGGACGAAGAGAAAAATCCGAAGAGTGGGAGGCCGAAAAGAAAAATCCGAAGAGAGGGAGGCCGAAAAGAAAAATCCGAAGAGGGAGGCTGAAGAGAAAAATCCGAAGAGGGAGATCAAAGAGAATATTGGCCGAAGAGAGGGAGGTCGAAGAGAAAAATCCGAAGAGGGAGACCGAAGAGAAAAATCCGAAGAGAGGGTGGCCGAAGAGAAAAATCCGAAGAGGGAAGCTAAAGAGAGAAAATCCGAGGAGAATATTGGCCGAAGAGAGGGAGGCCGAAGAGAAAAATCCAAAGAGGGGAAAACCGAGGATAAGAAAAGGAAAATTTGTAGCCGAAACTTAATTTTTTTTTCTTTAGTTATTTATTTTCATTATCTTCATCTGATTATATTACATTTTGCTCCCCTTAAATGCTTAATTGTTTAATTATGCCGTTCAATACTTTAGTTTACTTTATTTAAGTCCTCATTTTATTTTGGTTGGCCCCTAAAATTTTGTAGTTTCTTTCAATTATATCTAAGTTAATTACAATATGTTCTAATATGTCTAGAAATTATAATTCTATACCCCTCATGTTGCTGAAAATTGCATTTTTGTCCCCAATCTTGCTGAAATTTTATTTTTGTTATTATGCATTGCTGGAATTGTATTTTTGACCCTATAATATTGCTGGAATTTATATTTTTGCCCCCTAAATAGCTAGAACTTGAATTTTAGCCTTTAAATGTTGCTAAAAATTTGATTTTTGACCCTTCCTAGTGGCTGGAATTTTACTTAGTCCCTTTAAGCTTGCTGGAAATTATGATTTTGTCATGGTGTTTGCTGGAATTACATTTTGGCCCTAAAATATTGCTAAAAATTGCATTTTTACCCCCATACTTAACTGGAATTTTTTTTTAGCCCAAATACTTGCTGTATTTTTTTTAGAGTCCCAAACTTGCTGTAATTTGTTATTTCATCTCCCTAGTTGCTGGAATTTTATTCTAAGTCCTTAAACTTGTTAGAATTTTAGTTTTAAGTCCTAGATACTTGTTGGAATTTTATGCTAAGTCCCCTAACCTTGCTCGAAATCTACATCTTATCCCCCATTTTAAGTATTTCACATTTTTATACTTTAAATAGTGGTACCTTGATAAATTTGTTCATGTTGTTAGCATTTGCTCCGAGTTTACGAATGGAAGGTACCTCTATCACTCTTTTTATTATCTTTTTATGTGCTCATATGTGCTTCTATGTTTTTATGTGTTATTTTATTTTATTTTATTTTTATTTTTACGCATTTTTAAGTGTTTATTATTTCATTTATATGTGAGCATTTATTTATGTTATATTATTTATTTGAATTTAATTATTCAAAGAAATGTAATAGATAGGTAATATTCCATTTAGAGAAATTTATGTATTTAGATAGATAGTGTAATAGATAGTTTATATTTTATCTATTTAATAAAAGCCAATGTATTTTAGATAGAAAATGTAATAGATAGGTTAGATAGGTTATCTTTTATTTTCCTTTTCTATTTTTGGATTGTAATTAGGGTTCTCTCGGGTGTAATAGTTAGGGCTTTGTGTGCTATGTGTGCTATGTGCTTATGTGTTTTATTCGCTTTCCTTAGGACTTCTGCATCTAGAATATCATGCTTATGTGTTATGTGCTCCTATGTGCTATTATGTGCTTTTATGTGATTATTGCTTCAATATATGTTTTATTCATTTACTTGTTTTATTATTATATATGTGTATCGTCGTCACACTAGTCCAACGCTAGTTGTGATTAATCTTAGTTTCTTCGCTAGTCCAACGCTAGCGGAGAATTTTTAGAAAATAGGCTAATCCAATGCTAGGCCTTTAGGTCATTTTAGTATTAGGATCATTTCTCGCGTGTTCATTCCATGCTATTTCACACACATTTTTTGTTTAGGCCCTTTTCCATTTTGAATGATTTTTATATATATATATATATACTCTATCATTTATTATCTATTTTAAACATATGTTTAGTGCATAACATTTAGATTCTACCACACATAGAATTTTAGGTCATTTGTGTGATTTGACTAGAAATAGTCATCTACTCACGTGGGAAGCGATGGCGTACATGTCGTTCCCCCCTCCGTGAGTAGGAACAGTTAGTCACGAGTCCATTCGTTCCCCGTACCCGTTATGTTGCATCCCTACTTTCTTTGTTCACTTACTATCTATACTACTATTTTCCTTTTCTTTTGCATTCCATTTTGCACCTATACTCGTGACTCCAGTCGAGGTCTATATTCGGGTTTCGCAATTAATGCGATAATTCCGACTAAACCTCAATGGAACATTTTGTCCCTTAACGATATTCATTTTAGGATTAGATTTGCATTCATATAGTTGCATCCAAATGCGATAAAATTCTTAGGGTTATATTAGGAAAATTTAGACTAAACCTCGCAACTAGTTTCGGCTAGGTTGAAAGGTGCCTTAGGCGCGAGCCTTTGCCTTCCCTTTCTTCAACTGTGACTCCCGAACCTTTTTCTCTTGTTTTCAAAGACCTGGAGTCGTCTAAAAGGGTTTTTTCTTGTTTTTTCCTATATTTTTCTCAAAAATCATTTCCTTAAATAAATCATTCTTAATTTTCTTACCTTTTATAAAATATTTTTCGGGTGACTTGGTACACCAAAACTCAATACCAAGTGGCGACTCCTTTTTCACTAAAAAACCCTTTTTAGACTCTATTTTCGGGCCCAAAAACCGTCGCATTTTCAAAGTCCCATTTTAGGCCCTTTTTCTTTTGTTTTCAAAAATAAAGTATTTGTTGGTCACATTTTATCGAATTATCTTTTACAAAGCATTTTTCTAAAAATTATTTTTACAAAAATTTACACGCTTCTCTTTTCCAAAAACAATCACATTTAACACTTCCTTTTCCTTTTTCCGACTTCAACATTATTTATCATTTTATTATTTTATTTTCCCTTTCGAAAAATGAGGTGCGACAGATAATATCTAAATTGATTTTTTTAGGTGTAGATAAATTAAATCTCTACACATCTTCAATCTATCCTCTTTACATGTAATAATTGGAAAACTACAGTTTATAATTAAAAGATTAAAGAGCATTAATAAATAAGATCTAAAAAATAATAATATAAAAACAAAAAAAGTTAGAAATTTATTGAGGTCAAAAAATTAAAAAAATAAATGATATAAAAAAGAAATATTCATGTTAAACTAAAAAAAAATAAGTAATCTAAAAAAATAATAATTGATTAATAAGTAAAAGATAATATAGAAAATAATAAAATGGGATTGAGTTTTTGGGCGGTATCAAATGAGACTAACCTATTTTAGTCCCACCTATATTGATCCCATGACAAATATGAGATTGTTTGGGTATGACTCATATTTCACAGTCCCAATTAAATTTCGTCCAAATCCCGCCCATCCCGCGCATTTGCCGTCTCTAGCCATGGATAAGCCATTTTGAACGGGCGGTGATATTTCGAGGCTTCGCATAAGCTAGTGAAAATCTCCAAACCAAAATTATTATCATTTTGAAAAAGTAAAGGATGCGAATTCATTATCTTGGGAAGATTTAGAAAAGGCCTTAGCCAGGTCATATGCGTGTTTAACAAGATCCTGGCGCACATTAACCATATAATCCGTAACCAAACAAGATCATTAGCGTGCCACACGGCCCTCCAGATTTGCTGACAATTTATGGTTGTTCAGTATTTGGCACCTGATTGTGATGTGCCGTTTTTATGACATCACTTGGAATATTGTCTCATTGTTTTTCTTCTTGTCTACATCAACCAGTTTTGGACTTATAGCTTCTGACGGCATGGTTGTATCCTCTAAGGTTCGCGGATAACATCAACCATGATTTATAAAAAATTTTCAACACTCTGTGGGGGCAAATTCATTGAAATATTGCCCAAAAAAAGAAAAATCCGGCATTTGTAGCTGTCAGAATTTTTTTTTTGGAACTAAAGGCGCCGCGTTTGCCAAACGCGGCGCTGACCGGGCTTTGTCAAGCGCCGCGTTTCAGAAATGCGGCGCTTCTGCCGAGTTTCTGAAACGCGGCGCTTGCCGTCTTTTTTTTTTTTTTTTTTGTTCTAATTTTTTTGTTTTTTATTTTGTTTTTTTTTTGGGTTTTTAGTTCTTTTTTTTTTGGTTTTTTGTTCTTATTTTTTTGGTTTTTTTTTTTGTTTTTTGTTCTTTTTTTTGGTTTTTTTGTTCTTATTTTTTTGTTTTTTATTTTGGTTTTTTGTTTTTTTTGGTTTTTTGTTCTTATTGTTTTGGTTTTTTTGTTCTTATTTTTTTGTTTTTTATTTTGGTTTTTTTTGGTTTTTTGTTTTTTGTTCTTATTGTTTTGGTTTTTTTGTTCTTATTTTTTTGTTTTTTATTTTGGTTTTTTTTTTGGGTTTTTAGTTTTTTTTCTTGTTTTTTGTTCTTATTTTTGTGGTTTTTTTTGTTTTTTGTTCTTAATTTTTTGGTTTTTTTTTGTTTTTTGTTCTTATTTTTTTGGTTTTTTTGTTCTTATTTTTTTGTTTCTTATTTTGGTTTTTTTTTGGGTTTTTAGTTTTTTTTCTTGTTTTTTGTTCTTATTTTTGTGGTTTTTTTTTTTGTTTTTTGTTCTTAATTTTTTGGTTTTTTTTTGTTTTTTGTTCTTATTTTTTTGGTTTTTTTGTTCTTATTTTTTTGTTTCTTATTTTGGTTTTTTTTTTGGGTTTTTAGTTTTTTTTCTTGTTTTTTGTTCTTATTTTTGTGGTTTTTTTTTGTTTTTAGTTCTTAATCTTTTGGTTTTTTTTTGTTTTTTGTTCTTATTTTTTTGGTTTTTTTGTTCTTATTTTTTTGTTTCTTATTTTGGTTTTTTTTTGGGTTTTTAGTTTTTTTTCTTGTTTTTTGTTCTTATTTTTGTGGTTTTTTTTTTGGTTTTTTGTTCTTATTTTTTTGGTTTTTTGTTTTTTTTTTGTTTTGTTTTGGTTTTTTGTTCTTATTTTTTTGGATTTTTTTTGGTTATTTTTGTTTTTTTTGGGAGACGTGTAAGAGTTTTTGGATTAGGGTTTTGAGTAGGGTTAGGATTGGGGACGGTTTCAGTTTTTTACTTTAGGGTTAAGGTTTTAGATTTAGGGTTTTTGGGATTTGAAGGTAGTGTTTTTGGTAAATTTATACCTTTTATTGTCCAAAATAATTGAGACAGTTCAAATCGTATATATAATACACAAAGATTGTGTTTGAGGTTTAGAATTTTTTTATTTATATAACGAATGTAAAATTGTTTAGGGTTTAGGGAATATTAAAAACTGGCCACTCATTTTATAATTTTGGATATCAAAATTCGATTTTTAGGTAAAAACAACGAATGTGCAGTTATAGTTGAAAAAGAAAAATTTTCAAATATAGATATATTTTTTCACAATTTTTTATATTTTCGATTTTAGGGTTTAGGGTTTGGGAAACACAGAGACGCGGCGCTTGAGTTTTTTTTTTTTAGGGGGGACGTGTAAGGGTTTTTAGATTAGGGTTTTGGGTAGGGTTAGGGTTAGGGAGGGTCTTGGTTTTTGACTTTAGGGTTTGGGTTTTGGATTTAAGGTTTTAGGGATTTGAATGTAGTATTTTTGGTAAATTTGTAACTTTTATTATCCAAAATAATTGAGATAGTTCAAATTGTATATGTAATACACAAGAATTATGTTTGAGTTTTAGAATATTTTTAGGGTTTAGGGTTTAGAATTTTTTTGGTAAACTTGTGCTGCGTTTCTGAAACGCGGCGCTTTCTTTCTCTCTTTTTTTTTCTTTTTGTTTTTTTTTTTGTTCTTTTTTTTATTCTTTTATTCTTTTTTTTTTTTGGTTTTTTTTTTGGTTTTTTTTTTGGGAGATGTGTAAGGGTTTTTGGATTAGGGTATTGGGTAGGGTAAGGGTTAGAATTGGGGAGGGTTTTGGTTTTGGACTTTAGGGTTAGGGTTTTTGGTTTTTTTTTTGGTGTTTTTTTTGAGAGATGTGTAAGGGTTTTTGGATTAGGGTTTTGGGTAGGGTAAGGGTTAGAATTGGGGAGGGTTTCGGTTTTGGACTTTAGGGTTAGGGTTTTTGGTTTTTTTTTGGTTTTTTTTTGGGAGATGTGTAAGGGTTTTTGGATTAGGGTTTTGGGTAGGGTAAGGGTTAGAATTGGGGAGGGTTTTGGTTTTGGACTTTAGGGTTAGGGTTTTAGATTTAGGGTTTTAGGGATTTGAAGGTACTGTTTTTGGTAAATTTGTAACTTTTATTGTCCAAAATAATTGAGGTAGTTCAAATCGTATATATAATACACAAGGATTGTGTTTGAGGTTTAGAATTTTTTTTTATTTATATAACGAATGTAAAATTGTTTAGGGTTTAGGGAATATTAAAAACTGGCCGCTCATTTTATAGTTTTGGATATCAAAATTCGATTTTAAGAAAAAAACAACGAATGTACAGTTATAGTTGAAAAATAAAAATTCTCAAACATAGATATATTTTTTCACAATTTTCCAATATATGATAATTTTTTGGGGTTCAAAATATTTTTTTCACGACACACTTGTCGGGGGCAAAACATGATTTTGCTACGTAATTGTTTTTTAACTCTATTTTGATTCTTAAATCGTAATTTATGTTTTTGGACAAATTTTGAGATGAATTACGTTTTGGCACACAAGGATTTTTTCGACATAAATTTGTTAGTAATATACCATAATTTATAATTTTTAGTGATTTCATAATTTTTGAAATTTGTCGGGTTTAGATGTGCTTGCTTGAAAACTTAGATGAAAATTAATTTTGGAAGGAATAAAATAGTAAAATACTTTAGAAATGAAAATTATTGAGTATATCAAATTTACAAGGGCCTAAAAATTATCAAATGCCCTAGCGCCCACGAAATTGCTATTGATGTGGGTCTCGAGGCGTCGATGAGCAGCAAAATCTTCTAGGTCTCCTATTCGCGCGTCGGGCACGTACCTCAAGATGTGCTGACGGTTCATCTTCATCAGTCTCATCATCACCTGATTCTTCAGCGTCTTGAGTATGTTGAATATGATGATGGATGATGGTAGAGGTTGATGGACCTGAGGTAGGCATGTGTGAATGAGGACTCGGGGTGAAATACGTGGACGTACCTCCATGATGAAATCCACTGGCATCACTACTAAGAAACTGGAATATGGGGTGTAGCCCTGATCCAGTAGAAAGTGAAGTCGAATGTATCTGATGCCCAATAATAGAAGTACTACCCTCATGCATGGTCATAGAATAGCACGGATCGTACACATTAGCCGTGCTCCTCGAAGGCATGATCTGTGAACTACTATACGGCGTCGTATAAGCATGGTATCCAGTAGAAGTAACTTGCTCCTGATGTACTGCTTCATCATGCAATCCGTGCTGGTGACGATGTCGGTGTCCACTAGACGAGGTGCCAGCCTGGCTAGGTACGTGTCTTACTGGTCTCTGATACTGAGGAGTATCCGATATAGAGACACCACTATGCTGTCGTGGATCTGGGCCCAAAAGCATACGATCTGAGTGCCCTAAATACTGCATGGACCCAAATGCCTCGTCCCTGATTGTCGTCAAAATAGGATGAGAAATATCATTTGGGTCAATATGACGGAGGCGAGTCGCTGATGCATCCCCGATTCTCTGCATGCTGCTCATCTATAAATCACACAAATATAAATTATTAGTAATTCACTGACATCAAATAAATATAAAAGATAGAACGTTAAAAAAAAATACTATCTTTACCATATACTCGTGCTGGCTAGAAACGCCCTGAAGGCCATCGCGCTGATTATGATAGACAGGAGGAGCAATATATAAGATAGTATGGCGATAATACCAACGTATATACTCAGTCGACGGTCGAAATGTATTCGTAATATCGCCTGTAACAACCGAATTTGTACGTGAATTCCAATAATCAATCTAGGCTCTAAGATAATAATGCTAATCCTGTCCTACACGTCTCGATAGTCCAAGTGAATGCAATTTACCAGGATCTGTGTCAACGCCTTCCGGAATATTTTGGCGCATTCCGAATTGTCTCATGACTCGATCTGGAAAATAAAATTCAAAGATGTACCAAAATATGAGTGGGACTCTCGACCTCCAAATATGTGAACCTGCTGTGCAATACTGGGGTAAAGATGCTAGCACATCATCCGTATATGGCATCCATATGAATTACAATAAAATTTCAACCGTTATGGACAGATAAAAAATTATGTCATCGTATATGTATTTTTTTAAAAATATGAAAGTCAAACTACCTGATCAGACTGCAACAGTGAAAGCTGATCTCTATAATAACTCGCTACATGCTGAGGTGCATTTCTCGTAGTCCGCCGAGTCACCCATCTACCTCCCCTCGGGTAATCACCTGGCTCTCGTGCCTGGGTGATCTGAGGTCGAATGGTCGGGAACCGCTCCCATGCCCAAAGCTGTTAAAATAAGACAATTTAGTTGTTCTACTATATAAATACTTTAATTGACTGATAAAATTTTAATGTATGAGGTAAGTATTGATATTTTTTTTACCTGAAGTAGCATATATGGTTCAGCTGTTGTCTTAGTGCTAGCAATCGATGCATGACACATACGCCTGTACAAGCAAGCGAGCACGACGCTCCCCCAACTATACTGTCCCAGTGCCAGTGCCTCCAAATCAACCAACATATCTAACCATGAGGTGTGTACAACATTTCCACATGTATCTGCAAATAACTACTCACCAAGTAACATCAATATGTACATGCGGACATACTGTTGAACTGTCTGATTAGGAGCATCAGGTGGTAGAGGATTATTCTGTATGTGCTCGTACAAGCCAACTAGTTTCATCCTGGTATTCTTGAATTGATTTTCTTCTAGCCAGATCCCCAACAAATCATAAACCTGCTGCTGTCCCTGTGGTAAACTCTGCGAACGGTGTACTAATGTGACAGGTAAACCATCTACGCGTAAGCCCCACAACACCTCAACGTTCTGTAAGGTGATAGTGGCCTCGCCAATAGAAATAGGAAGATGAAACGTATGAGTCTCCTGCCTCCACCGCTCGATTAATGCATTAATAAGACCGTGGTCTAACTTGAACGAACCTACACGATAAACTCCTCCAAATCCGACCAAATCCATAAAACGCAGGATCCGAGGATCAATCACCTTCACGAACTCCCAAAAATGTCTATCACACCTCTTCACCTCGAGCTCAACGCCCTCACCGTGAAAAATCGCGGCAGATCTATGCTGTGCCTGAAGGCGTAAAACTGAACCATCTATAGGACCCTGAACGGGGGTTGAGGTGCTTACGCTCGTGCGGCCGAGATCCATATGAACTCGTACCTGAAAATATAAAAAATGAACAAAATATCAATAACAAATACTGCTCATAAATTTACAAAAAATTTAAAAATTGTTTGCGTATAAACAAAATATACAAATTGAATAATCACTAAATAAAAGCGTAAATATAAACCATAAACCCTCAAAATTCGATAATTTAGGGGTCTAAACAGATTATTATAAACCCTAAACCCTATAACCCAAAAACTAATAACTGATAACTAAACTCTTAAAACCTTAAAGCGTAATAACTAAATTCTAAATTCGTAAAATAAAAATTTAAAAGCTAAAAACAGATTTGTTTTATTAAATGACAAATCTTGTGTACGAGAGAAGACGAAACTTCGTAATTTTATTAAATTTCTAATTTAGTTTTTAGAACTGTACTTCTGAATAATTATACACAAATACGCTTACATTGTAGAATAAATAAGGAGTACTTATTATTTTTACAATGACATAAACCCTACAATTTTAACGATTAAAATATCCAGCAAAAGGACAATTGGGTGCCGTGTGACCGGGTTGTGAACAGTTACTACATCGACGTGGTGCATCAGGGCATCTTCGATCCATCTGATTTTGAATTCTTGCAGTTCGCAATGGTCCCGGACGCCTTTGTTTTAGACGACTAGTATTAATTGTGAACTTCAAATCCGATGGCGGCCAGTAGCTTTGATCTCTGAGAGGATAAAATTGACGCCCGAATGATGCTTGATATAAATCATAAGTATACTCCTTTCCGACAAGATCCATAGGATTAATTTGGGAAATAGAACATGCCGCCATCGCATGCGAACAAGGAAAATGGAGTAGCTGAAATTTAAGACATGTGCACTCTTGCTTGTGCAGATCTACGATTTGCCTTTTCCCGCCTTCGTGTCCATGCCTATGACCAGTAGTAATGCAGAAAATACCTGCTCCAGGGTCATATACACCGATTGCATGTCTTTTAGCTTTTTTCTCATTTGTCACATATTTTTGCCAACTGTAGTCTGGAAGCGGGTAGCGCACAACACATGCTAATTTCGCATTTTTAACAAAAAGTTTGACAGTTTGGGCCAATGTAAAGCGAACGCATGCGGTAATAGGCAATAATCAGGCATCCCTAAGTAATTTGTTGAAACGCTCTGCCATATTTGTCGATGTGTGCCCCCAACGGCTTCCGTCGTCCTTGCTGAGGGCCCACTGTTCGGGTCTAACGTTTGTGCCTGTTAGCCAGTTGTACGCTTCTTCATTCAAATTTTATATTTCTTGCATGTAATGCTCGTACCTATAAGGCTGGTTGGCCTTTCCAACTGCCATAATAAGTTTCTTCAATCTACACAATAGTTACACGACATAAATAGTGAGTGAAAATCCTAAAAAAATATAATGTCTAAATGTCTTAATAATTTAGACGTTACCTGTCATTCTTAAATTTTTGTGCAAAATTACTTTGCACGTGAACTAAACAGAAGCGGTGCACTCCCCGTGGTTCCTGTCATTCCTCAAGTGTCGTCATTGCATGAATAATTGACTTGTGCCTATCGGATATGACGCACACTTTTTCAATGTTACCGCAAACGTGAATTCGCAATAACCTCATGAACCAAGACCAGCTTCGATTGTTCTCCTCGTCAACGAAGGCGAAGGCCAGGGGCATGAGATGATTGCACGCATCGTATCCGACTGCAACAAGTAATTTTCCTTAGTACGCTCCTTTCATAAAAGTGCCGTCAACACATATCACCGGTTTCATAAATTGGAAGGCTTGAATAGCAGGTCCGAAAGACCAAAATACATAGTCAAAAATTACGTTTTACGAAGTGCTATTAAGATGTGGTGCCCACACAACAACTGTCCCAGGATTGCAACGTTGTAACTCTTCCATATATGTCGGGAGAATGTGTATAGACGATGGCCAATCTCCATACATAATATCAATGGCCCTTCGACGCGCGTACCAAGCTTTACTTGTAGGAGACATCGCAATGCAATTGCTGCTTAATTGTAGCTTGAATCTCGTTCACCTTAAACAATGGACCGTTATTAATATGAGGTAAAATGTACTCGGCGATTAAATTGGAGCTCAACTATCGATGATCATTCCTACTACTGACCCGAGCACATGTATGTTCATCTGCGAAGAGTAACTATCATCCATATAGTATGAGATCTACGCAACGTCGCTCTCAACTGCCAATTACATGGAGGTGTTGAATTACGAGCCTTACAACGGACATACCAAGTGGTTGAAGTGCTCTCACGCACTTTGTACTCTCTATTTGCCCTGATAGACCACAGTTTGTACTGCTTTTATTACCTTTTCTTTTAAATCAAATAGCATACCCAACCGAATGTCACCTGTCTGCTCGTTGTACAAATCAAGCCTTTCAACGAGACCACCGCTTAAGGGATCAAATTGTAAAATTACATCTATACTAGCATCATACTGTAATGTCCCAGGATCATAACCCGTCCATGCTGAAATAGGACCCACATCCGAATGTCTCCGTGCATCTTCTTGTCCAGTTTCATTATGTCCTTGCTCCATGTCATCTTCGGACTCATCAAATTCAGGTTCTGGCTCGGAGTCCATATCATCATCTTGAACATCAGTCTCTACTTCTGTGCCACGAATGTGGGGTGTATTGTCATCGTCTTGCCCACAACCAAACTCTCTCGCTGAAGATAGATACATACCTGCAGCGCTGCTACTAGTGCCTTGATCAACACGGTTTCTGCTGCCTCTCCGATGTCCTCTCCTAGTCCGTTGACCATCTCCTCTTTCACGCTGAGTAGATTGACCTCTGTACATATCAGATGTCCACGCTTCTTCCAATGTTGACGTGCCACTAGACTAGTGCCTTGATCAAAGTGTATCCATTCAATTTCATTGCATTGAGTATCCTGCTGTTCTACTATTTGGATCTCTTCAACCTCCACGTAGATCTCTATTGGTTCTCGAGTGTTTGCTTTGAAGTAGTACATCGTGTCTACTCCGTCATCCGTCATCCAAAGGTGTAGCACTAAATACACCTTGTTGAAAACAGCTCCTAAGTATCAAACTAATTTTGTATCTATTTCGATCTACACCCATAGCATTGTACACTTTATCAACCAACTCCTGATAGCATACCTTTCGTCTAAAGAACAACACTTTTTTTGGCATAGGCGGGTCATACAACATTGATCCTCCGACATATACAATTTTTCCTCCCCAGTATAAATGAACTGATAAAGTATGATCGTTCGACATGTTTCACCCAATCTAACCAATGCAAGCCCAATTAAGTATTTTGAGTAACATAATACGTAATCGTAACTAATCATTAAACAGTAATGAAAATAACTGGACAAATTTTAATTAGCGTTTAAATCCTAAATATAGTTATTTAAGAGTTTCAAAGGCTAATTTATTATTACGTAAAATTTCGGAGAAATAATTGTAATTTTGATAATTACACGGCTAAAAGTTGCGGGTATAATTTTTAATTAAGTTAAACATCACCCGCCTAATTGCTATTTTTCATAATCACAAGAGCCTAATTGTAAATTTGATAAATTTTTAGAGTAAAACATTAACTACGTACAAGTTTTTTAGTCCAATTTAAAAATACGTAAAACTTTGTGGGTGCAATCGTAATTTTTCATAATTATATGGGCCAAAGGGTAAATATGTACAACGATGGACCGAAAAATTAATTGTGTAGTTGTTTGGGGTCAAATTTTTAGCTACTTAAAACTTCGGGTGCCTAATTGTTATTATGCGCCCTAATTATAAGGAAAAAAAGGTAAATATATTAAAATTTACTTAGCGTTTAAATCATAAATATAATTGTTTAAGAGTTTCGGAGTAAATTCATAATCATGTAAAATTAAGGGGGTCAATTTTCAATTTTTAAAAATTTTTTGGGCCGAAATATAAATATTAAATTTAAAATGTCCAAAGTGTAAATATGCAAAAGTAACGGGTCAAAATTTAATTATGTACAAATTTCGAGACTAATTTATTATTACGTAAAATTTCGGAGAAATAATTGTAATTTTGATAATTACACGGCTAAAAGTTAAGGGTCTAATTTTTAATTAAGTTAAACATCACTCGCCTAATTGCTATTTTTCATAATCACAAGGGCCTAATTGTAAATTTGATAAATTTTTAGAGTAAAACCTTAACTACGTACAAGTTTTTTAGTCCAATTTTAAAATACGTAAAATTTTGTGGGTTCAATTGTAATTTTTCATAATTGTAAGGGCCAAAGTGTAAATATGTACAATGATCGGTCGAAAAATTAACTGTGTAATAGTTTTCGGGGCCTAATTGTTATTTTTTCTAATTATACGAAATAAAGTGTAAATATATAAAATTTTCGGAGTTAAAAATTAACTATGTACAATTTCGAATCCATTTTATGAGTTTTTTAATTTTTAGGGGCCTAATTATAATTTTGCATAATTATAGGGGCCAAAGTGTAAATATACAAAATTCACGGTTATAATTATTATGTACAAGTTTTGGGTCTAATTTATATTTATACAACACTTTAGGAGCCTAATTGTGTTTTTTCATAATTACATGGGGCAAAGTGTAAATATACAAAATTAACAGTCATTATTTAATTATCTATAAGTTTCGGGTTCAATTTATATTTATACAACACTTTAGGGGTCTAATTCTATTTTTTCATAATTATAGGGGCCAAAGTGTAAATAGGTTTAACTTTTGGGGTCATAATAATATTATGTTAAAATTTTAGGGCCATTTCATAATTCTATAAAATTTCAAGGGCAAAATTGTAATTTTTCAAATTATACACGTGCAAAATGTAAATAAGCACAGTGTTGTTGTCTACATGCAATTATTTAATCATTTTCGACATAAATTATAAATTTACATAAATACAAATAAATATATAAATAATAATATTAAATTGTCTACATGTAATTATTTAATCATTTTCAACAACATAATACACAATAACATAAAAATAATTATAAACACGTTATAACAAAACAATAATTATAACGAAACACATTACACATTATATAAAGTAAAAACAATATAACGGAATAATAATTAATAAATATAGGGTACTAACTTGATATTTTAACGTCCACAATCGGAGTGCTTAAATTTTTTGCTTGCCCCAACAGCTCCGTAGACCGGTGTTAAACTTTAATTCCCACAAGAAAAGTCAAAACACTATAATTAAACTCGGAGAAGAAGGAAAAATTAACACTAGTGAAGTGAGGGTGTGTGCAAATGTAACTGTCGCCGGAGAAGAAGGAAATTTGAACAAGTGAGTGTGTGTGCGTTTGTGAAATTGCAAATGCCGGGGGAGAGGGTTTTATAGGCGTGAATATGCAATTGCAATTGCAATTGCAGGCGTGAAATGAATGCTAGCCGTTGATCTCATCTGATCAACGGCTAGATAATTCCAAAAATTTTAAAAAACAAAAACTTTTGCGAGCGCCGCATTTGGCACTCGCAAAAGTCTGCCGGTTAGCTGCCCGCTGACCGGCTGTGCTGTCGGTGGGGGGACAGCTCCCACCGACAGCGACGCGTGTCAAACGCTGGCTAACCGCCACGTTTGACACACGAAAAAGTATGCCGGTCAGCGGGCAGCCCCTGCCCGCTGACCGGCCGTGCTGTCGATGGGGGGACAGCTCCCACCGACAGCGACGCGTGTCAAACGCCGGTTAACCGCCGCGTTTGACACGCGAAAAAGCATGCCGGTCAGCGGGCAGCTCCTGCCCGCTGACCGGTCATTCTCTCGGTGGCAGACAATCTGCCACGTGTCGGGCTTGGGGTTGCGGCGTGTCAGCGCCGCGTTTCGGAATGAAAATTTTGACTTTTCCATTCCGAAACGCGGCGCTGCGTAAAAAAAAAAAAAAAAAAATGGTGCGCCGCGTTTTTCCAAACGCGGCGCACTTAGTTACCAAAAAAAAAATTCTGACAGCCACAAATGCCAGATTTTTCTTTTTTTGGACAATATTTCAATGACGGCGCACTTAGTTGCCAAAAAAAAAAATTCTGACAGCCACAAATGCCGGATTTTTCTTTTTTTGGACAATATTTCAATGAATTTGCCCTCTGTGGGCACTATTACTAAATGCTGTCCCTAAGAAATATACAAAGGAGCAAAGTACAAATCTTTTGCCAAAGGAAATGAGATCTGACAAAACATAATACCAGCCTGAGTAACAACTTACTGCACATTAAACTTCTTCCTATTCCAAAAGAGTCGATTACGACGCAACCAAATATACCGGCAAAGAATAATAGAGCACATCAAAGCAGACTTGCATGCCGCTTCAGCAATCCACCAAATACACCATTGATCAAAACTAACGTTGCGGGCAATAGATAAATCCAAACCCAATGAAGATGCTTGGCCTCCAAACTCTAGTTGCACATTCTCGTTCAAAGACTAAATGTTCTATTGATTACATAGTCTGACCACATTATAAACATAATGGTGATATGAACCCCTCTTAAAGTACTCCAGGACTGGTTTAAGTAGCTTCTAAATAATCCAAAATAGAATAAAAACTGGCATTGGCTTAAACTCAGTTTACAACGAAGCAGTAGTCTTATCAATAAAGCATTCTAAGTGTGGCTAAACCAATTTGATCATTTAATAACTCAATTTCAAAAACCATTACAAGCTCATTCAACTGTTATGAAGAAACTATAGGATGGTCATTAAGAGCAGGTAAAAGAATTCAAATAAGAAGGAAACATATTAGCAGAAGCAAGAGATTTAAAAACCTCACAATTTCTAATGTAGCTACCACGGTTGGATGCCAACTCTCTGCCAGGACCATATTTTCAATCTTCACAAGATATATTTAAACCGATCAATGATCTCAAAGTTCACAAACACAAGCAAGCAACTGGAGAAGATGTTGAGGAACAGACCACACAAGGTTTCACAACATATTTTTATACGTACTCTGCTGAATATAACTTCTAAAAAATTATCAAATGTGCCAAAAAAATTCGATGTCTTCATTCCATGGCCTCATTCGTGACCAGAAATCACTCAGTTTTTTTATCTCTCAATTCTAAACAACATCAAAAATGCACTTGCTCACAGCAAATAGACGCAAAGTACTTTTCAAAGAATTTCAATCTGACCCATTAATTACTAATTAGTCACCTTCATATCACCAGTTATTGGATCTTTGAGATCCTTCAGAACCTCAAAAGTATTGCATTAAATTTATAGCAATATTCCCGTCAACATCCATCATGAATAACTACTCAATGAAAGGCAAAAAAGGGGGAACAAACAAAGATCTTTTCGTAGAAATTCTACTTACAAAGAGAAGATAATTAAACATCCCTAATTTTCTTTTTCCACAAGCTTTTTCCCCACACATAAGTTAATATTCAAATTCTTCCCATTGCTGTTCTTTTCCCAAAAGAGAGAAAAATTAAGTAGAAAGGCACTGTAAATGTAAAAGACCTACAGGTCATACTTTAGTGATTATGACTTCCTTCAATTGCCACTTCTCAGGAGAAAACTGAAATTCCATCTGGATCTCCAGCCACAAAACTTAAAAACTCATCTGATGCATAACGATAAAATTTTGTTGGGACAGAGTCATAGTCATTGACTTGCATTTATACTTCAATTAATTCTTTCATAGAAATGCAATTTGTTTACACTAAATTCCTAGTAAACAGGCAAGCCAACAAGAATTTAAATTCCAGTGGCAATCTGTTATGTTGTTTTTGAGGGAAGTGAAAAAAGAAGAAAACTAAGCTAGAACTCTATTGCACCGTTTCTCTAAGAGCAGCGGCTTGGTGATTCAATCAGAAAAAATACCAAACAGTATAAGATACGATGCTACTAAGACAGACACCACCCCTTTTCTGGCCAAAATCAATGAAGAATACTTTCAGCATAAGAGATATATCCTGCCACGGTACTTTAGAATTTGGAGAGAGCTAAAATTACTAAAGAGAACTTGCTTTAAAGTAAATAAGCAGGTGATTTGGCCATCTTGAGTAATTCCGTATAGCCAACTGAATTTCCTCTTCTTATTTGGAGAGTCTATTACCCACTCAAAATCATTATGCTAGTTCAAAAGGGTGCAAAAATTTGTATGTTGCCCTTTAGAGCTCTTCACTATTCAGTATGATCTCAGAAAAGATGATACTGGAATGAGTACTTGAAAGAGAAGAATTTAGAAATACATGCAGCAAAACAATCAATCTCATTGAACGATGAACGTAGTGGTGATTAAGGCTTTTGGGCAAAGAATGAATAGGACAGGGTGAAAGCATCAGTCCAAACCTAAAATAAAATTAGAATGTAAATTAATACAAAGCATCAGTACAGACCTAAAATAAAATTAGAATGTGAATTAACACCCACTGGAGTGTTTCGCAGCGAAGCACAATTGTTATGCTTTTGAGAGTATCCATTCTAGATAACATACCCCAAAAGATTTAAATACTTTTAGGTCTGTATATACCATTTTGAAGGTTATATTTGAAATAGAAAAATCTCACATCCACTCCATCAAAACAACAAAAGACAAATAAACTTGGATTTCTCATATGAGAACCAAATTCAGTTGTTAACTGCCAACAAGTAAGAAGAATCCTATAAAATTTACTGCTAAACAGCCAAAAAAATAAATAACTAACAAATAATAAAATGTTCTCAAAAGTGTAATATCAAGGACACAACTTTGTTTGTCAATTATGAATAAGCTTTAACTCTTACAATTTACATGCCGCTCATTTTCTTTATCCTATTCCCAGCATCAACTTCATGTTCATCATCAAGCTTTTGTTTATCTTTCAATTATATACAACAATGGAAGTGCTTTTGCACATTGCAAATAGATCCAAAGGCATTTTTAGTTGTCTAGAAGATAATTCAGATGGAATATCGGTCTTGACCACCAATCACTCATGGATGTCAAATCACTAATTGTTGGAACCTTCGGAAACTTGAAGTAACACAACAAGTTAATAACTTATTACAGGAGAATACCCTTAAATAATCATCATAGTGAAAATTAAAAAGAACAACAACAAAATAAAAAATATCCTCTTGGTAATATTTCTTTTCGGCGAGAGAAAATAACTCCAGTCCTCTAAATTTCCTGCTTTTCTTCAAGCTTTTCCACTAGACATTGAGTCCTTAAAGTTATTTCTCCCATTGCTATTCTCCTCCAATGGAGATCAAATAAAAAAGAAGAAAAAAGAAAAAAGAAATACAGTTCCTAATCAACCCATAGACCATAATTCAGTTTGATGCCTTCCCCAATTGCCACTTCTAGGAAGGAAAGTGATATTTCGGGTAGAAAATATTCAGTAACAAAATCCCAACACCTTATATGATTTGTGATGTTAAGATTTTGTGGGACAAAGATATTGTAGTTTATTTCCAGAACTGTCAGCAATTATTTAGAACCATGTTCCTCCAAAGGTAAAAATATAGTATGGGGAATAACTTTATATATTTATTGGCTAGATGTGTACCCTCAATGGAGCTAGGTAGAGGTAGAGAGGAGTTCAGACGGTTTACATTAGCATTTAAACTTTTGTTTCATAAAAACGCAACTTGCTTACAAAGATCCCAGGTAAACAGGCTTAGAAGCTAGTGAATTTGAAATTAGACAAGCAGCAAAGACACCCAAGGCTTGCCAAAGTCCTTGAAAAACTGTTTCAATATAAGAGAAACATCCTACCAGGGATCAATTGGTACTCAAAAAATTTTTAAAAATTTTAAAAAAAAAAGAAAGAAAGAGATAGAATCACTAAAGGGAACTCACACTTTAAAGTATTTAAGCTGGCAGTGTGGCCTTTTAGAGTGATTACAGATTGCCAATTGAATTTCCATTTCTTAATCGAATAGTTTATTACCCAATCAAAGCCATTGTACTTCTTGAACGGTCAAAGTTCTATGATAACCTTTCGAGCTCGTAACTATTTGCCAAAAAGTAAACTGTTGAAGTATAAGCCATTTAGGACTTCCTATATTCTTTTAGGTCTGAAAATTCTTTGCACTCTAAGGATTGGCACACGGCATTTTCCTTATCCAGGAGAAAAAATCTTGTATTAATTACAACAGGATTCTGCCCAAGTGATACTCAAGGAACATCGTGATACATTAAGCCACAAGATTAACCCAAAGGCATCTAGATGACAAATATTAGATGAAAAGTATCCTTGGTTATCTTCCATTTTTTTTATCAAGACAACAGAGGAGACTTAAAGTTAGAACCCAATTCTGTGAAGCAGCATAAGTACTGCACCAAGCAACTGAGGCTTTAATTTGGAACTGGGAATCAAGGGAAAATAAACATAACACACAGCTCATATATGTCAATGAGTACCATTCTGCTTCAAATTACTAAAAGGCTAGCATGTAGACTAATTAAGAGTATTGACGCACCAAAAACAGAGAAGCATCAATACAAAGCACCTACTCAGACATAGTTCTTTTCTCCAAGAGATATTTGGTAAGCTTGTGATATGAGGCTATTTATGAGTATAGTTTCTTTATGCCTATTTGTCTTTAGATAAAAAAGAATTTTTTGGACACCAAGAATTTCTACTAATCAAAAGTTAGCCAATCAAGAGAGCGCCAACTCATGCAACACATGCCGTTGTAATCAAGGTGTAGGCATGGAACCTCCAATGTAGGCGGAATCGGTCCAACCAAAGAAATTAAAACTTGGACTAAAACCAAATAGAGTGCTTCAGCAGGGTACATTGCCTTATCCAACTAGAGAAAGATTGTCCTTAAAAACAGAATTTTCTTAAAAAAATCCATTTCACTTTAGGCCTGTTAGCAACCAGTCCACACCGTGAACTTTAAAATCGCTAGAATTCTCCCATCTACTCAACTAAAATGCAACTAAAATTAAATTTCCCAAAAATTTATTTGTCATTTCCAACCAATTAAGGAAAATTCTCAACAATTAGCACAATTTAACAGCAATTAACGTTTAACAAATAATGAATTGGCACAAGAGCTGAGGAAATTGTGGCTAAAATCAGAAAAATCATGTATGAAGCGGTTCTTAAGTGGAGAAATGTTCTAGTTACCAGAAGGAATTGGCACTCATGGTGGAATCCCAAAGAGTTTTGTAGTTTAACAGCTTAGTCTTTTTGTAAAATGCAATTTTATATATAGGGATATATCCTTTAGAATGATGTAGTGATATCCTTTTGTACAAACTCTTATTCAGTAAATACAACATCCAAGTTATTTGCTAAAAAAAAATAATAATGATCAAAAAAGAAATTATTGACTAGCAAATAACAACAAAAATTTTTTAAAAAAAGTCTGATTTAAATCAGAATGTAGTTTATCCATTGCGAATAACCTTTAACCCTTACAGTTTTCGAAGAACGAGAAACACAGTCATACCACACATGCTGATCATTTTCTTTTACTCTTTTTCCCAGCATCAACACCATGGTCATCATCAGTATCATCACTATGGTCATCATCACTATCAGAATCAGATGGAGGAGACGGGTCAAGCCTAGCAGCATCAATGGCCCACTTAATCACCTTCTCCACTTCATGTTCTTCATTATCATCATCCATTAACACCTCCTCCTGCTGCTGCTGCTGCTGCTGTACTTGATCACTAGTATTACCAATACCAACAACAGAAGAAGCAGCAGAAGAAGAAGTGGAATATGAAGGAAGAGAACCCTTTAGAGCAGCAAATCTTGCAAAAAGATCATCACTTTGACCTGGGTTTTTCTTTTCGCTACCAATTGTGGTTGTGGCTGCATCAAGATCGCATTTTAGTTTTGATTTCGCTTGATGGGGTTTCTTGAGGGCTTGAAAGCGTGAATCAAGATCTGAGTTAATGCCAGAAAATTGAGAGGAAGAGCCAAAACCACGGGCCATGTGGGAATTGATACTGAGTTTGAGAAGCATGTCATCTTGAGCAGCTCTTAATAGCTCATCCACTTGCTCGTCTTTACACTCTGCTGCTGCTGTATCCTTCTTCTTGTTCTTCCCATTGCTGCCACCACTCATCTTTAATTTTGTTAGTTTGATTGATTTTTATGGGATTTTTGTGTGGAATTAGGAGATATATGAGGGGGCTGTGCTGTGTCTGATTTTGGTTGCACTGGATTGTGTTATTTAAATAAATATGGTTTTCTTTTAACAAAATTAAAAAATATTGAAGCTTTTAATTCTGAGTCCATAACACACAGACAATCGACTTTAAAGCTCATTTTTTTCAATTTTCATGAAAGCTATCAAAATAGGCAAATTGATTAAAATATCGCCAAAAAAAAAAAATTGGACAAATGTGGTTGTCAAAAGAGTTTGTGTAAAATATACACCCGTCGCGTTTCGCACCCGTAACGATTCAACATTTTCTGTGACATATAACTGCGTTTGGGAAGGCCCATAGGCCTCCATCTTTTCCAAATGCAGCGATTACTGTTCATTACTGTTTACTTTTTTTTTTTTATAGAAAAGAGGTTAGGATTTTTTTGGTTTAGAATTTTTTAGGGTTATTGTTTAAGTAAATTTAAGTAAAAATAATTAAGGTTGTACAAACTACATATATTCTGTACAAGGATTGTGTTTGGATTAGAGAATTTTAGATTTAAAAATATAAATATGTGAACACCAAATTTTGATATACCATTTAACTTTCTAATATCTTGGAGGCATTTTCTATTTTTTGAATGTGAAATCTGGTTTCTATGGAAAGTGTGCAAAAGTTTTCTAGCAAAATTGTAATTTCAGAACCTAAACGCATTTTTTACCAATTTTTTATTTTTAAATTCATGTTTTATACCTTTGTACAAATTTCTAAATTTTGTAAATTTTCAGAGTGAACTACTATTTTTAAGTGTATTACATCAATTCAAGGGTTAAATAGTCATTTCAATTTGTGAATGTCTTTTTCGGATATTTTCGAATTCCAAATTCATATTTCATATCCGAAAATATGTCCTATTTTGCATCCAACGCTAATAATACTTCAAATTCCTGTACTTTCAAGATGAATAGAAATCCTCCAAATATGCACACTTCATTTATTACTTCAGACTTCAACCATGCACTATGAGAAATGCACAAACTATTACACATCCATAAGTTTCCATCTTTATGCAAGTGAAAATCAGAAATTGATCCTGGTTTTATCTTTTCCTTAATCTTCACCAGATCAGCATCTTCAAGTTGCTCAGTTTTGATTTTCTCCAACAAGATTAGTTTTATGAATCAATACTGTCCACACTAAGTCATGGAATCTAAAACCTCCAGCACCAATTCCTCCATTTGCTTTGACAGCGTATAAGGCCATAAATCCACTCACTATTTCAACTATCTCTATTGCCTCTTATTCAACTTCTACATGACAAAGTACTTGAGGCTTTTATAATTTATAAAATTTTCAGCCAAATCTTCAAGGCAAATAGAATTGCTATCAATTCGAGGTCATATGTCAAATAATTCTATTCGTATAGATTCAGTTGTCGAGAACTATTAGCACTCCAAACCATTCTTAAAGGCATAATTGTAGATCACAAAATCTCCAGAATCTAATAATAAGGATGGTATTGGGTGATTGTATTCTTATGCTTCAACTCCTAAAAATTGGACTCACATTTGGGCATCTAATCAAACTTAACCTTCTTTTGAGTTAATTGAGTGAGTGGCAAAGTATGCGAAAAGATACTTTCATGAGCCTATGGTACTATCTGGCTAGGTCAAGAAAACTCTACATTTCTGTCATACTGCTAGGTCTTGGGCAATTGAAAATTGCCTCGACTGTCTTTGATTCAACTGAGGTCCTTCTTTTGAAATCACATTTGAAGCTAAAACTCGCATATGCTAAACTTGACATAAAGTTATTCTCACTTCGACCCTGGAAATAAAACCTTAAAACAACTAGGAATTTTAAAATCTACTCTTATAGTCCAGCAATTAACATAAGCATGATTTTGCCTCAATCAATCTTATTCCAGTATAATATCAAAATTATATTTCCCAAGTCAAATAAAATCTACTTTGAAATACTAATCACTTGCAATCATAGTGCAAACCCGCACAATGGGTGCTCGACACCAATACTAACCCCACTTGGAATTGAGACATGGAAAGGTTTACTAAAATTCTTAGGCTCAACGTGTAGATTCATAGCGAACTTATGCAAAATTAAAAAATGGCACACTCTATAGCCAAACAGTGTAAAAAATGACATGGTCTTACTAAGATCATACCTATTGTCACGTCTTCTACTATCTCAATTTCTTTCTATTCATAGCAGAAATTTTCAAAATCATCCTCTACTTGCTACCATATCTAATTTTAGTTGTAGAAATAATAGTTGACTTCATCTATTTTTACCCAGCTAAACGTACTCATTGATTCTATAACCTATTTGACTGCATCGAATGCAAGCTTCAGTCTTTTAATGACACTCCTTAAGGTGAGCCAAATGGAAGTGATAACACATTATAGCTTTATTGTTTTAGACACAAAATTTTAATTCACTATTTTTTTATTTATTTCATTTTTGTTTCTAACATTGGGATCTATTTTTACCCTTTTCAGGGTCAAATAGTAGTTTCTAGGTAAAAGGGGCAAAGTCAATAATTCTAGGGGTAAAATTATAATTTTTAGTATGTAAATATTTTTCACCAGTTTTTGGGTTCTAAATTCACGTGTTATACTTTTATACATATTTCTAAATTTTTGTAATTTTTTCGGGATTAATTGCTATTTTTCTAGATATTTCGTCAGTGTAAAGGTAAAATGGTCATTTCACTTCGTGAACATCTTTTTCGCCCATTTATGGATCCCAAATTTATTTTTCAGACTTTTAAGTCTATTTTTAATTTTTAAAATTTTTTGGGGCCAATTGCCATTTTCTGTAAATACCATGTTCGGAGACAAAGTGGTTAATTTGCACACAAATGCAGTTTTCGCCTAAATTTTATTAATAAAATTTATTATTTACAATTTTCTTGATTTATCCATTTCTTTTGGTGTTTTTAGGAGAGACAATGGCTTTTTTGAAAAAAAATTGGCACTTTTTAAAATTTGTGTCAAAAATTATTTTTAGAAGCATAAAACTATAATTTACTTTGAATAGTTCTCTTGTCTTTTGTCTATTCTTGGAGAGCAAGATTTGGGAATCTTCCTAGCAACTTCCCAAGCCTTATCCCCTCATACAATAAAAGACCTTAAGCCTATCAATGAGTTCGGGTTTAGACCCAAACTCGCTATTTATTACTGGGTCCTGGATATAGGTAAAATTTTATTTATTCGACCCTAAACTCGGAGCCTGTATTTCTCCAATAAAAATTGAATCGGGTTCGGAATATTCTATTCAACATGACCCGGACTCATACCCATTTAAATAAATAATAATTATAAAAATATATAAACAAAAAAAAAACCCTACCTTTCCTAATCGTCGTTTCTACCTTCACTTTCCCTATCACTTTAATCTCTTCGGCAACCTACCTCACACTTCTCCTTCCCTTTGAACTCTTCAACCGCCTATCTCACTTCAGTCGTTTCTACCCCTCTTCAACTACCGTTGTAGTCTCTCCATCTCAGCGCTGCTATTTGAGTGAGGTAGCTCAATGTGACGCTCATCTTCTCTCTCTTCTTCGTTTATGCTTTTGTTTAGAAATTTTACCTTTTGGGTGGTGATTGATGGAGGTTGGATTTGTCTTGGAATAATGGGAATAGACTTCAATTAGTGTGGCTGGTGGTGGGTCAATAGCAGTGGTTGTGGGTTTGGCGGAGGCTACTGTGGGTAGCATGGTGGTTAATTTTTGCAACAGTTTTGGCTGAGATGGATAAGACGGTAGTGGTAAAGGCTTGAGGTTGGGTGGCCAAGCGATGCATGGTGGTTGGGGTAAGGCTAATGTTGTGGTCGGTTCTTGAAGTGGTAAGGTGGCTAGTTGTGAAGGTTTTGGTGGTTGTTTTGGTAGAGCGATGGTGGACATGGTTGGTGTTTTAAGGGCTAACGGCGGTGGGTGTTTATTGGCTTATGATTGTTCTGTGGGGATGTAGAGATGGAAGAGGAGATAAGGGACTGCAAACAATGGCTTGATGGTGGTCTGGTTGTGGTTGTTTATGTCGTGATTGTACTATTGCGTGGTGGCTAATAGGTGGTTTCGTTACCACTCAATAGACCCGAACCTGAAACCCGAACCTGATGAGACTCGGTTTTGGGAAGCCAGACGTAAGACCTTGTTGGGTGATGGGTTCAGGTCCGAGTTTGAAACAAATTTATTCTAGCATGTTTGGGTCTGGAATATTCAATTCCCGCCCAAACCCAACCATTTGACAGGCCTAAAAAGATCCCATTTGTTTTTCTTTTTTTTTTTTTGAGGGGAGAAAAAAAAACGAAAGGGGGAAGAAAAAAATAGAAAAGTCTAGAGAGATTTTTTAGTTTTTCCTACTGCATTTAGAACATCTAGAACACACACTCATATTTTACATTCATTTTAAACTTACACCTAGAACTCCTAAAACACACTCATATTTTATGTTCATCTTCAAACTTATACCTTAAAACAATAGGTCACATGCTCACATCTTATATTCATCTTCAAACTTAAATATAGAACACCTTGAAAATACACTCACTTTTTACACTCACCTTCAAACACTACACCTAAAATAGGAAGAACACATATTAGTTCATTTTCAAACCTACACCTAGAACACATAAAGCACACACTAGTCCCCTCGCACACATTCACACACAAAGTCACAGTCTACACACTACACATACTCATACACAAATTCACACACAATCAACAAACAATCACACACAAACAACCATAAATGACCAAAATTAACCCTCTGCCCTTCTAAGTCCACCACCATCTATACCCAATCACCTAGATAACCACCATCATCACCAGATTTTTATCAATCTATCCATGATCAGCTAACTCACAACTAAAAATCCCCACAAACAGCATGTAAAACCATTCAAGGCTAGCCCCTCAAACATTCTGCCAAAAAAGTAGTTCAAAACTACTGTCCAAAAGCAACCACCATCCACCATCCAATCACTATTAATTTCCACCAATTATAGTCCCAAAAATCCCAACCTCCAACCATCCAATCCAACTGGACCACCAATGCCTGCTTCATCTCCATCACCATCACCACCCCATCACTAAGCCTAGAAATCAATCCTATCACAAGTCATGGCCAACCACTTGTCACTCCACCACAACATATATAGCCACAGTTAGCCCTCTGCCATACCCAAACCCATCACCGTGCAATCACCATCAGACCCTCCACTGTCTCAGCTCTGACCATGATAAAATCACCTTCCACAACCCCCGAAAAATTGTCTAAGTCGGCCAACCACAACCTGCATAAAATTGACATCCAAAACCAAACCTAAAATAACCATCCATCAGCCACCCAAATTAGCCACATAATCACTTCACAAATCAACCCAAAAACACCCATGGGGCATCTTACACTAACACTTCCTAAACCATCAGCAACTTTACTGGAGCTCCACCACCAAACTTCCAAACCTCGATCCGTGAACCACCAGTTTCTTCTCCACCTGCCACCATCTTCTAAACCTCTGAATTCATCCCCAAAAACTACCACCAATTACAAACCAAACTCCCACAAACCACCACTGTGTCATTGTCCCAACACAAGTGCCATAACCTATCTTGCTACCGCCACTACCACAACTCCTCAATTCATTGCCAAAATTACAATTAGAATTACCTCCATCTGCAATCAGTCAACCACTGCCACACACTAAATCACACTATCACCAACTCAGCCACAAACAACCAACTGAAGTCAACACCATAAGCCACCCGACACCATCTCACACAGCCCCCAACCAGCAACCCCCCAACCAAACCAAATTGCCTCCCTAAATCCCCCAAAACAACAGTTAGCAAGCAACAAAGTCGGAGCCAAGTGCCACCACACGCCATCACCAACGACTGTCGAAGCTCCATCGTAAATCGCCACCACCAACTTTGTCTTCCCAAGAACCGTCACCATAACCAAAGCTTTTTTTTTCCAATCCAAGTAAGGTTTCGGTTTTCTCTTTTAATTCGTGTCAATTTTGTGTGCAACGTTATCAATTGGTAATGGATTTGGTACTATATTTGGGATTTGATGGATTGTGCTCTGGATTTGAGGCTTGGTTTGGATGTAGTTTAGGGATTGATAGAAGAAAAACAAATTGAGAGATGAGTTTTAATATTTTTAGAGACTTTTATTTTTTTTGTCTTTCTTTTTCTTTGTTTTTGTTTACATATAAATAAAAGGGAGAAAAAAGCAATTACGAATTGAGGGTGGGGATTTTAGTATTTCTGTTTCCTTTAATTTGGTTTTAGTTTTTTATTTTAGTTTGTTCTCCAATGTTGGTTTAATTTAATTTCTAATTTAATTAGTTAATTTAACTTTCATTTTAGTTTGGGCATTTTTTTTATTTTTTAGTCCTTGGGTTTTGATTAGTGTTAGTATGCCTCCAAGTTTTTCTTTTGTTTCACGCATTTAAGTCCTAAATTTTATAGTTGACCCCCTGTAGATTTTAAATTTTTTCAATTAGGTCCTATAATTTGCAAATTTACCCGCCCCCCACGCTTGCTTGAATTTACCGTTGTACCCCTAATTTGCTTTGAATTGCATCACTACCCCTTGGATTTGTGTGAATTTTCAATTTTGCCCTTCTAATTTCTTAGTGTTTGCAATTTTATTTTAATCCCATTGACTTTCTAGAATTTACATTTTACCCAAATTCATTAGTTTTACATAGTTTATGCTTTATTTATCTATGTCACAGTGCTTTGACATTGTTATTGATTTTGTTAGTATTAATGCGGTTAGTGTATACCCTAAAACCAAGTTAGTTTAAAGCTTTTTGTACTTACACTTTTTTATATTATATTCATTCATGTGGCATTTTTCTTTATCATTTATAATTGTATTTTCATGTTACTTGTTTATTTGGCAAAGTCCTTAGAATACTTACTGTGTATTAGAGATTGTAAGGGTTACAAATATGAGACTCTTATACATAATGTTATATTCTTAAATATCCCCAGTTGTAGAAATCAAATTTTGATACACTATTTATTTTTCAAACATTGGGGATATTTTATATTTTTGGATCAAATTTTAATTTTTCAATAAAACGGAGGAATAAAATTAGTAATTTCGGGGGGCAAAATAGTAATTTTTAATTGTAAATATTTTTCCATTATCTTTGGGCTTTTAAATTCATATTTTTTACTTTCATATGTATTTTAATTTTTTGTGATTTTTTCGAATTTAATTGGTATTTTTTTATATTTTACCAGAATAAGGGCAAAATAGTAATTTTTTCTCAATAACACCATTTTCGCTCATTTCAGGTCCCAAATACATTTTTCCGACCCTTTAAGCATGTTTTTAAATTTTATTTATTTTTTCGAGAACGATTGCTATTTTTTTTGTAAATACTGTGTTCAGGAGTAAAATCGTTATTTCACATTTTAAATGCATCTTTCATCAATTTTTGAGTCATAAATGCATTTCTTAGGGTTTTAAGCTTATATTTAATTTTTGAAAATTTTTCAAGGCCAATAGCTATTTTTTTGTGTATTTTCGTTGTCTAGGGGTAAAATCATTATTTCACATTTTAAACCCATTTTCACCAATTTTTGAGTCATAAATGCATTTTCTAGGGTTTTAAGCTTAGTTTTAATTTTTGATAATTTTTCGTGGCCAATAGCCATCTTTCTATGTATTTTGTCATTATATGGGTAAAATCGTCTTTTCACATCCTGGATGCATTTTTTGCCAATTTTAAGCTCTAATCTTTATTTTTGTAAATCTTGAAATCTACTTTGAATTTTTTGGCTAATTTTGAAGTTTTTTGTCATCTCTTTGTATTAATTTTTTATTTTTTGGGTCAAAAATATTTTTTTTAAAAAAATTAGAATTTTTATTACCAGTGGCATTTTTGTTATTTGTAGTATTCTTGGAAGCCAAGACTACTTGACTCTATAAATACCCCCATTAAAAAAATTAAAGGACTTAATTAGAAAAATATTAGATACATTCTTCTAATCTTGAACACACTTTCACACTTTCTCACACGCTAAAATCCTACACACACACACTAACACCCACTTTTTTTCACCTACTAAAATCAAGCACACACACTAACACACTACTTTTACACACATTAGGATCAAAAAGGAAGAAAGTCAAGAAACATACAAGAACATTCAAACTCCAAAAAGGTCTCACCTTTCAAAAGTCATTTACCAATCCTTATCTTTACAAGGTAACTCGTAACTATTTCATGTTTTTATTTATTTGCAAACTTGCATAAATTATTACATGAATAATCTTGTTCATATTTTAGGGTTTTCTTTTTTTAATTTCGTTTTTTGTTTTTCTGATTCTTGTTGGGGTTTGGTTTTGTTTTTTACTAGGTTTGCTTTCATCATCTTCGTTACTTCTTCTTTCTCTTTTTTCTCCACCGGCTTCTCTCTCTCTCTCTCTCTCTCTCTCTCTCTCTCTCTCTCTCCCCTCAACTTGTTCGAACCACCCAGCTCCTCCATCACTCAAAACCAAACCATCGCCAACCACAAAGCTTTATCAGCTATCCTTCACGCTCCCCTTGCTATTTTAAACCTCAACCGGATCACCACCACATCCCCTGTTTAACCTCCAATAGCAAAAGAACAACCCCCACTGCCCCAAAAACACTACCCATAGAAACAAACCCCTGCTCCCACTCTCATCACTCCATGACCACACACTACCACCCACAAACTCCATTACCTTCTCCACCAGACAACTGCCAGTAACCCACCACTTTCATCAGAGCACTAGAAACTCAACCACCCACAGACACAATGGCACTCAATCAGTCCCAAAGCAACCAGATACACAGCCACAACGATTACAATCATCAGCCCTAATTACCAGAATAGCCGGTCCCAACAAACAACACCACTACTCTCGTCCCTGCAATCAATTCACCAACACTTCCTTCATCAAGCCACTAGCATAATTCCAAAACAATTCCAAGCCCCTACAAACAACACCAATCGCCACACAACTTGCACAAAAACAACACAAATAAACTAAACAAACAACCAAACCCCACCAGTCATAATACCTCCTCTATATCGCCAGATAACCATCTAGCTACTAGCAGCCCCAATTTAAATTATCACTATCACCACCTACAGGTCCTCCATTCAGTCCCTCCACCACCAAATCGCTATTCAAATAACCCAAATCCTCCACTGCCACAACCTACAAGAAAAGCAAAAACATATAAGAAAAAGAATTAACCCAGCTCGAACCACACCAAGCCAAATCGCAGCCACTCTATCGCGATTACCAGTCAGCGACATCTTCACAAATGTGTCATTTCTCTTGGCCCTCTTACAATTTCACTTTGGACAGCTTATAATCACTGAAGTTACATTTGATTGCTTGTTTTGTGGTAGTCTCATTTATGGTTTTGAGTTGGGACTGTGATTTGAGGTTTTTGGAGAAGCTGAAAGAGAGCATAGAGACAATTGGAGAGTGAGATTGAGAGAACCCAGTAATAGAGAGAGACTAAAAAATGCAAGGGAGTAAGAGAAGACTAGAACAGAGAGAGAGAGAGAGAGAGAGAGAGAGAGAGAATGGTAAGAGAGAGGATAGAACCGAAAGAGCAGAAGAGAGAACCAAAACAAAAAGAAAAGCAGATGGAGAAGAAGAGAGAATAAGAGAAATTAGAGAAGGAAAATAGGAAAAGAAAGGAAAGATTAAAAACAAAGAAAACAATCACAGAGAAACGGACGAGAGATGTGTGAGAGAAAAGAGAAAAAGGGACGGAGCCGGAGAAATTAAGGAGAGGACAGGGAGAAGAGACGGGAAAGGGTAGTAACTAGAGAGAAGAAAAACCAGGTAGATAAAGAACTGAACAAAACCAGAGAGTGAGAAAGAAAGAAACTGACGAACAGAGAAGAGAGAGAGAGAGAGAGAGAGAGAGAGAGAGAGAGAGAGAGAGAGAGAGGAACGGAGAGAGTGAAGGGAGAAAAAAGCCGGGAGTTTGGGGAAGAAGGAGACTGATTAGAGTTTAAGAGCTTTCTTTCAACATTTTGTTTTTTTTTTATTGTCTAAGTCATTTAAGTCATTTAGTTAATTTCTATTCCTTGGTTTTTGATTTGTTTAAACTTTTAGCTTAGTTGATTAAGTTTGCTAACTGAGTTCAGCTAGGTAATTAATTTCAATTAATTAATTATGTCAATTAAGTTCTTTTAATTAATTAGTTAGTTCTAGTTTTCCTATTTATTTTAGTTTAGCATTTTGTTTTGGTGGTTTTTGTAATTAAGTGAATGTTACGTTTTTCTTTAGTTTTATTTTTGGGTTATTAGTAATACCAATATGCCCTTTAACACTTTTAGTCGGTTACATTTAAGTCCCTCCATAATTGTAGATTGCCCTCCAAATTTTATATTTCTTTCAATTAAGTCCCACTATTTGCAAACTTATTCCCCAATTGCCGAAATTTATAGTTTTACCCCCATGTTTGCTGAAATTTAGTGCTTCAACCGCCAATTTAGTTTAATGTTGCCTCTCTACTCCCCAGATTTATATAATTTTCAATTTTTGTCCTTAACTTTTATAGAAAATTGTTTTTTAATCCCCTTCATTGCTAGAGTTTACATTTTATTCCCAATCTTGTAGTGCTTCATATTTTCTCATTTATATTACGATACCTTGACGTTTCTACTTGTGTTTTTAAGCATTAGTATCGGTTCTTTGAGAAGAGGTATTTTCAGTACTTTTAATTTCTTCTTTGCGTGCTCCAATGTGCTCTTACATGTTTTTTTTACATTGCATTTTCTTCATGTATTTCTTGTTTTTATATGTTGTTCGTGTATTTATTTACTTTTGTTATTCAATTTCAAATTTTATTATTTTGGCAAAAAATATAATATTTTGTATTTAGCTAGTCAATGTAATAGTTAAGTTACATTTTGCATTTTTACAAATATTTTTGTATTTAGATAACAAGTATAATAGATAGGTTATTTTTACTTTTTCTCCTTACATTGTAAGTTAAATCTCCCCGGTACAATAGTTAGGGCTTGTGTGTTTTTTACGTGCTTATGTGTTTAATTACTTTACCGCTTTCCTTAGAATTATGCATCTAGATATCATGCCTACATGTTATATGCTCCTATGTGCTCTTATATGTCTTTATATGTTTATTTCCTTTTGATTCATGTTCTTCTGTTTTAATCATGTTTTATCATTTGTTACTCCGCCATCACACTAATCCAATGTTAGTTGTGGTTTTCTTGCTTCCCCGCTAGTCCAACGCTAGTAGGGAATTCTTAGAAAGGACTAGTCCAATGCTAGACCCTTAAGCCATTCTAGTGATAGTTTCACTCGCGTGCATTTCATTTCATTTCACAACACATTTTTCTTTTTTTAGTTTTTCATAATTGCATGATTTTTGGTATATATTTTTATTATTACTATTATCTATTTTTAGCATTTGACAGTATATGACATCTAGGCTGCATTTCACTTAGAAGTTAGGTTATTTTGTGTGATTTGACTAGAAATAGTTGCCTACTCACGTGGGAAACAGTGGGATACATGCCGTTCTCTCCTCCATGAATCGAAATATTCAGTTATGAGTTATTAGTCCCCATACCCGTTATGCTGCATCCCCACTTTCTTCGACCACTTATTATCTATATTACTATTTTTTTTTCTTTTTGCATTTCATTTTGCATAAACACTTGTGAATCCCTTTAGGTCTCGACTCGGGTCTTGCAATTAATGTGATAATCCCGACCAAGCCTCAACGGGATATTTCAATCCTCTCAATACTTTAGGATTTGTATTCATATAAACACATCCAAACGCGATAGAATTTAGGGGTTAGCTTAGGAAAATTTGATTAAACCGAAATACGTATGAACGGAGAAATAAAAAAAGTACCTTAGGCATAAGCCTTTGTTTTCCTTTCTTCAAATGTTACTCCCAGACCTTTTTCTCTCATTATTTGTAAACTGGAGTCGAAAAAGGATTTTAAATATGTTTTTCTAAAAATTTTCTTTTGATAAATTATTTTTCAGATGACTTGGTACACCCCAACTCGATACCAAGTGGTGACTTCATTTTTAAAATAAAACCCTTTTTCCAATCATTTGTCCAAATTGTTGCATTTTTTTAGTCCAGACCTTCTTTTGTTTTCCAAAATATCATTTTGTTTAAAAATACACTTTTTCACTAGAAACTAGATTTTATCACACATGCACGGTTTTTCCAAAACCTTCTTTTCGAAAAGGGTCATCAGATCGGATCACCTCTTTTCGGGTTGCAACTGTTACAGACCCCACTATTACAGTACCTTATCGATTTCAGATGCGGCACTAGTTATAGTATTAATGAGATTGGACATGATTAATACGGATAGACTAGCACATATTTTGCCTCTACTTATGGTAAGTAGTAGTTGATCTCATATGCTATGGTGTGCATGACACCTAAGCTGGTATATGGATGCTTGTTAGGAACAAGTTCATTGGATTGATTTGTTAAGAGTTTTCAACTATAGTGCCAGTGGTTGAACTCTTAATGGCAATGGTGTAAATAATCCTTTGACTTGAGATTACCATGATATTTTGAGTGTGGATTGCTATACTTTGACTCTATTACTCGGTGCTGTAAAAGAGTAGTTCATAGAATGGAGGTTGGGTATAGTATGAAGTATGGAAGGATGGTAAGTAATCGATATAGAATTCACCACTTCTTAATAGGAGACTATGTCCCACTTTGGCCACTTGTTAGAAATATTAACGTAGCAAATTTTTTATAAAAGTGATAATATAACTTGAAAGTAGTTTCAAGGTTATACATCATAGAGAGTTATATTTCTAGAACAAGAAAATATAAATTAGTCATTTAGAAGTATGCACTATACTTTTTAGACTAATTGGGATATAGTGTGGTGAAAGTATATTAATTATACAGTAACATTGTCATTGATATGTATAGTCGAACATATGACTTTCCTATTTACTTGGGTGGTCATGATGCATTGCTAGACGCCACTCATGACCTATAAGTATGAATTAATTAATTATAAATTAATAATAAATTAATGTATTTAATTTATCTAACTTTTATTAATTAATTAATGAGTTATAATTTGTACTTATTACCAACATGAATAGAATCTAATGGTTCACATACATAAAGAACATAATCTTATGGGGTTAATTTATAAAATAAATTAATTTAAAGGATTTATTTATAAATATTCTAAGTTTTGCAAGAAATTAGTTTCTTAAAAAGAAATAAAGAAGCTATTTGGTTTTCTTATGGAATAGAATTCCTAAAAGCTTCCTAAACCTTCTAAATTTCCAATTACCTTTATTTCCTAAAAGACTAAAATGCTATCTCTATAAATAGGCCCATGCTTTGACTCTTAAATTATTATTGCAACACAAAACAAAAATCTAGTGAGAGAAAAATTGAAGAAAGTGATCCACCACTCTCTCTCTCTCTCTCTCTGTCGTCTCTCTCTCTCATCTCCCTAATTGTTAGGCTTTTCTCTTCTCTTGTATTCTTAATTAACTCAAGGGAGCTAGTACTCAAAAATCCAAGCAAGTAAGCCTTGAAGGTTTCCAAAGATTTATTTGTGTGGATGTCATTAGAGGCTCGATGCTAGGAAGGCTTTTTGTGGTAGATCTTGCCTTTTCACCGAAGGATCTTAGCCTTTAGAAGCATAGAAATCTTTTGTGCTTGAGGTAATCTTTGTGCAAACCCCCTTATAATCACATAGATACATCGAAAAGATTCATGGTTAAGGTAATAAAGTTTTTATTTTTCCGTTGCGTTACCTATGTTATTACCTAACAAGTACCAGGTCTTCGAGGGGGTATTTTCACCACTTTTAATTTTTCTTTTCACGTGCTCCTATGTATTTTTATGTATTTTTGTATGTTTATCTTATTTTATTTACTTTTGGGCATTTATTTATTTTATATTTGTCTGTTCAAATTTTGATTTTTATTTATTTGAAAAGTTGTAATAGATAGGTATTTTATTACTTTTGCAACTTTTTGTATATAGATAGTCAATGTAATAGATAGGTTACATTTCTTATATTTTATTAATTCACAAATCTTTGTATTTAGATATGCAAGTGTAATAGATAGGTTATTTTATCCTTCCTCTCTTAAATTGTAAGTTAAATTCTCCAGTGTAATAGTTATGGTTTGTCTGCTTTTTGTGTGCTTTTGTGTTTATTTGTCTACCGCTTTCCTTAGGATTTTTGCATCTAAATATTATATTTATGTGTTAGGTGTTCCTATGTGATTTAGATGACATTATATGTTTATTTACTTCTATTGTGATTTTAGTTATATTCATGTTGTGACTTCATCACACTAATCTAACGTTAATTATGACTTTATCACTTCTTAGTTAGTCCAACACTAGTGGAGAATTCATAGAAGACAGGCTAGTCCAACGTTAGACCTTTTTATCATTTTAGTGCTAGTCTTATCATTCGCATGCTTTTTATCCCATTTCATGCACTTTTTCTCTTTTTTTAGGTTTTTCTCATTTTATGTATGTTTTCTTATATATACTATATTCAGCTATTTACAAACCTATTATTAGTGCATGACCTTTGGATTACACTTCACATAGAATTCTTAGGTTATTTGTGTCCCTAGACTAGAAATAGTCGCCTTTTTCACGTGAAAAATCAGTAAGTTTGGCCTTTTCTAGGCCTTAGCATGCCGTTCGCCCTTTCCTGAGTAGAAACAATCAATCACGAGTTTTTAGCCTCCCGTACCCATCATGATTGCATCCCTTCTTTCTTCGATCTCTTACTACCTATACTATTATTTTTCTTTTCTTTTTGCATTTACACTCGTAACTCCTTCGAGGCATCGTTTCGGATTTTGCAATTAATGCGATAATCCCGATCAAGTCTTGAAGGGATATTTTGTCGCTCCTGACACTCCATTAGGTTTAAGATTTGCATTCATTTAGTCATGTCCAAATGCGATAGAATTTTAGGGTTATTTTAATAAAATTTTGATTAAACCTCATAACTAGTCTCGACTATGGAAGAAAGGGTACCTTAGGCTCATGCCTTTGCCTTCCCTTTCTTCAACTGTGACTACCAAGTTCATTTCTTTCATTTTCAAATACCCGGAGCCGTAAAAGGATTTTTCAAATTTTTTTTAAAAATTATTTTGTTTTGTTTAGAGGTTTTTTCGGATGACTAGATACACCCAAACTTATTGTCAAGTGGCAACTCCATTTTTTATAAAACCTTTTTACAAATTATTCGACCAAAGCTGTCGCATTTTAGTCTTGACTTTGTTTTTATTTTTTAAATTACCATTTTTTCTAAAAATACACTTTTTCACAAAAAAATTTTGATTTTCCCACTCAATTTTTCAAAAAAAAACTTTTAAACAAGATTTAAATCGTTTCAGGGCGCAACACTTGGTACAGGTGCTAAAATTGGATATCGTTAATTGTAGTCTAATATGAACAGTTTTCTTCATAGGTTGTCCCAAAGTCAGTGTAATAAAATTGCTTCTTGTTGTTGGACTCGCCTCAACTCTCCTCCCAAGAATATCTTTTACCACCTTCAAATTGGCTACATGCATTTAAGTACATCCCTAGTTAGCACCATGAGTAATCCTAAACCAAATATCCATGTGCAATTTACCCTTATTTACAATTATTTTAAGAGTCTCATTGGCCATACTATCCTAGATGAATCGTCCAGGGCCATTGAATCGATTATAGTACTGGGTAACAGTCATACTTGGCCTTTGTTTGAAATTTTGAAATTTCTTAATCTTCAAAACTAGGATAGCTGGTAGGAAGTATTGTGCAGGAAAACTTGTTAAAACTACTCCAAACTGGATGGATAGCTTGGCGGTACCATTGTGTAATACATTCCAGGCCATCATTTTTCAGTTCTACTAGTGAGGAATGGGATAATGACTTGTAACTTGATCTTATCTAGAACCATAATCATATTAAAAACTCTCTCTTTTGGACTCATCTAATGGTGTGCCTTATCAGCATTATCATCAAATGTGGGTATACTAATATTACACAACTCTTTATAACGATTACAAATAATATAGAACTTCAATAAGTGTTGAAACCTTTAATCCTCATTTGATGATTCATGGTATGATAGCCAATGAGGTGGAAGATCTAGTCTACGATCAAATCATGAAGGCACTGTTATCTAGGGGTGTTAAAAAAATCAAAAAAAATTAAAAAATCAGGAAAATCGATCTGAATCAAACCGTAAAAATAGGGTAATTGAACTGGTTACTAACAGCGGGTCGGGTACCAGTTTGGTTCGAGGAGGTGGCGGGTGGTTATCAGTTCACATTTTTGTAAACCGGTAGATAATCAAACCCGTCCACGTATAGGGGATTTTTTGTATAGATGTCCATTAGGTCTGCACTTTATAATTTTCCCCTTTTCAACCTTCGCCTCCTCTTTCTCTCATTTCTGATTTCTCACTCTTTTCTCTCTCTATTTGTGTCTCTTACTCGTCTATCTCTCCCTCTCTCCTCTCTTCTTCCGCGTCTCCTCTTTCCATGCCCGTCTCTCACTCCCTCTATCTTTCCCCTGCCACCGACGCATCTCACTCCTTTTATTTTGTCTTTCATTCCATCCCTGTATGAATCACATTCTTTTTCTATTTGCCTCTCACTCTCTCTCCCCCTCTCATTTACTTTGCCTTCTCAGTTGATTTCTTCCTGTAGATCCAATTTTACTATATACCTATGTTTCCTCTGTTGAAATATGCTTAATTACTATCCTGATTATGAGAATTTTAATTTCCTTTTTTGTATAATTTTATTTTGCCTTTTTTTCCTGATCATAGAAATACATACTTGTATTATTTGGGAATTACACAATTGTTATTGTTTATTTCCGTCGTGCAGGTGATATGACCTGTATTTTACAAGTTAGATTTGGAGTTAATTTTTGAATTTAGAAAAAAAATTTTTGATTGATTATTTTTTTATTTGTGGTTGCATTGAAGACATTGATTTAATATGTTGAATTTTGGGGAAAAAGGAAAAAAAAATAGGCACTGATTGGTTTTTTATTGATTTTTTATTTGTTTTATAGCTGATTTTAAAAAACACAAAATTATGATAGATTGATTCAGGTACCCGATTTATCTGATCCAATTTTGTGAGTAACTGAATATCTAGATACCCACTATATGTGGACTAGTTTACGGTTCGATAACTTACCGAACTGGTAGGACCGGTCTGGGTCAAAAAATTTGTCCATAGACTGGGTACCCGGTCCATGAACACCCCTATGCAGTGCATGAACTCACATATTTGATCTATCTTCTTCATATCCATGTGTGTTAAATCTCAATCATGGAATAATAATCTCCAGGCCCATTATGTCAATCTTTTGCTAGACCTTCGCCCCTACTTTGTCGTTGGGCATCAACAATAAATCCACCACTATCTCTAGGTGCCTCTTGCTCATAACCTCCTTCCTACTCTGCAAAATCTACATTCATATTCTCGTACCCATGATGCTGTACCATATGACTCTGTAGCTCATTTACGATTTTCCTAGTCTTCCTTGGTTTCATTTTCATAAAACACATTTCAATTAGGTTAGTTCAAACAACTACAAACAAGTTTGACTACTAAGGAATCGACCAAAGAACAAAAAGGAAAAAATAATAGGAAAGAGAAACTAAAATGATTATAATAGCAAGACATTTTTGTCTAAAAATGTCAATAAGGAATTATGTGTTTATAAATAAGTTCAAATGAAAATGCTAACTTGGAATAGAGTTGAGTTGTTTAGTGCATTCAACCTTATTTAAATTTAAATTATAATAACCATAATATTACATCATTAATATTTAATGGTGTAAAAGCAGAATTAGTGTTATAATACATTAAAGGAATGTTCTTTTTATTTTGAATTCATTACATTGAACCCCTGTAATTAGAACAAGTTACATTTTTTTCTTTAAAATTTTTAACTAACACTTTGCTTCCTCTGAAATCAAAATCATGGTTAAGTTTCTTATTTATGAATACTAGTAAAATCTGGCTATGACCACTAAACTTTTGTATTTGGATTTTGATTTCTTAGTTCGTTTCTTAGTTGGTTAATAAAATGGTGGATATGATTATAATTTTTGAGCTGTCAAAATGGATGATCATTGTTTTTTTTTTTTAAATTGGCTAACCCCATTCACCTAGGAGGGGGGAACGCCACTCCCAAATTTTATTAAACTAAGCTCAAAAAAGTAGAGGGAGACGTGTGCCTTACCTCTATTTAATACAAGAAGAAATAATAAAAACAAAAGGAAATGAGGAGTACTACTCTGTTTACATAAAAGAAATAATACTAATGAATTACTCAAGAAAATTGAAAAGATGGAAATCCCAGCCTATCTATGCGCGCAGCACCACAAACTTCCCTAGGTAGCTCTGAGAAAGCACCATAGATCTATTGATGACAATTATAACACCCAATGTTAGATAACAAATCTGCTGGCTTATTTAGCTTTTCTGTAGCAATGAGAAACACTCAAGAATCTATGAGTATGCATTTTAATTTCTCAAAGATATTGCTGCAAGAATCATGGACAAGACCCTACCCTTTTTACAATGTTAACCAAAACCAACGAGTCTACCTCTACATGAAATACCAAAATCTCATTTTGTACACACAATTTAATCCCCTGCACCAACGCCTTGAACTCAACCTCCAAAATTGATCCCATACCAAAGTACGTAGCAAACCCAAATTTAACAGTACCTATCTCAACCCTGAGAAGACCTCCACCACCGCAAAGCCCTGGAATACCTTTCGACCACCCATCAATGTTCAACTTGAAGAGAGTTTGTGGAGCACACCACTTAACTAGAGACATCCAAACTTCCTTTTTTCTCCTAGATAGGCATGCGTACACTTCAGGCCATGTCAAATTAGGCATAGACAGATGAAATTTATGATTCAATGCCAACTTTATATCCACCAGAATCCTCCTAACTATGTATTCCCAATTCCAATAACTACCAAAAAACACCCACTCATTCCTTGCTTTCCACAAATGTCATAAGCTAATTATAAGGGTTACTTGGTGGAGAAACCCAATAGATTTATTAGCATGAGTAGAAATCCACCATGTCATCAATTTCACCCACTTAGTAATAATACCAGCTTGGCCTTCAAAATATTTTCAGACACGAGCAAGAATATCTCCTAAGCCAAAACTATGATCAACAGTTTCAATCGAATAGCTTAGGCAACAAAAGCACCATGAGGGACCCCACACCCCAAGTTTATGGGAAATATCTGCAAAAGGAATTCTGTTATAAATCAAACAGAGCAGAAAGAAAGAGACCTTGCCTAGGAGAGAAGAGCTCAAAATCCGTTGGAAGTGAAAAGACGAAGGAACATCATTTCGTACTACTTCATATGCAGAATCCAAAGTAAAATCCCAATGGACTGACAAAGACCATATCAATCTATCTGGGCCCTACCCAATGGGTAGAGCCTTACTCAAAATCTCTATCAACTCCCTCTGAGTTACCTCATGATCAAACTCCGTCACGTTCCAACCTCCCTCCACCACCATTTGACCCACCCTACATTCAAGCCAATCATGACCCTGAGTAAGAGGACCACTTCCCAGCCAATTGTCATACCAGAAGTCCACTTCTCCACTATCCAGAATCCAACAAATCTTTTCCTTCACTATTTCACGATTATGGAGCATTCGTTTCCACATCATGGAATCCGTCAACTTTACTTCCACTCTATTTGGGTGACTCGCTTTGCAATACTTAGCAAACTAAACTTTGCTCATAAGGAAGATTGCAATCTGAACCTCCACCACAACTTTGTAGAGAAGGCCTTATACAAATCTCCTAATGATCGAATACCAACCCCACCTTCCCTCGTAGGCCTACATTAAGTCTCCCATTTAATCCAGTGACGATTCCTATCTCCACCATTACCCTCCCAAAAAAAACCGTGCAAACATTGCCCCCAATATCTGTAGAACACTTTTAGGAGGGCAAGAGGCAACAAGAATATGTAACAAAATTGAAGACAACACATGTTTAATCAAGATCAACTTATCTCCACTTGAAAAAGATCTGTTCTGCCATCCAAGAGTCTTCTTCACAATACTTTGAACAAGATCATAAAAGTATTCCTTTTTTCCTCTATCATTAAATAGTGGACATCTTGGATACTTCATTGGAAAGAACCTCTCAGAAAACCCCGTGACCTGCTTTATAATAGACCTCCGAGTAACAGACAAATTATGATAACAAAGAAAACCACTTTTTATTCTATTAATTTTCTAACCTGAGCACTTTTCATATTGGTATAACACATCCATAATCAACTGTAAGGATTTTCAAGAGGCACTTGAAGGTATAATAATATCGTCAGCAAAAGCCAGGTGTGTGACTACTGGACACCTAGAAGGTGAAGACACCAAAATTTTAACACACCATTTACTTTTCAACATTGAGGATGTATTTATATTTTTGGGGTCAAATTCTAATTCTTTCAATAATTTCAGGGGGCAAAATAGTAATTTTTATTTGTAAATATTTTTTGATTAATTTTGGGGGTTTTAAATTCACATTTTTACTTACATACGTATTTTTTAAATTTTTTGTGATTTTTTCAGATTTAATTGGTATTCTTTTTATATTTTACCAACATAGGGACAAAATGGTAATTTCACCTTATGAACACCATTTTAGCTCATTTTAGGTCCCAAATTTTTTTTTAAATTTTTTAAGCATGTTTTTAAATTTTCTTCATTTTTTCAAAGACGATTGCTATTTCTTCTGTAAATACTGTATTCAGGGGACAAATCGTCATTTTACAATTTAAATTTATTTTTTGCCAATTTTTTAATCATAAACACATTTTCTAGGGTTTTAAGATTATTTTAATTTTTGGTAATTTTTCAAAGTCAATAGCTATTTTTCTGTAAATTTTCATTATTCAGGGGCAAAATCGTCATTATACAGTTTAAATTCATTGTTCGTTAATTTTTGAGTCGTAAATGCATTTATTAGGTTTTAAGCTTATTTTTAATTTTTGGTAATTTTTTAAAGTCAATAGCTATTTTTCTGTGAATTTTCATTGTCCAAAGGTAAAATCGTCATTGTATAGTTTAAATTCATTTTTTATCAATTTTTGAGTCGTAAATGCATTTCTTAGGGTTTCAAACTTATTTTAATTTTTGGTAATTTTTCGAAATCAATAGTTATTTTTCTATAAATTTTCATTGTTAGGGGCAAAATCGTCATTTCACATCTCGAGCGCATTTTTTATCAGGTTTAAGCTCTAACCTTTAAATTGAAATCTACTTTCAATTTTTGGCAAATTTTGAAATTTACTGTCATTTCTTTGTATTAATTCTTGATTTTTTAGATTAAAATATTTTTTTAATAATAAAATTAGAATTTTTATTGTTGGTGACATTTTTGTTATTTTGTAGTATTTTTAGTAACCAAGACAACTAGTACTATAAATACCTCCACTAAAGAATAAAAAAGGAGGACTTAATTAGAATATACTATATTTATTCTTTCACTACACACACACTTTACACTTTTTCACACACTAAAATACTACACACACTTTACACTTTTTCACACACTAAAATTCTACACACACACTTTACACTTTTTCACACACTAAAATACTACACACACACTTTATACTTTTTCACACACTAAAATCCTACACACACACTAATACACACTTTTTTTCACCTACTAAAATCCTACACAAACACTAACACACACTTTTTTCACCTACTAAGATCAAATACACATACTAACACACTACATTCACACATACTAGGATCAAAAAGAAGAAAAAGTCAAGAACACACAACAACATTCAGCTCTAAAAGGTTTCATCTTTCAAGACCATCTACTAGTCCTTCTCTTTACAAGGTACCATCTTAAACCCTAAGTGATGTATTTACCATGTTTTGATCCAAAGATAGTTTGAATATTGTTGTTTTTTTGTGAAAATTTTAGGGTTTTCTTTTTAGGTTCAGTTCTTTTTTCTTCTTCTTTTTGCCGAGTTTTGATTTTCCTTTTCTGGGTTTTGTTTTACATCTTCATCTTCATCTTCTGATTTCTATCCACGGCTTCCTGTCTCTTCTCTCTATCTCTCCTCCCTCCACCATTGTCTCTCCTCCCTCTACTACCGCCTCTCCACTCATCACTACCGTTCAACCACCACCCTCCTCCGTCAAAGCTTCAAGCCAACAGACCATCACAAAACCAACAAATTCCACTAAATCTCTGCCCACAACCACCATTTAAACCAAGCAGCTCACATTGGCTCCAAATTTTCAATCATTCTATACCAGTCCTAAAATACCTCCATTGTCCTGTTGTCTCCCCCTTTACCCACATCGTCCAGCAACCCTTTGTTTGCCACTACCTCACTACCACCTATACACACAACTAAATTCAACACTATTAAAGCCAATTATAGCCCACAAACCCTCTTCCCTCTCAACCACCGCTCCTGTCCACCTCCAAACACCACAACCTACAGAAACATAAAAACAACTAATTCAAAGAGTCATCAGCCCCACCACCCTCAATCAACAGCCAAATATCCATCTCCTGTAGCCAGATAATCACCCAATTTTCACCACCACTGCAATCACTCACAACCCTTGAATCTGTCTTCGTCTCCGAACAACAGCCCAAACAATTCAAATTAACCCAACTCCAACCACACTGCAAATCATCACAGCTCCAACAATACACATCACCACTATACCTCTGACCCCTGGAGCATCAAATCGCTGCCACTATCCAACCTATGGCGTCCATCATCATTCACCAACCAAAACCCACATCACCTGCACAATCTCAGAGTCATCACCCAAGTCCACCACCCCCTAAAGCCCTGCGAATCCCCCCTATTTCTAGCCCTTTCATCACTGAATCACCAATTGCCTCCCTTACCCCTTCTCTTCCCCACAACGCTCCTCAAAATCTCCGTCAATCACCACCCACGGTTTTCAACTTCACCATCTGCCCTACCCGAAACCCCCAGTGCATCAATAAAGAAAAGGAGATAATGGACGGATCAGAGAGGAACGGTAAGAATTGGAGAGAACAAAAGAGAGAGAGAGAGAGAGAGAGAGAGAGAGAGAGGAGAGAGATGCAAACAGAGATAGAGAGCAAAGAAAGAAAAAATATATATAAAATCAGAGAGAAAGGAGGGAGGAAGAACAGAGAAAAAGAGACAAATTGAGAGGGGAAACAGAGAAGGGGCTGGAGAAATGTAAAAGATAGAAAGAGAATGAAAGAAAAACAAGGAGGAAGGAACGAAGAGCAATGGGAGAGAAAGGAGATTAGAGATAGGTGGAGGAGAGAGAAACTGGAATTTAGTTATTGCTAGAAGAAAAATCGAATGGGCGAGAGCGGGGGGGTAGTCTGATTTCAACTTATTAATTTAGGTCTTTTGTGTTTAATTAAGTTTAATTGTTTTTTGCTCAATCTGATTAGTGGATAATTTAGTTAACTATGGCAATCTGAGATGATTAATTTAGCTTTGATTTACATTTTTGTTATGTTTAGAGTGTCTTTATCTAATATTAGTAATATGCCCTCGAAGATTTCATCTTTCTACAATTAGATCCCTCCATAATTTTCTCATTGACCCCTAAATTTTACACTCTTTCAATTAGGTCCCAGGACTTTCAAGTTGTGCCCCAAACTTTGTTGGAATTTTACCTGTTTGCCACCCTTGCTTAGTTTTAATTTTACAATTGTGCCCCCGTGTTTACTTAGATTTATTATTTGGCCCTTAGGTTTGTTTGAATTTGTTTTTAGGCCCTGAGTTTAGCAAAAATTGCATTCAACTCCCAGTCTGTGGAAATTTATTTTTGTCATGTTTCATATTTTGCTTTATTACCTTAAATAGTGGTACCTTAACTTATTTATTCACTATTATAGTATCTAGTATCGGGTCTTCGAGAGGTATTTCCTTTCCTCGTTACTTTCTTTTATGTGTTTCAATATACTCCTACGTGATTTTATGCATTTTCTTCAACGATTTTTCTTATTTTTATCTACTTTTTACATATTTGTTTACCTTGTGCTGTTTAGTTTGTAATTTTATTATTTGGCAAAAATGTAATAGAATAGATCACAAATTTTTTTTGTTTTGGTATAGTTTTGTATTTAGTTAGTCAATGTAATGGTTAGATTATTTTTCTCATGTTTTTGCAAAAAAAAAAATTGTATATTTAGATAGCAAGTGTAATAGATAGAGTATTTTTAATTTCTCCCATTTTAATTGTAAATTAAGCCCCCCGATGTAATAAGTTAGAGTTTATTTGCTTTTGCGTACTTACGTGCTTATTTGTTTTACTGCTTTCATTAGGATTTTGCATTTAGATATTATGCCTATGTGTTATATGCTCCTACTTGACTTTATATGTCTTTATATGTTTAATTTGCTTTTTTAATTCATGATTTACTATTTAATTCATGTTTTATGTTATTTCGTCACTACACTAGTCCAACGCTAGTTGTGACTTTATCGTTTTCCTCGCTAGTCCAACTGCTAGTGGGAATCTCTAGAAAGAGCTAGTCCAACGCTAGACCCTTAGGAAATTTTAGTGTTAGGTGCACTCGTGTGCATTTTACATCCCACTTCACACATCTTAGTTTTCTTTTCATTTTGCATGATTTTTATTATTATTACTATTCTTTATTTATTTTGATGCATCTTCAAAAGCATGACATCTAGGTTGCATTTCACTTAGAATTTAGGTCATTTTGTGTGATCCAACTAGAAATAGTCGCCTACTCACGTGGGAAGCGGTGGCGTACATATCGTTGCTTTCTCCGTGAATAAAAAATATTCAGTCACGAGATATTAGTCCCCCGTACCCGTCATGGTGCATACCCACTTTCTTTTTCACTTATTATCTATATTATTATTTTCTTTTTTTATTGCATTTCACTTTGCATTCACACTCGTGACTCCCTCGAGGTCTCGACTTGGGTTTCGTAAATAATGGGATAATCCCACCAAGTCTCGACAGAACATTCTGACCCTCTCGATTTTCACATATAGATTTAGAATTTGCATTTATTTAGACACATCCAAACGTGATAGAATTTACGGGTTACTTTAAGAAATTTTGATTAAACCTCACAATTAGTCTCGGCTAGGTTGAAATGGTACCTTAGGCACAAGTCTTTGCCTTCCCTTTCTTTAAATATGACTCCCGAACCTTTTTCTCTCGGTTTTTTTCGTAGACCGGAGTAAAAAAAGGGTTTTAAATGATTTTTCTAAAATTTTTATTTTTATTTTGTTAAACGATTTTTCGAGTGACTTGGTACACCCCAACTCAATACCAAGTGGCGACTTCATTTTTTTTTAAATAAAACCCTTTTTCACAAATCAGTTGATCAAAACTGTCCCATTTTTAGTCCCAGCCTTCTTTTGTTTTTCAAAATATCATTTTTTCTAAAATAATACTTTTTTACTACAAACTCGATTTTTCACATACGCGCACGGTTTTTTTTCAAAATTTGCTTTTCAAAAAGGATCACCAAACCAGACCGTCTCTTTGGGACGCGACAGTCAACGATCCGACCGTGTGTCATTTCGGAGCGCAATAGAAGGCACCTTGAAAGTTGAAAACCCCCGAACATTCAGCAAATTATTTAGACCCCTTAATAATCCTTTTGGTGCAATAACAAATAATGCCGGAGAAAGAGGATTCCCTCGGCACAGGCCCCTAGAAGATTTGAAAAAACCCTAAGGTACACCATTAACAATAACAAAAACTAGCAATTGGATACCAATCTCCAAACCATATCTATCCATCTCTCTACAAAATCAAAAACTCTTAACATTCTAGTTAAGTAAACCCATGACACTCTATCATAAGCCTATGCTATATCCAATTTCAACACAATATTGCCACCCTTATTTTTTTTCGCCAAACCCCAACAAGTCTTGAGTGAGCAAAAAGTTCTCTGTCATTAGTCTACCCTTAACGAAGCCACTTTGTTGCTCAGAAATAATATTAGGAAGGACAAGAGATAACCTGCTCATCAGCACCCGTGAAATAATTTTATTAACAAAATTACATGGCTAATAGATTGAAACTGAGTGAAATCTTGAGACGATGTCACCTTGGGGATAAGAACAATTAGAGTAGCAAAAATGGATCTGGGAATTTCTTCCCCATAGAAAAACTCATCACTATCAAGAAAACATCTTCCTTCACAACGTCCCACGCAGTTGTGAAAAAACTTTCTATTAAATCTATTTGGGTCAGCAGCACTATCCCCGTCCATGAAAAACACTGCCCTGCTGAACTTCTTCTGTAGTAGGCTGTCTTTCAAGAACCTCCCTTTCATCCATCGATACTAACTTCAGAATATGGGCCATCTCACCACTATCACTAGCATTTTCCTAAGTAAACAAAGACTGAAAAAACCTGCATGCCTCTTGAGCAATGTCCTCCTCAGCATCAATCCACTCCTCTAATGAAGATTTTACACGATGAATACATGCCTTTGCTCTTCTCCTTAGCAACAATTGAATGAAAAAACCTCGGATTAGTATCTCCCTCTTCCCACCATTTTACACGAGCCTTTTGACACCAAAAACTTTCTTCCACACATAAAGCCTTACTTAATTTGGCCCGTGCATCCTACATGTCCTCCAAAGCCTATGCAGATCCCTCCTCATCATATTTTCCCTCCAGATTAGTTGCCTCCTCCTCAAGTATCTTCACTTTTTGGAAAGTATCTCCAAAAGCCTACCTCAACCAACCCTAACGCACATTCTTTACATTCTTGAGTTTAGAAGCAAGAACTCAGAGAGGAGAACCTGTGACTTCTTCTTGCCATGCTCCATGAACCAACTCTAAGAACTGATGAGAAGGATAAGGGCATGATCAAAAGAAACATGAGCCAGAAACTAAACAAACAACTCAATATTCACTTCAGAAACTTGAGAATTCAATAGCACACGATCCAATCTCTTTAGAATCCTAGCATTGCCTTGACGGTTATTACACCAGGTGTATGCAGATCCTGAAAAGCCAGCATAAAAAACCCTGGCAAGTATTTCTTCACTAGAACACTTTGCATGCACAAACTTAAAAGACAAGGCGAAGCCATCATTGCGTTATGAACAATAACATAGAAGTATTGCTCCCCTTCCCCAATTAAATTGCATCCAAAAATTGAATTATAAAACTACCACACTGAACCCTTATTGTTAGTAATAACAATAGCAATCCCAATTTTCCTACAAATATCATGGGCTCGTGTTACATCAATCTTTGGTTCACAAATAGCAATTATTTGCAAATTGAAAGTCTTAACCAACTTTTTGAGTCTTCTGAAATTCGGAGGTTTAGCTGCCCCCTTATATTCCAAAAAAGCATATTAATCATTGGATCAACAATGAAATAAAGTTGAAGATTTGGCTTTAGATCTTAAAAGCCTATATGAAGCAACATGCACACGCATACCTCTCCGTTTAAAGTCCTGCTGGACATTATCCATGGCTACAGGAAGTTGCTGAAGCTCCAAGCAAAGTCGATTCCTAGATTACAATAGGCCAAACGCTACTCCAATTCATTTGAGTAAAGCACATCATTTTCAATTCTTTGTGGTGAAAGGCTTCCAGCAACAGCCTCCGCCTCAATAATCAACTCCGTATGAGGGATAGACATAGGCTGCAATCCATCTTGAGAAGTTTTAGCTTTGTCCTCAATTGACAACTAACCAATCCTTTCGTTTAAACCAACATCAGCATCCAGTTCAGTTATGACAGCAACAGGTTTATTGTTGTCTTCCAACTGATGATGATTATCAACATAATTGTTTCCAGCTAAGCTAGAATCCACTGCTACATCAGCATCATGCTTGTCAACATCCTCAATCATTAATTCATTTGGACCAACTGGAGCAGCCACATTTCTTTCAACCAACTGGTGTTGATTATGAAAACTAGCATATCAATATGCTCGCCATCAGCTACACATGTCTCTTTCAACAGATGATGTTCTTGAATAGCCACTGTAGGCCTGGGACTACTCATGTGGTCATCCAACGAAGGATCTGCAATTGCCTCCTTCTATATTCCTACATTTATGAGCTGCTGGTCCATAGCTTCCCGACATCCTGTCGCTGAGCCAGTGGCCACATGATCAGCTTACTTACGTACAACTTGAACTACTTGCTCACCAACCTACTCTATATTCTTATTTTCAAGAATTTCATTAGCCAGTTGCTTCAACTTTTGCTGATTTTGATCACCTTGCTTTGGTAGATATTATATCTTTCCCTTGTTCTTTGCCTATTCAACCTGTCTCACCTCACCATTCTTATCCTTTTTATCAGTCATTAGCCAACGACACTGCTTCTGATTGTGCCCTCGCTTGCAACATTTGTGGCAGTATGAGGGCAAGTCTTCATACTCTACACTTTACCAGAAACCCCTCTTACCAACAGCAATCTATATTCGGCCAGGCAGAGATGATTTCAAATCATCATTAATACATACCACAGCTACATTCGACCTAACAAGAGATAACGTTATTGAATCAACTTTCAGTGGACTGCCAATAACATTTGCTATTGAGAATAGTGCCGATTTATCAAAAAAATGCACTGGAAGAGATTTGAAAGCCACCCAAACTAGAGCATGAGCAGATTCCACATTAACTGTAAAATATGGAGACCATTTGAAAACACGTATTGGGATTTCCTGAATGAACCACAGACCTTTCATCCAGCAATGGTGGATATCTTCTTCCAAGGCAAACCAGATCAAGACATGCCTCAGATCCAAGAGATTAAGAGATACAGACCCTTTGAAACCAATGGCAATGAAGGCTTTACGAACCTTCCCCATATTTGGTCTCCTATGTGAGAACTTGCCCACCAATGAGAATTGGAATGGCGCTGCTAGTTTTTTGATATCATCCGAAGAAAACTAAACGGATGGCTCTCTTCTATGGGTTGAAGGTTCCTTAAGTTTTGATGGAGATGGAGCCTAATTCTTAAGGATATTCACAAAAGATCTATTTGAAACCCTTGGTTGCCCCTCAACTGAGGGTTGAGGGACTTCCATGTGATCCCAACACACCATGCCAAGCCTAGAAGGCTGAGAGGCCAAAAGGTCCAGCCACCAGCTGATCAGAAGTGAAGCTAGAAATTTAAAATTTTATGATAATTGGTTAGTGCAAACTATGGAGAAGTAAAAGAACATTGATAACTATTGTTGATAGTTTGCTTGTATAGTTTTTTATTTTACAGCTGAACCTGGAGATTGTGAGTAATGAACTCAATATTGTGTTTATCAAACATTGTTATGTTAACACACACCTATCATCTAATGTACTATAACAGACTCATAGAGTTAAACACACATAACATTAGATATTGGACTCATATCTAATGTCATAAAGAACTTGTAGTACATAACATCCAATAACACAAGGTGATTCGTTCCATTGCTGTTTGAAATAGTACATACAATTGATTGCTTGATTAGGCATAAATGCAGTTCAAAAAAAATATTCATATTATGATTGATTAAACATGTCTCTTAAGGCTTGCAGGATATAATGGATATTAATATGCAACAAAAACAACAAAAAAGTTCACAGAGAATCCATCATTCAAAAAGTTTGAATAAAAAAGTCACAATGGACAGGAAGTTAGCTTAATTTAAGCTTGTCCCTATTTTTTTTGTGGTAGTTTTGTTTAGAAAGAACAAGTGTTGGCTGCTATTGGGTCCCAAAATCATCATCAAGTTCTGTATTTTATATTTTATCATAGACCTCAAACTTTGCAAATTCAAGGAGAAAAGTTAGGTTCCGTTTTACTTCAATTGTAGAAGTTGTAGACCTAAAAGAATCTGAGTGTCAGCAATTTCTTCCCAGACAACTTTGGTTGTTAGAGTAGATAATTGGCACTCCACATGGCTGTATTTTTCTGTCAGAGTTTTAAGGGTATGAATTTGTATAGAAATCATGGGCATTTCTTCATCTGTGATAGCTAAATTAGGTTCAACTGTTTCTTCATTTGTATCTATATCACTGATGGCTTGGCTAAGCCGAATCATTCTATTGCTTGTTTATGCCTTAACAACATTGCATTTCTTGATTGATTGACCCGGTATTCTCTATCGTAACACTGTAAAAAAACAACTATGGTGAATGCTTCAATAGAGGCAGAAATTTGTCCTTCGAGCATAACTCCCTACTTGTGTGATGCAGAAATAATATCAGTGAATGCTGGAAAAAATGTGTCAATGAGAAGAAAAATGATTATTGTTTAAGTGAAGTTCATGTTGAATTGATAGAACAAGGGAATATTTTGCTGGAAAATTACACTATCATCTGTTTCTTTCAACTGAATTGCAGTGAAACGGATAAGCTTTTTGCATCAGGAGAGAAAAAAGATGCAATGAGCATGTCACCATCTTTTTCAAGTATTATCTCAATTTGGCACATTTATTTAAAAATAATAAAATTACAAATGGACATTGCAAAAGAGGCCACAGAACCTGGAGAAGGTGCAGAGTATTTACTTGACTGTTACCTTTGTTTCTTCCTTAAAATCCCCTTGATGTCTTAAAAATACAAATTATGGAATGAATTTTTAAGGTAGTAATAAGTAAACATCAGCTGAAAGGAAGCATATAAAGCAAAATAGTAAGTTCAAAAAAGAGATCATCAGTTGAAAAGCACAAACTTAGTGGCTTTTCAGTGTCTGCGTATTTGAAAAGCTTTGCAAACTTGGTTAGTTCAAAGGTACATGGTAGCAGGGGAATAACAGCTTCAATAGCTTCTTCTATGAGTGTGGTATTATTGATTATCCAAGAAAAATGTAGTTACTTACTCTAAAAGGAAGAGCAGTAACGTTCAGAGTAGCATTTGATATGTAATATCTCTTGCAAGCGGTGAGAAAATTCGCAAAATAACAAATATCATTGCAATAAATGACACTTGAAACCTTCGTCCCCTTTTTTTGTTTGAAACAACATTAAATAATCAGTGATTTAAGCAAATAAAAAATAAATGACAGACTCCGGCAATATTTCTTCGGCATTGACAAACAAAGAAAGCATATTATAAAACCAAAAAAAAAATCACATCATAGCAACAAATTCTTAATCTTAAACAAAAGGTCTAACATACTAAGAAACAAATAATAAAATAAGCAACACAATAGGCATTAAATAGCAACAAAAGAGACAAAAGACAAAAGGAACTAACAAGTCACAATGAAAAAGACAATGGTTTGAAACACAGGGAAGAACAAAGGCCACCAATGAAAGTAACTAAAAACCAAAACCGAGAACCTGCAGAAAAATTGACAAGAAGGAAATTTTAGTTTTCTTCGAAAAAAAAGTAGAAAGGAGTCTATGAAAAAAAAAATTACTCAAAGAGAATGTAGAAGAAGAAGGGAAAAAAAGAAGAGAAACAAAAGACAAACAACAAACCTATGAGAAAACACCCTGAGAACTATGCAGCAATAAACTACTAGAAAGGAAAGACATCGATCCGAAGTCCTAAAAGAAAAATCAACAACAGAGAACAAACCGTTGCTCAAATCGATTGGAAAAGAACACATCTTTAATCTTTAAGAAAAATTTGAATAGGAAACAGTACAAAGACATAAAAAAGGAAGAATCAAAAGTATAAAAAAAAAAAATACTATCGCCAGAACCTAAATGGAAAAAGAAAAAGAGAGCCTGAGGAAAAGAACAAACAGTGAGGGGAAAGAATAGAAAGGTAGATGAAGATGACTAAAAGGCTGATCCACAGGGAGGCTATAATAGATGACTATACACAAAATCAAAGGGCAAGAAATAGAGACAAAAGGCAAAAATGCAATCCAACGGTGCAAATTAGGTGCAAAAGGAAAATGACTAATAAATCACGGCCAACAAGCTAGTAGAAGTGAGAGGAAAACAGGGTAAAGGAGCTAAGTGTAATTTTATAGAGTAGGCCTATAAGAATTGCATCGGGCAAGCAAAAATCAATAGGCAAGTCAACAAAAACTCTTAAAATGACAGTCATAACGGCAAAGAACAAACAACCAGCAAACAATGACGAGGTTAGAAAAGTAAATTAACACAAAAAGGAGGGCGAACCTAGATAAATAGAGGAGCATATATAGCAATAAGCAAAACCCTAAACACTACGTGAAAAAAAAAAAAGGAAAGTAGCTGAATGGCCACGTGGCTACCAATGAAGAAGCTACAGTACCTTCAGCTTCTTTTTTATCTAGTAGTAAGATAAGAAAACATAATGGCTTTCATACTCTTGAATATCAAATAACTAGATTAGTTTGCTACATTCATTCTAGGTATAGGACAATGGTAGAGGAATGGAAATGGGAAAAGAAAAGTTTAAAAAGGGAGTAGGGAAATCAATCTAGAGACCTACTATTCAAGGATATAGAAATTATTATATTATCTTTTTAGATGGAAAAACTCTACAAATTTTTACTAGTTATAAGGGACAAGGTACCAATAAAATGAATATATGAAACAAAGTTGCAACTTACCCTTAATTAAAGGGGTTTCACTGTAACTAAGGTCTTGTTCTCAACATAATTTGATTTTTCTAAAATCTGATTTTAGAAAAGCTTAAAATCTGATTTTTAGACTTGTACCTGATATTAGCTTAGAAAATCCAAAAGTAGGGTAAAAAAAGCTATTGAGAATATCACAAAATAGATTTTTCAAAAATCAAAAGCTAAAAATGGATAGAGAAAAGCTATTGAGAACAAATATTAAGCCTAATTATTTTGTTTAGGGTAAAAGTCATTAATAGTTAAGTGTTTCATGAAAATTATTAAAAAGGACCAATATGTATAAATTTATATCTTAGGAGGCAATTGACAATAGATGAAACATCAAGGAGCGAGAAAAGTGCAAATTACTTAACTATAGACGTTAATGGATATTGTAGGCTTTTCCTTCATTATTTTTCATAGTGCTAATAGAAAAAATGATTGATTATAGTAAAAGAGGCAAATTATATATTTATCTTGCTTAGAGTTGAGGTTAGAACGGTGATTTTACCTACGATTGGGTGAGAGCAATGGAATGATTACAAAATCTAGTGGACAAGTATATATAATTATTACTCTATTAGCAAATTGGTATGCATGAACAATATATATAGTTTGCTTGTGAATACACAAACTTTATGCGAATATCCACCAATTGATGTATACATTAAAAATAGGTATGGTAACTATATATGTTCTAACCCCATCGCAGTCATGATGGTACTTTGTAATAGCTCTTGAAACTCAAAGAGGTCTATTGTAATTAATGTAGAAATTATTAAAATTCTATCTAAAGAAAAAATTGTTAAAACTCTACCTAAGGGTAAAAGATCAATTAAGCTACTTGGTATTCAAATAGTTATACTAAGTTTGATAAATTTGGTGTCGAATTAATTCGTGAACGAATCAATCAAAAATTGAACATGATCTTTCGTTCTTAATTTTTAAAACTTAATTGACAAGCATAATTTGAATTTTACACATAAATAAATCAAACTACTCGAGTTGAGCTCCAATAAATTAGTTCACCCTTGAGTAATAATTAAGTGGACTTAAACTTGTCCCCATTAGCATATGTTATATATAAATAAATCAAATTACTTGAGATAGATTACTCGAGATGGATTCCAATAAATAAATTTACTTATTTGGCTGAGTAATAATCAAGTAAACTTAGAATACAATAGAGGCTTTATTTACCACAATAATATGGTTTTACATCAATATTTTAAAAAATATTGAGGGATTTAATAGGTTTTCCTGAAATACAGAAGTCCATTTATGAGAAATCAATTTTAAAGTTGATTATTCAAAAGATTGAGGATCGATTGTGATTGCTGAGAAATGATTTTTGTATTTAAGGAATTAGTCACATTAATAGTTCGCTTCTTTCTCATCGAAGTAATTAGTCACATTCTTAAGGAGAAATTAGTTTTTTGAATAATTGATTTCCATATTTAAGGAAAATGAAATAAAACTGCCAAATAAAATTGCGATATATTCTTTTAATTTTGACTAAAAACCACAATATTTTGTGGTAAATAACCCAATTTTAGACAGGTAAAAGATGAAACCAAAGCTAAACACTGTTTTTTTTTTTTTTTTAAATAGCGTTTGACTACGATAGTTGTGCATCACCTACACAAAGTGACAAATCTACCCTCCTTGAAACGCCTTATTCACGGAACCCAGTCCTGCTCTGCTTTTTACTATCGGGTACTTCTGTCCGTTGGCCTCTGTGTGTTTGTGCGTGTTTTTTTTTTAAAAGATACATACAAAGTAAGAGAGAGATTCGAGCGCAATGTACCAACCGGCGACGGGGGACTACGGCAGCAACGGCTACCACCACCTCTCCCATCAGCAAAGTGGCGGTTCTCAGGTAGCTGGAGGGCATCGAATGCGGCGGGGTAGCCGCGGGAGGCCACGAATTCACAGCAGAGATGGCGGCGGTAATAATAGTAACAGTAGGGTTTCTAATTGCTACGGCGCTCAGCATCTGGAAAAGGAGGAGGAAAGGGCTCCGCCTCCGCCTCCACCTTGTACGGACTTTGATATGGCTTATTTTCACTCTTATGCTCACGTCGGCATCCACGAAGAAATGATCAAGGTAGTCTCCTGTCTCCTCGAAACTCTTTGGCTTATTTTTAGGTTTAATGGTTTTACTAAATTTTGAGAATAATTTGAGGGATTTGAGAATAAAATAAATTTTTCCCCCTTTGAATTTAGGTTGCTGCTTTACACTAAATTTGAAGTATTAAGCCCTGACAAGGAGAAAAAATGTAGCTTCAAAAGTAGTTTAATAAAATGCAAAAGTAGCTTCAAAAGTGAATTATTATTTGTTTATTTTCTTAAATCTGTTCATTGAATGTGCGAGGAATTTTGAGCTGTATTGCTTCTTATTCAATAATTAATTTTGGTAAATCATGAAAAGTATGTAGTGAACTCGTTTATTTCACTTAAGTTTCCTGTAGTCCTCTGATTGTAGGGAGTAGCACCTTGATATTATACTTGTTTTGTTATTTTGTGTAGCGTATGGTTCATAAAATTTGGGATATTTTTCATATGGTACTAATTTTCTGCCTTCTTCTATGGATTGTATTTAGTTAATCTACTTTAATTATACAGGATCGTGCACGGACTGAAACTTATCGTAATGCAATTTTGCAGCATCAGAGTCAGATTGCAGGAAAAGTGAGTTTATATAAAGGATTCATTATTATCTTATATTGAAATTGCATTGCATAAGCTTGCTGTATGTACTTAGTAGTTTCAGTAGGCTTGAGGACATAGGATATATGATACTATAATGCATCAATAGCAACTTTTGCAAGATAGTTTTTTTCTATTCCTTTTGCAGGCATGCTTCTAATACACTTTACAGATATGCATGTTCGGAAGAAAGATCCATGCAATCTTAAGCTTCTTTATTGTTGACTTGGAAAAGTTTCTTTTTAATATTTTTATGCCTCAAATTCATATGATAATGTTTCCAGGTGGTAGTTGATGTTGGTTGTGGAACAGGGATTCTTTCCATATTTTGTGCTCAGGCTGGTGCTAAAAGAGTAAGATATCTTTACACTTAATTTCTATGCTGTACTTGGAAATGTTACCATCTGAGTTATGATGATGAAATACACTTGCATTCACATTTCCATTCTCCGGAGAGTATCTTGGATTTATCATTATTACTATTTTTATGCTTTTATCTCCAAATGCGGGAACCAGCTGTGTGCTAATGTGCCAGCTGAGGGAGATCATCTTTTACATTCTTGTAGGGTTTATAAGAAAAAAAGGGAAGACAAGAAAGCATGACTTGCCCCCCTTGGCAGTTGGGTGGACGTTATGAGTTATTAGCTGAAAGGAACCAAAGACCTTTAATAAACAAGGAACATGATATATGAAAACTAACACTAAATTGGCATTGAACATTAAAATAAACTGTTGTTTAGGCATCAAGAATGAAAATTTGTGTTGCACATGATAAAAAGTTGCACTTATCTGAGGCATAAACAAGTGGAAAAGCACCTTAAAAGTCATCATGTGCATTAATAACATAACGTGGTCCATTCTATATAAGTGCCAAGAATGTCAATGGAAATGAATCTTATAAGTAATGAAAGCACTTTAACTGAGTTTTGGATATTGTGATGCATGTGTTGACTTTTCCTGTTAAATGGAAATACATTCATTATGTTCGTTGCTAAAAAAGGTAGCTTTTGCATTATTTTTGTCTTCTTTTCTAAAGTGTCACACCCAATGTGTTATCCAAGGGAACTAACTCCAAAAAACAAGGCTCACAAAACAGAGTATTTCAAAACATCTTGTGTAATTATATCAACTAGATGCAAAAGCTAGTATCATAGAATTTCAAAAAGTCATCATATGTCCAAGAGCATCAATCCATCAATCTAGGTTAACGAAAACATTGAGAATCTCAAATACAACAACCAGGATATGTCTCTCACATAATGCAATTCCCAAATGAAGTACAATAATTGGCCATAATACAATCACAACGATGCATCTTAATATATAAATAATACAAGGTCCAACATTAAGGGTCAGTTTGGTTGGATGTAAAATATTTTCCTAAGAAAATTGTTTTCCTAAGAATACATTTTACATGGAAAATGTAATTTTCCTGACAATTTTCTGGTGTTTGGATGGCAGTGTGAAAATTTTTCAAAAAATAAATTTTTTGATATTTTTTAATTTTTTATTGTTAATATGAGTTAAATAGACTAATAACAATTGTAATAAATGTTTGACAAGTAAATAGAGTTAACTAGAGATTGTTTTGTTTATAATTAGTTTTCAAAATAATATAATGGTAAAATATACATAACTATAATGGTAAACTATAATCATAGTATTGGGGAGCCCAATAATATGAAAACATTTTTTGATAATAATTAAAAACAAAAATTAGTTTGGTGATTGAAGTTATAAAAGTAAGTACCTAAGGTTTAATGTCACTCTTGAACTTAAGGAAAATAACTTATGGTCATTGAGTATGTAAGTTATTTTTAGCCAAAGAAAAATTGGAAACTATTTTACACTAGAAAATATTTTTGGTGTTTGGCGCGAAAGAAAATTTTGAAAATATTTTCTAGGAAAATATGAGTCCAAACAAACAGACCCTAAGTGATCCAAGACTTGACAACTCCACAGAGTGAGCACCAGGGACTTCAAATTCAATCATGGTTAGCCTCCACAAAACATGTCTCATTTGAAAAGGACAAGTACAGAGTGAGCGTCATCATGCTCAGTAAGAAATCTAAGTACAATATCAAAGCTTGAGCATGTTATATCATTTATACCACACATTAGATAAGAGAGTTCATTTTTAACAAATCACATTATTTCACATACACAATTCATATCAAAGCATGGATGCTCAGAAATCACAAGTAATCTTCTTGACATAACTGATATCAGCACCAGGTGTTTTTTCTGCCAAATGGGTTATATATACATTTCCGAATATTCATCTCATTGGATTGGTCACATACACAGAGGACTATTCATGTCAGCCAATCACAAGTAGTTGAGAGCATTTCATCTCAATTTTATTCCACGGATATCATTCCAAATGTATATAAGTTCATTTAACACATACAGATTTGTGTCACATACGATAGTCAAAATAGTCATCCACAAATACCTGCAGTTCCAAAATCATTTAGAAATATGCAGGAAGTACAATGACTCCTTACATCAATTGTCGACATCAACAGAGCTTAATCTGGCTCAAATAGTCAGATTCATGGTAATCGAAGTCGTAACTGCCCTCTTCACCTATGAAGTATACAATCTTGTTGAGAAATTGTCGAAAACATGTGAAATAACTCACTAGCCCCAGTAAAGCTAGTCTAGATTCTCTAGACTTTCGATAATGAGAATGAATCAAGAACAACCAAGGCGACTCATACTGGAAACCCTAATCTACCTTTTGGACTAAACTCAAACAAACTGATTTGAATGAAGATATAATCATGCAAACCACCCAAACATCCTACTAAATGCTTGTGGTCGGACGTCTAATAGGGTTAAAAGAAAACAAAGAGTAAATAAAACAATTGCAGAACCTTAAAAGGGTTTGGACAAATGAACTACATGTGTGTCTAAATGAACACAAAAGTTCAAGAAATGGAGCTAGATCTAGTTTGAATGAACGAACCCTGCTGCAGAAACACAGCAAAGTCTCCCTAAATCTGACCGAACGAACGCCAAACCAAAACCAGCGATAATCCAACCAAAATGTGAACCAAAAAGACCAGATTTCTGGCAAATGCCAAGTACTAGAGTTCTATAAACATTCTAAAGCAAATGAGTGCAAAATGGTGAAGCTTTAAAGAACATTCACAGATACACGCACACAACTTCATCCATGGCTGCAAATTTGAATTGCAGCTCACTTAGTGCAAATCATTGGACAAGGATGGACTAATTGGACTCACAAATGACTAAATGCATGACCCTAATGGTTCAATTTCTCCTCCAAAGCAAAAACCCCCAAAAAGGAACCCTAGTTCTTCATCCTTATCTTGAGGGGGTAAATGTGGAGCTCTTCCAACTCTTTCTGGACCCAAGCTCACCAAGTTCATCTAACAGAACCCCAATGAATTTAGGTTCCTGCAATGAAGAAGCTTTAGTGTAGATATACGGTGAAAGAGTGCAAGGCTTGTTTTCAAGGGAGGCAAATGAGGGACTTGGACAAATGAGGCTATATATGGTCAAGGCTGTTAATTACAAAGTGGCCCAAAGTTTATAATTCTTCCACATTGGGCCTAAAAAAATTAAAAATGGTGATTAATCTAACCAGTATAGGATTAATTAGCTATTATTGGATTACATGGGTGTCAAATAGCGTCTGAGAATTTCATAGAGTTCAATTCAGCAGTCTATCTCCATTTGTTTGTTACACTTGCTACCTGTCTGATCTTATGGTGTATTTGTAGGTGTATGCTGTTGATGCCAGTGATATTGCCATCCAGGTACCTTCTTCAATTGACTGTTAATTCTGAAGAGTATATCCGATGTTGTTAGTTATACCAGAGAAGCAGTTGTCATCGCATACTTGGTCTTTGATTTGTTTAATGAGATTAAAATAAAATACCTAGGGTGTTTGGGACAAAAGTTTTCTTTGTAAAACAAGGACGCATGTAAGGATAAGCACAAATATGCGAACATACGATGATGTGGACAAGTTGAATACTACAAATTCCATTACATTATATTTTTGTTCCATTACACATTAAATTGAATGATAATTTGGGATTGAAATTTCAGGAGAATAATGAGATTTCAGGAAAAGTGCAACAAGTACTTTCTAGAAGTCTAGAATAACTAAACATCTTTGCTACTAGCTACAATTTCCAGTCACTTTAGAAATTATGGTGTGATATTCTATTATGAATGAGTGGTTGAATCAAAATTTTGTTTAATTCTTGATCTCAGGTGGTTTGAGAAGTAATTGTGAATTAGTGATATTCTATTATGAATGAATGGTTGAATCAAATTTTTGTTTGATTCTAGATCTCAGTTGGTTCAGAATTAATTGTGAATTAGACTAGCATTTAGATTGTAATCCTGCTAGTTCCACTAGCAAATCTTCTCATGAAATATGTGCAATTTTATGTGTACAAATTTTTTTTATAGCATGTGATTATCTTAATTGTCTTTTGAAATTAGCATTGTGTGGCAGTTATCAGAATAGCAGCCTGTTTCCTATTTATTCGTTAGAAACTTATCTCATGCATATCTCTCCTCCACTTTTACTACGAGAAATGTATCACCTACAGGAAAATAAAATTAGTAGTATACACATTGAAGAGTCGTTTGGAGAATAATACATTGTGTTAGTTATTTGATGGACAACACCAATTAGGAGGGAGGGAGGGAGGGAGATTGAATAAGGACATTTGATGGAAAAAATCTTATTACAACATGGGAGATGGGATATAAAACCTAATACTGTACAGATCTATGCATTGTATATCTTCCGCCAGAAAGTTTTTCAATCATTTATATGAATAACCAGGACGATAATTTAATGAAATACAAGATTAATACTTATCCTGGAAAAAAGATAGTGAAAAAAAAGATGAGGAAAGAAAAAAGGAATATGTATGTGAGTTCATTCCTTTAAACCTGAAAAGGGAGATGATTAAATCGAGTAAATGCACAAAAATAAACTTCTCCCCGTCCTTTTCTTTGGGTTTGAAGGACTTCTAAAGAACTGTGTCTTCTGCTAGAATCTGAAATTTATTTACCATTTCTTGAAAACCATTTGAGGACATGGTTTTTGAATTGGTTTTTGTTCTTTTGAATTGTTTGACCAGGCAAATGAAGTTGTAAAGGCTAACAACTTATCTGATACGGTCATTGTTTTACATGGGCGTGTTGAGGTATGTTGTAAACAAGCATTTTCTTGTTAGTTTTTACAAAAGGCTTGATTGAGATTACTTTAATTTGGCATTTGATGAGGAATGGCTGAATCAGGGTTTATTATTGTAGGGATATCAAATATCCAGTACATTTCTTATAGTTTTTGTTTTGCATGGAAGTGCTGGTTTCGATTGCTTTTAAACAGGCTTTCACATTGTTGTTTGTTTTAATAAGTTTCACGGACTCTGATACGAGAGTTGGATACGGGTACGTGTCCAAGTGTTTGACTCGGCAACTTTCGAAAATTAGGATACGGCGACACTGCTAAAAAGTCGAATATGGGTATGGGGATACGGTTTTAAATTATATGTGTGTGTGTGTATATATATATATTAGTTTTGTAAGATAATTAATATGAAAAAATCTAATCTACAAAAGATGTAACTCTATATTCTTTTATAAGCAAAACAAACAATTCAAAAGTTAAACAAATTCATACTTAATCATGCATTCAAATAATCACATCCATTAGCAAAAAAGGCCTGGTAGTTTTAAAAAAAAGGAATACAATATAGGTTCAGGCCCACAGCCCGCATGTCTTCTAGGATAAAAAAATAAAAACCGCATGGATTAGCAAAATAGGCCTTTTCATTTTAAAAAGGATATAGGGCTCAGCCCACAGCCCACATGTCTTCCCAAAGCAAAAAATAAAAAAAGGCCTGTTGGCTTCTTCTTCTTCTTTCTTCGTTCTTCACTGCCATTATCTATCTATCAGTTTTGTTGGCTACTCGACTACGCCTTTGGCTGCTTCTTGTGCCTCCGTTGCCGACTCTCTCTCTCTTCCTCAATCTTCTGCGATTCGACTGCTTTCTTTCCCGTCTTCGTGTTTCTTCACATGCTTCCTAATCTGTGTTCTCCACCCATCTTTGATTTTTCCAGCCATAAATTCTGTATTTCCTTCGTCAGATGTCTTTTTTCTTCATCGGTAGACTCATCAGATCTCTTTCTTCTTCATTGTTGGATGGGGGTGACAACTGATGGGATCAGTCAACGTATCCGTGTGCTTTTGACTGTGTCGGAAACGGATTTCATACCCGCACCCGTGTCGTGTCATGTCGACGCGGGTGCAGTGGCCTTCACTGGTGAGTCCGTGTAACAGAGTTGTTTTAATAAAGGCGGGGTTTATGGCACTTTAGTTTAGCATTTGATATTGGTTGGTTTGGTCAGAATATAGTATCATGTTAGTATGATATGTCAGCTGATGTTTGCAATTGGAAGTGGAATTTCATGTATATGTAAAGACCAGAAAGAAAATATGCATGACATTTCTGAGAAGAAACCTTAGTTATTGTTTTGGCTTCTCAACCATTGCATTTGACAAATTTATAATTGCATTTGTGTTTGAGCTTCAGTAATTAGAAGAGGCGTGTACCCTTTTAGTAATTGGCAATCTAAGAGTAACAGATGCAGAATCCCTATTCTAGATGCAGAATCCTTTAAAGTAGTCATGGCAAACTCAATTATCAATGAAATGTTTTATGGTGATAACAAGGCATGAGTGTTTTATTCTTTCTACTTAATTGGTCGGCTTATCTTGATCTTGCTTTGGCATATCAATTTATCTTAGTAACTGGCTTTGTGCTCTATATTTTTTACACGAAATCTGTAAGGTTTTTGCCAGCAGTAGTGCTCTGGTGGACTTATGACAATGGACCTTCAAAAATTGAATTATTTGTTGAATATCTAGATAATAATCTGAAGATCTTTAGAAAGACGCAGCTACGAGGCTTTGGTTATACTTGGATAGATGTCAGGGATAGAGCAAAGATAATTTTCGTAATGAAAAAGCATAATATTGGCTGTAGGATATGTAAACTAGCACTTTGGATACGAGTAGATTCTTAAATCCTCTTTTTTTACACATTGAAAAGAAGTATTTTTTTGAATGCACCCTTGCAATTTCTAGTTGTCTAGATTCTTCGTTTCTCTTAAATAATGTAACCATGTGACTTATTCATTATTCATCAAGAAGAAAATATATTTTGTATGTTCTTCATAAGTAAAATTTTTATTCTGGATGCAGAATCCTTTAAAGTAGTCATGGCAAACTCAATTATCGGTGAAATGTTTTATGGTGATAACAAGGCATGAGTATTATGAAAATTTCTATGGTATAAGTTCAAGGATCATGAAACATATTAAGATGATAAGTCCAATAAAAATTTTGTTTGCTTCATACAATCATGAGCAATATCAGAATGGAATGTTTCTTAATGTAATGTCTACTTTGTACTTAAATTAACTATATTTGTAAGATTTAATCGGGGTTGGAGTTATATGTGTATATATATATATATATATTTTTTTTTTTTTTTTTTGAACAAAGTTTTTATGCTATTAGTTGTCAATAAAAGCCTGTTGTTGATGGAAGGTACAGTTCAAGTTAATCTGCCAGTGAGTTGAAGAGGTTCTGATGAGAGTGATTAAATATCAGCTACAGGGCACTGACAACAGGGGAAATTTTTGAAACTTAGTTCAAGTATAAGGCCTCGCTTAATGGAGATCTGTCAAATAACTTTCTGAATTAGTGGAATTTTAATGTTTGCCAAGGTTTTTCTCCTTTTGTTGGGTTATTTAAATCTTGTCTATGAAGTTGGATTTTTAATATTAAATTTAAAGTCATAGGTTTATTTTTATTTTTATTTTTATTTTTTATTTTTTTATCATTTTTTTTATATGCTGGCAAAAGCGCAAGAAATGGGAGAACTTCGATCCATGATCAAAGGTTGGTTTTTTTGGAAAACCTGAGAAAAACCTTGTTTAAGGGAGATTCTCTTGTTCAAATCCCTGAAGTTCTATGAGAAAAACTAAAAGAAATTATTAATATTCATTGATTATCCAAAACTTCATTACAAAATATGTCAAACAGTGCACTTTTTTTTTTTTTTTTTGCCCCCGGGGGGGGGGGGGGGTGGGGGGGAGAAAAAAGTCTACAAATTTGACTAACTCTATTTTTATCCTAGACCTGTAGAGCCTCATACTTCTTAATCATATGGACTAATCCTTATTCTGTTCCAGTCGAATTTGTCCTGCATCAAGTTCTTCTTGCGCTGTAGAAAAACTTTTTAAGTTTCATTTTAGCTTTCATTGATCAAAAGGTTTCCAACCAAGCTTCTCATGGCAGGTTGACAGAATTGAACATTCCCCAAGAATTGCTTGCTACAGAAAATTCTTTACTTTGCATCCCAAAAAGGAAATTAAGTCTGCACCTAAAACATATAAATGTTTTGCAAGAAAACCCTTGTACTTTCATCGAGTCCAGTGCTTGTTAAAGCATTTCCAGATATAATTTTCTTAAGAGTGCTTCATTATCAGCAATACAGGAGAACTCACTTTTCCAGCTGATAGCATAGCAGTTAGGCAGTAAAACAAAATCAAAGGTACTTCATCTTTTTTGTTCTAAAGAAAATGTAATCGCCGACATACCATCTTGCTCAACTGTTGTAAACCGATTTCAATTTCCATTAAACAGAAATTCTGAATTAGCGATTCTTAGGAAGATTGAAAAACCATATTCTCTGAATCATCAGGATATACATCATAGGCTGATGGAAAATCCAACCTACCAAATGGTTCTGCAATGAATCAGATTTGGGTCAACAAACAAAAAGACTTTTCTCCATGACTACTTCTGGTGTGTCTGAAGAATGACAACTGCAATCTTGAATCTCCTTTTGAACTTCCAGTGGTTCTTGGTAATTAAGTTGATCAAGCTTTTGGGATAACTTTTGAAGTTGTTCCTTGACTTCTGATTCCTGCTGCCATATTGTGGATGGCCTTTGCTGCATTTGGCTTCGATACCAAATGACATTGGTGGAAGTACAAGAAACGGGAGAACTTTGATCCACGGTGGAAAGTCAGTTTTTGGGGAAACCCCGAGATAAACTTTGTTTAGGGGAGCTATTGTTGCTCAAACCCAGAAGTTCTATGAGAAAAACTAAAAGAAACAATAATATTCTCCAATTGTCAAAAACTTCATTATAAACATGTTAATCACTGTAGTTATAAAAGTCTAACACGTATCTTAAATACAAATATAACTAACTTTAAATTTTTACCCTAATCCCATGGAGAAATTCTAATATGATGAGTACCCAATCCTTTGAACTTTTCCTTATTTATCCTATTCCAATTGAATTTGTCCTGCATCATTTCATCTCTTTCTCAAAAGACAGGTATCTTTCTTTTGTTGTCTCTCTTTCCCATTCTCCCCTGAACCCTGTTGTTGATGAGTGAATATTTTAAATATTTTAAAATGAAGCCAAGGACGTGCAATTTGTGTAAGCATTGGAGAACCAGACTATACAAAAGGACAGGGAATAAAGCAAGGGCACAATCAAATGGTACATAAATCGAACACCCACCTCCCATGATGGAATATATTCTTTATTTAATCAACTGTTGTTATCACCTAGACTAATGATACAGTAAAAATGGTTATTCATGGAGAATGGTAGCAAAGAGTGCAAGTTTGTCGTAGCATGGTTTAACCTCTCCTTAGCAGTCCAAAACCAAAACTTGCAACAATTGGGTGTAGCACTATGCAAAAACTGAGGGAAACGATTGACTACTTAACACTGGTCAGATTATTTTAATGCTTTTTGAACAAACTTCAGGATATTAGCACCTGGCAGCAGGATTGAATTTTTCACTTGCCACTATCTACTTGATCAATTATTCACCTTAAACTTATTTAGTAACGAATGTTCCTTTTATGCTTTCTTGACACGAGTTCTGTCTTGTTTTGTCATTATAGGATGTTGAAATTGATGAAGAAGTTGATGTTATAATTTCAGAATGGATGGGTTACATGCTTCTCTATGAGGTAATTGACGAACAGAGATTGCTAGCTTACATTTGCATGTCATGGTTTTTAGTTTTCCCATTTATATTTAGATATAATTGCATGCTTTTGTTTATCTTTTCTGTAACATGGAACTGATTTGCTCTGTAGAGTATGCTAGGAAGTGTGATTAGAGCTAGAGATCGCTGGCTGAAACCTGGAGGTCTTATTCTTCCATCAAATGCCACGGTATCAACACTTCTTGTTCCATCTTTTATTAGATCTTTGCTAGCTATTGTTATTACATATTCTTCTTCTGCAGTTGTCTAACAAAATTAAGCTGGGACAATGGATTAGGAGTAATTGTATTTGCACTGTAATCAAGCTTTTATTAATTTTTGAGACTAAACTAACCCTACTATATATTATTTACATACAATAATATAGTGTTTGTAGACGTCTAAAACTAGAAAAAACCACCGTCAATGTTGTCATGTTTTCAGAATACAAAGGTATTATTTCTATTTTGAATGACACGGTAGGAACTTGGATAGATTTTGGTATTCAGCTTAATGCCTGAAAATTTTTTAGCGTATATATCTTGTGTCTTTCTTTTTCTACATGAATGTTTATTTCCTTTTGTAGTACAGAAGTCATCCCAAATATTTATGCAGTTTGCATAGGGGGGTATATCCATTTGATATCAAATTAAATAGTTTTCATAATGCTGCAAGAAAACAATAGCCCGTAGTGCAGAGTGGTGGGATATGATTTTTGAGTTATGTTCATTTGCTGACGACTGGCTTTTTTATGAGACATAGATTGATTTGAAAATGGTAAATATAGAGACTGAAACTGGTGACACTAATGAAATTCCGGAGGACTTTGTGTCTCTGTCTGCTACTATGTGATAAATGGTCTTGTTATCTTGATACTAATCTCCTCCTAATCTAAATTGAGTTTGGTTGGAATTTGTATGTTCTACAGTTATACATGGCACCTGTGACGCATCCAGATCGGTACTCTGAAAGCATTGACTTTTGGCGCAATGTCTATGGAATTGATAGTAAGTACATATGCAAGATCCATTCTTTATTGTTGTTTGCTACTCATCTTATGCAATAGAATGTGTCTGGATTGATATGAAGTAATTTTTAATTGGCTGAACCATTATCCCTCACCTGACATAATCTTCATGATGCATAGTGCGATAGATGAAGGAAAAATTGCTTTACGTGTGTCGTCTGCTTCACAGTATTGGATTGTCTGAACAAATGCATTTTGGTTAGCCAAATATTTTGCCTTAATTGTCCATTCTGTCCTCCAATTCCCTTAACCCACCCGCAACAAACACCCCCCCCGGGGCCAAAAAAAAACCAAAGCAGACAAAGTCTAGCATTGACAGTTATTTATTGTATCCTAGGTTAATTTTGTGAGCAAATAAAATGCTATTGATGAAGATCTTAAATTGTTACCTCACCTTTAATTTTCCGTTTATATTTTATGGAGAAATAACTGCTCAGTTCTGGTTTTATGAATGTTTTGTCAGTTTACTTATTTCTGTCTTCTACCATTTGAATCTTGTATGAAATTCTGGTTTTGGGGCAGTGTCCGCAATGTTACCATTAGCAAAACAGTGTGCCTTTGAAGAGCCGTCTGTGGAAACAATTGCTGGTGAAAATGTTTTAACATGGCCTCATGTGGTGAGCACCAACATTCTTATTTCATCTATTATTGCTGTTTGCTGAAGTTCTAGGAGTCTTACGTAAACATGAACTTTCAAAATCAATATTGCTGACATAATGTTCCGCCTTGCCTTTCTAATATGGGATTGATTGTAAGCACTTGCATTCTGGGCATGTTGTATTCTATTTTGTCACCTTTAGTGCTACAGTAAGATTTAAGCTCAATTCTCAAAACTAGGAAGGTTGGTTTGAAGAATTAAGTTGTAGACACGTGTCAGAGACAGGAAACAGGAAGGAATAGAAGATGGAGAAGTGGCTTCTTGGGAGGCCAGAAGAAATGTGTTAATGGGATGTTGAATGCTGAAAGCTGAATTACTTCTCATTGTGATGTGACTAGATTTTACACCAGAGGTGGCAGGAAGTTTTTAGTGCAAATTTCCATTTTACTTCAAATCTATTTACATTATTAAAGAAATAATTATTGACATATACCCTAAAGGAAAAATGGGAACTTAATGCTCTCTTTATCCAATATTGAAGGTTTTCTTTTTAGTCCATGCCTTCATCATGTCTTCTTTACTAAGATGTAAAATTTAAACTATTAAATTACTTCTTCCCTTTTTGTACATTGGAATATGTAGTGTGGACATATTCCCCACTATCTACTTGTATGACAGATTTCTATCACCTCGTCAAAAATAAGAATTTAAATTGGGTGGAGTTTCTATTATACTTCTCTAAATTTATCTATTATATTTTGTATGCATTTATTATTTGTAAAACGTTAAGGAGCTTTACGCATTTGGCTAAACGTCTAAAACTAATGGATCTTATGGTAATGCTTCTTGGAACTTTTATCTATCCGCAGTGGAGGGAAGTGCACCTCTTGATTTTCCTTTATCCACCTGGCTTCTTACATGCTTTGAGCATATTAAGTTTTCGTTGTGATTGTATGATTGCTAAAGCCAATATGTTGATGTTAGGGTGATCTTTTTCCTTTTAAGTGGTGTTGAGCATTCCATGCTTTCAGTTTTAGTGATGCAGGCATTTTTAATGAGATCCTTACTAGTTGTATGTTGTAATTTTGAGGAAAACAAAAGGAGATCACTGATATCTACAAATCAATGGCATGATTTTCCAAAATCTTATATATGTTACATGACTGTTTACATAAAAAAAAATGTTAAACTAATTGTGAATAATTCAAACTTATGATCAGATAAAAAATCATATAAAAAATTATACTTACCTGTTATTGAATCAAAGAAGATGGAGAAGATGATGTTGTGTGTTCGTGACTATCTGAAGACATTGCTTTGTTAGGAATTCAATAAAAAGAAACTGATATTATACTAAACACTAAGTTATGAAGTAAACGAAGAAGGGAGTTTAGGTGGTAATAATATTTTTTTTTGAATTTTCATGGGCAAAGAGCTATAATTGTTGGTCTTTGTAGAGTTAGATTTTGGCATGTGATAGGGTTTATTGTTTTTCAAATTCTATTTGAAAAATCATGGGAGGGAACAAATGTCTGATAATGCAAAACTACAGGTGTTTGTAGACAATTTGAATCAGTGTGAAAGACTGAAATGTGAATGCAATTGAAAAACTTATTAAGTGTTGAACAGAAAATGGATAGAACCCAATAAACCAAATTCGGTATATGCTTGTTAATTAAGCCTGCCACTTGGGAGTGAGAATTGTCTGGTTGCGTATTATGCTTCATTTATACCTAGAAGATTAGTTAATGATATCAAATATTTACATTACTATATACCAGTTTTGCCAATGTTCTTGGTTTAATGGTGAGCTCTTTGATAATAAATGCTTGATATTTTTTAGTTTAAGTTATATTCAGTGATATCAGTTCATACATTATCTGGTGTTAAGTTTTTCCTTTTCTATTTTTTGCCCCAGTTTTTTTTTTTTTTTTCAGATACTTCTGGTGATTAAGTTATTTAATAAATGAAATATTGCTGCATTATTTCGAACTTCTTGACAGGTAAAACATGTGGACTGCTATACAGTTTTGGTTCATGAACTAGAGTCCATTACTACAAAATTTAAGTTTCAGTCAATGATGAGAGGTAAAGTGTGTGGGAAAGATTTTCTCTTTTAATTTGGTACAGCTTATCGTGTCTTGCACCTTTGATGTTTGGTGGAACTATCACCTACTGTATCTCTTTGGTTTCCAGCACCATTCCATGGATTTGCTTTCTGGTTTGACGTGGAGTTTAATGGGCCAGAGTTGTTCCCTTCCCATAGCGACTCATCTTCATTTAATGCCTCTTCCAATGGCCACGTAATGGATTCTAGTCAGCGAAAGAAGCGTCCCAATCCCAATGAAGCACTTGTGCTGTCGACCGCACCTGAGGATCCTCCAACGCATTGGCAACAGGTACGATAATTTTTTTTAATGTTAGTTACATCTGTAAAAGATGCATGTGATTCAACTTTTTTATGTTCCATTATTCTATGTATTTAATTACATGGCAGATAAGACTACTTTTCTGGCAAATTTTCCTGTAGTGCTATGTGGGTTTTTAGGCTGCTCTATTTCTCCCAGAAATTGCCTAGTGTGAGTGTACTTTGTTATGTATTGAATTCATCACGTGTCTGATGGTGATCATGACGATGGGAAATTGTCCTTAACCTGTTTCCTTTCGAGCAAGTTTTAAATGTCATTGAAACTTGCCTCCCTTGTTGCTTTGAAGAAAATTTATCCTTAGTTTCTTTCTTTTGCCAAAAAGCAAGCCATTTGGGCTGCAATATGGTTCTTCAGTGGAATGAATAACTTTAATGAGTCCATGTTATTTCAATTTAATCTCATGGGCTTTAATTGATTGTTTTATAGTTGGAAAAGCTATATTACTGCTGTTGGGTTAGCTATTAATTGCCCTTTTGTTGTTGTGTCTAACCAACAGCATTTATTGGGTAATTGGCTCCTGTTGTAGTAGTCTTTTGGATCTAATTTCTTGGATGTGAAATTGACTTATGGTCTTCTATATCATTTTTCCTAACCAATCATTTTGGCAGACCTTGATATACTTCTATGATCCAATAGACGTGGAGCAAGATCAGCCTATTGAAGGCTCTGTAACTTTGTCACAGAGCAAAGAAAATGCTCGATTCATGAACATTCATCTTGAGTATGCGTAAGTTATAGCTCATGTCTGTCAAAAGCTTTTGAATTCAAAATTCCTGCTTTATAATGATTGCATCTCATTCTCAGCTTACACATTTAAGTGTGATTTTGCTCCTGCAGATCAGGTGGTCGGTCCTTTGTGAAGGAGTCGGTCATGCGATGAGCTAACTTAGCTATTTCTTTCCTAATTTAACTGGTTGGGCTGATTAAGTCTAGCTGGAGGACTTGAACTGTTCCCGTACTTGGGCTGTTGCCTGCTTACTATGTTCCGCTTCTCAGATTGACTGCCAGCTTAAGAGTTCCAGATTGACTGCTGATGTAAATTGTTCCAGATATTGGATTTATGTCATTTCCACAGCTATTACCTGCTAAAGGTTCCAAAAGACATAACATGAAACTGAAATTGTTCTTGTATAAATCAAATATAGGTGTAGATGCTAAAAGAGTTGCAATGAACTGATTTGCAGAAAAGAGCGGAAGAAAAAGGGAGAAATTGTGATTCTGTCAAGACCATGCTGTTAGGGTTCACCGTCATGTTTTTCCTGTTTATGCCTTGTTGCGATTAGATTTAGATAAATTGTTATAGAGTTTATTCTTGTTCAGATTTGGATATATTATTGTTGAGCTTACTCTTGTTCAGCCAAGTTGGAAACCGTATCAGTTAATTAACAGAATATTACGTTGTATTCAGTTAATAGATTTTCCGATTTCCTCTTAAAGTACTTTCTTACGTAACGAGGATTCATAGGTTTTTTTTTTTTTTTTTTTGGGTCAATTATTGATCTTGGAATTACACGAGCCATTGGGACTACATTCCTTGCAGGGCAAGAAAGAACCTTGTATTCCGCTATACTCCAGTAAACTATGTAAATAATATACTTTTGATTGCTTAATTATTTTTTGTTTTAAAATGTCCAATCAACTTTCAAAGAGTATAATATATTGTTAGTTTTAAAAAGTCCATACAATTTAGAGAGATTTAAGTTAATAAAGATAAAAAAATGTCATTCTTGCTACCTTTTTCTTTCTTGTTTTTTCTTCTCCTTTCCTTTTCTTTTCATATGTAGACAACTCATGCGCCAGAGCGCAGTGGTATCTCCTCCGCAAACGCCAATACCACAGCCAACCAGACTGCGACCTTTGCCTCAACTGCCCATCACATCTTACAAGCCCAAAGCCCCATCAAATTCTTCACCCCATTTGGGCACCTTGTCACAATAATATGTTTTGTTCTCATGGAACCCGTAAATTTTCAAAATTAGACTAAATTTGCAAAGCTTATTTTGACATAATGGCCATTAGGTTGTTTCTCGTGTATTCATTCAGTGTTCCTCTACAAAAGAAGAAAAATATAGAATGTAAGTAACTATCATCCACTTACTAGCGAACTAACTTCTTAGGATGCAACATGTTTAGGTTTCAATGGTAATCAAAATTTGTGATGTATTCAGCTACATGCATGTCTGCTTTGCCAAGAATTGTGCAGATGTGGAATTATACATTCCATTACTTAGCATTCAATTCTGGAACCTAAAAATTCTAACTGGATAAGCTTGCATTCTCATTTGGCTAGTCAATTGAATGAATGTAGAGCTCAGAATTATTGAACCCTATGAATTACGTAAGAAGCAGCTAATTATCTTTGATCAAACCAGATTTTGCTTATACGCTCTTGAGTTACAAACACAAACTATCATTTCAACTTGTTAGACCAATTTTGTACATATGCTAATGCATACGTGTACAAATGAAGATAGCAATCTACCTGTTAGACCATATACACTTTTTATTATTTTGTGTACACATATGCAGTTGATTTCTCAAACAAGCAAATTTGCGATCAATTCCTTGCATCAATAATTGGTTCCCTTACGATAGTCTAAAGATGAAAATGTTTCAACATAATCATCCCGAGAGGCTTTATGATGCCTTGGGCAGGAAATCATCATTATCATCTTGAGTCACATACAATAATGTAAAGTTGAAGCTATCTTCATATGGCATCGATATACATTTCTGGTTTTCATGTTTGTTCATGGGGACAATTAAACATTAAAAACCTAAGGAATCTTGAAAATTCAACCAGAATGATGTTATTCTTGGACTATTAGTCTGTCTATTTACATACTCTTCTTTCTCTCGCTTAATAAAATTGCAGAAGAAAGAATCAATGTAGTTAGGACTTCAAGAGCGATCAAGATTCCGACTTATTTAGATGCAATATCCTTTTCAAAGTTTGCACGCCACAATTTACCATTACCAAAAATTTCATGCAAGACCAAGAAGTCTTTCTTTAACAGTTAGGTTGGAACTTTTGAGATCAAAAGTGTTTTAGAGTTGTTGATATTTTGTCTCTATGTTATAAAAAAAGAACTTGGTCGCCAAATATGATCATGATGGAAAGATTTTAGAGTTCTTTTCGTTCCATCACAAGTACCACATCTTCAAAAGCAACTGTATTACTTCTTACTTATTCAACTTAAACAAATTCTGTATAAGCATATGGTTGTTATCAAATATTCTTCTTTGAATCCGGTTGTCAACCACTACTGTCGACCACCTAAAAGGATCGCTAACTCCTGTATAACTTAAAAAAAAAAAAAGTCGAATTTATTTAATATTAAAAAAACACACACACATACACACACACACACACACACTCACACACTCACAGAGACACAGAGAGAGACACTCAATCATACAGAAACACAAACCTCGAGAAATGAATAATTAGGCTGCAAACATAATATTATTAGAAACTTCTGCATCTTTTTTCATTTTTTTTTCATAATGCACTTTCTTTGTCTTTGTCATCGTTTATTCTTCAGTTCAGTTTAATAAACAAGATGTCTGAAGTTCACTTCCTTAAATAATATAAGGGATAATTATGGATAGACTAACTTGTATCCCTTTATCTTGATGGAATTTGTGGTGTGATTTTACATAAGGAGCATGCATATACTTGGTAACAACTCTAGAAAGCTTTCCTAATCTTGGAAAGATGCAGAAGAGAGTACGTAGTCACTGATATCGTCCCTTGTGAGTTAGAATTATCTGCTATCGTATATACTTTCATTTCATAAATAATTTTAAAGAACAAGGACGGTGGAGGGGGAATCATGAGATAATATTGAATCTCATCCTAAATGAAGGATAAACACACTTGTCTTAGGGAAGGCTATATTCAACTTTGCGGTTTAAGTTGTAAATGAAGAATAAACGCCCTTGCCACGGATTCGGGTATAAGCATTACGTGTATGTGTGTGTGTGTGTGTGTGTGTGTGAGAGAGAGAGAGAGAGAGAGAGGGAAGTGAGATTTTTTAAATTACTTTATCGATTAAACTGTTGAACATATTTGTTTGATGATCACAACTTTTAGGTTCTATAATGGCTCAATTATTGGAAAAGTGGTGCAGTTCCCATACATGCAATCAAAAGCCGGCCGCTATTTCTTTTTTCATTTGTGACATTCCCACTCCAAATTTTCTTTTCTATTTTCCTGCCCAATCCGTTCAGGTTGGCCTTGTCGTATTTAGGAGCACAACTTTGTTGAAAATAGTTGGTGTCTTAATCTTCTCCCACGCACACAGATATTTTAGTTTCTTTATTTCAATTTTCAACGGACAACTTTCCCTTTCGCTTTTATTTGTGTGCATTACTCTGTTCAGTGACAACCACTACAGCAAGTGGAGACATGCTAAGATGGATTTCAAAACGTTTTTAATTAGCAATTATTCTCTGTAGTAGGCCTATAAATGGCTAGCAAAAGAATACAATTAAACAGGCTAGGATAGTTTCCCATATGTTTGAATAATAATTTCATAATACTGTTATTTCTTGCATGTTAAGTTATGTTGGTTATATTTTTAACTTTATTTATTTATTTATTTATGGAAGTTTGCCTAAGAAGTTATGTCAACTCGAATTTCTTTATCCAGTCAGAATTATTTCGAGTTATTGAATTGCATTCCAACACAACATTGAATGATTGAGATTTCTGTGTAGCAATGTTTATGATGAAGATTCGTAATGAAAAAAGTTGGATTCCTAAGTTCCCTCATCAATCAATAAATGGTGTGGCCCAAAAGCAAACTTAAAAAATTCTGTCATTTCACTAATGTTTGCACTTTTGCTGCTTGAGATAACATATATTTGATCCTAGCTAGGTGCATCCCTAAGCAATCTTTTCTGCAAAACTCAACTGGGATGGTTGATCGTGCTAATTTTTTAAAAGCATGGCAACAAATGAGATGAGCTAAGCCGCCATTATAGGTTAAAAAGATAGATTATATGAAATCTTTACTTTTAAACAAACCTTCCACTGACTAAGAGAAGAAAAGGTAATTGCACTAATTTAGGTTACATTCAACCATAATGCATCATGAGCTTATCATTGACAGAACAACAAAAGAAACATAACTTTCCAAGAGATAACTCGTGCAAACCATAAAGTATTGTCTTAATCACAATTATTGAACGTATTTTACTGCTTCTTTTGGTTTTCAATTGCACAACACATCTGTTGATCAAAATTATTGTATAGCCAATGGAAACCGTTTCACACGCTAGCACACAGTCAGCCGTTGATTTATGCCAAAATTGGCTCTTCTTCGTGGATATGGTCACTTGGGTTAGGATTCAAGAAATAATTTAAGGCGAATCCAAGCTTCTTTTGGTTCGATGTGGAATGCATTGTAATTGATTGTGGAAACTATTTTGGAAAGAAAAGTCATTCTTCTAATAATTTTTAGACAATTTAAATAATAGATTCCAACTATGCTTTTTGCCTGTTCTTTAATTGAACTATGGGAACAAGTCTCTGTTACTAAAATACTAATTCTAGTAAGAATTTGACAAATTAATTAACTTAATTGTAGGTAATTGTGTAATTGTATTGCGATTGCGCAACAAGTTAATGATGGTTGCAAGCTATTTACAGAATACTTAACTTGAAGAAAGATGTAGTCGTCGACAAGAAAGGACATGGGGAAATGGGACTAAAACTTTGAAATAAGTCTTGTAATTAATGATATGGAAGTGAAAAATTACTTCACCTTTATCTTGAGATCAATTATTAGCCAAAATAACCAAAAAAATATAGAAGAAAGCATCTTCAAAAAAATATTGGTCTTTTTTCAAATAGATATATGGAAGGGGGAGGCAAACCCAACAAAGTGTAGGAACGCTGATTGATTATTATAAAGAATCTAGTGAAAATTTATATAAAAAATTTTATTTAAGAAAATTTTTTTTTGATTCACAAATAAAACGGAACCAAATGAATTTCAAGCACAATATATTGGGAGGATGCATGGAAGAATCATCTTTAAGTAAGAGGACAAAGAACAGGAATTTCTAGGCCTACAAATTATTCAAGCTAGCGAAGTCCTGTGTTTTAGGCAGCCTTTATGTCTCAAGCAGTAAGGTCTCTCATTAGGACCAAAGACCTCATCCATACTTCACCCCCTTAGTGATTTTTGCTTTCCAGCTAGATTTTGTCTTCCAACTCAAAAGAAATACTAATCTTGGGTGAACTTGTAGAAGTATTTTCCGTACAAAATTTGATCTATTTGATCAGCTTTGTATGAAAGCTGTAGCTAGCTTTTTCTTCATGTATCCATTCCTACGTAGTGGTAGAAAAAATTATTAAAGTTCAACCGCATGCATGTAGAACTCGAACTAGATTACTTAAAATAATTCCTATAACTAATTTCAGGTCCCCATTTAGTTTTTAGGTTCCTTTTGTGAAAACTTACACATAAACTCAAAATTACTTTTAATGCACAAGCAAACGTGATATTGGATGCATTAGAAAAAATTTTACCTCTCATTCGATCACGCAGATTTTTGTGACATTAAAATCTTTCCAAAGAATTAAAAGACAGAATTCCTCATTTATGGTTTCTTGCATGATCATTTATTGGAGGTCAGATCCGGCCCCTCCAATTTCCTAAGCCGTACTTATTTTACTATTATTAATAAAATTTAGTGCTGGCATCATGCTGAGGTTTCTCCAAAAAAAAATAAATAAATAAATTGAAGACTGGAATTTGATAGTCACGTTAGCAAATTATACTTATCTGCATTTTCAACTTCAATTTGAAAACATAAGAGGTAAGGTTGTAAATGAAAAATTAAAGTAGCATATCTTAATCTTAAAGGAAGAAAGAATATGAAAGGATAATCTTTGAGGACAATATTAAAGTAGTTTTGTTATAATAGGTGATTATCATGTCGAACAAATCAAGGTATACGCTTTTGCCATTCTAAGACGAAGTATGCATAATGTGCACCAATGACTCGTAAAGCTAAGCTTGTAACATTTTTTGGCTCGTAATATCAAGTGTCATTAGTTTCTTTTATATATTGTTAAAAACCTTAACAGATCTGAATAGTTCATTAGTATAAGCATCTCAATGTCACACTGTTTTGATTAGTATAGTGCAGAAAAAATCAGTATTACACAACGTAAATATTCCAATATTTATTTGTCAAAACAGAAAGTATATATTATCCCAGAAATAGACCTTATGGATGAGGGGCTTCACAATTTCCATTTACCACAATTTGATGGCCATGATTTATTTTAACAGAATGAATGGTTCAAATCTAGTTATTTGGACTAATTTTGAAGTGAAAAAACACCAAAACTGAGATGATTTTGAAGGGAAAATTGGTTATACCAAAATGCTAAAGATTTACAGCAAAATGGTAATAATTTACACCAAAATACTGAGAAGTTATATTATCTTTAACTTGTGAAAAATGATCAAAAGCTAAATTGTGGGGCGGCTAAATTGTGAGACTCCATACCCTAGACGTCACTTGTTTGTTTAGATTCAGAATTGCTGTGTCTATGTGTGTTTTTTGTTGGGTGCAAGGACGGCAGTCAAATGGCCTTTTGCCTCACCTTATTTAGACTCAGTGCGTTGGTACGTAGAACCCCCATTTATATCTCATCACGGCATGGAAGCTTTGGCTTGGAGGGTGACTCATTTGCATGTTCTGTAATGATTATGCGTCTCATGCTAGAGAAGAGCATAGTGCTTCACCACTGCTTCTTATCACATCATTCTATCAAATGCATGTCCTGCATTTTGCACGCTTCAACAGCTTCAATCATTAAAATTCCAAACAAAAGGCTTCCACCATCATTTGCTATGGTCAGAGCATGCATGTTTACCATCTATCTTTTTTTGTTTTGGATTTATTTGTCTTCAAAACTAAATAAAATCATTGATTGACAAGAAATTATATATTAAGACTATGTGCACGTGGCCAAGATGGCCCTCAAAAAGATTTTAAAAACAATCAAACTCCTAGTGAGAATTGCAGTATATTTTTTATATGGAAATTAATCAATCTCTCACTGTCCCTTCCACTTATAAAGTTTTGGTTTTCTACTCATTATTGCCTTCATAACAACAATAGTTTTGGTGGGATGTGTAAAAAGACACAATTTGTTAATTCAGATTGGTAATAATTTTAATTAACACACGTTGTTGGAGTATAGGGGAAATAAGACGCTCGAATGTGCATTATTAAAACATAAAATAGAAAGTAGCATATATATGAATGCAATTAATTAATTCATGTAACAAATTATTACAAAATTAACTTATGTGACCCTGTATAGTATCATGGTGTGAGCTATACAGTCTTTTCTTTTACTAAATAACTAATTCTAATTATATTGCATACAATTTAAGAAAACAACTTCCCACAATATTGCGAATTAGAATATAAGGTTACATTGGGCGAGTGGTTGAAACAGATTAATCAAAAATTTGGTGCATTTGATTTTCTTTAAAAAAAAAAAGAAAAAAGAAGAGGGAGTATATGTTTGTGGTCTTAACAACGATGACACTATGACTATAGCAATTCCCGAATAGACCAATATCAATAATGTCTGCTTGACAGTTCATTCACGCCCCCACAGACAGAGAAAAGGGAGCTAGTCGGTTTTGACTTCTTTCACGTCTATTGAGTATTGAGATTAGCAGTTAATTACTATTATTACCTCGAGATTTCCAGTAATCTCATTACTATAGTTTAAGCTAGCAATTACTAATAATAACTGTTTACCTTTTTACTCATTGGGTCTACAAAGTTGGAAAAGTATAAAACGCACTACGTGCATTGCCACGTGGTATACTACAATTAATAATTTATCGTTATGTAGCGCTGGTGAGTCATACCTTATATTATTTGATGATGTGTGATTGGTTTTAATACACTAGTGACACGCCATGTGCGCATGGTGCACGTAATACTGACTCTACAAAGTTTTGACTAGAGATTTGCTTATCATTTAATTACCTTGAGATAACCAGTAGTAAAACATTTAATCTTAGCACTATAGTTTAAGCTAGCATTAGTAACCGTAACTGTCTAACGTTTTCACTTATTTCGACTCAAGTTTTGTTTGTCTTTCTCTCAAAAAAAAAAAAAAAAAAAAAAACAGTTTGCTTAGTCTTGCAAGAGTTTAGACACACAGACACACACTTCCAATGTATTTTGGACTTCTCTTTGTCAAATTTGAAGACGATGAGGCCCTAATTTCAATAGGAAGATGGTTGAAGGAAAAAGTCTCTTTCAAGTCTCAAAGTTGGGTAAAAATAGAACGAATTTCAACATTTTTTTTTCTCTCTTTCTCTCTCTCACACGCACTCACGGAACCATTCAAATATTTTGTGTTTTAGGGTCTAAATATATATAAAGCACAAAAACTTTTTGGTGAAATTGTCAAATTTTGTGTTATTTATAAAATAATCTTTCTTTTCTTTTTGAATATGTAACTACCATTGATAACTTTTCAATATTCAAATTTTATCCTAATATTTTTTTATTTTTAATACGAATTTCAAGAAACTATATTTTTTTCATTTATGAATAGATATATAAAATTTATACATATTATATTACTAAAATACCCACTAGAGTGTGCAACATTTACTAATATATTTTAAGCTTATACAGTAAATTGCTCCATTCGGAGAATTACGCAGGAAATTGACGCCAAAACATGAAAAATGGATGAAAGTTTCCATCCCATGCTTTATGCTAACATGTTTATGGTCTTAAGATGGTAAAACTACATAGGTGACGTTCATTAACTGAGTAACACAATTAAAGTTAAGTCCTTTTTAGGTGTAAGATTCAATTACATGTCAAATTATTATATCTAACTAAAATTTTAACCATTACAATTACTCGAAATGAAAATTTGAATGGGGTAATGGCGTTATGAAGAATTGCAATATCAAGAAAGTTGAATAGGTACAATTTGAGACGTACTGAATTGAACGCTTAAAAAAAATGTGCATGTAACTTTCAAACTTTGTACTAACACGTGCCTTTTTTAAGTACTAATAGGATCAACAATAAAGAAAGTAAATGCACTTTGGTTTAATATAAGCCGTGGAGGTTCCTGTCTTTTTTTAGGCAGAAAGATGGCTGTTCGTGCATGTATAAAAAGAAAGCATAAGTGGATCACTTTTATCAAATTTCATATTGACGCTAAACTCCTCATAGTACTAATGTACCAAAGGTTGCATAGGGTGTTGCAAGAAAAGGCTATCTATAAGAAATAATTTGTACACCCAATATGAATATTCTACTCATGCATGCTTATTAATTGTACAATCCACTATGTTGAGAAGTTCCACTAATGTTAAGCGACTAAATATACAAGACATACAGGTATAAAGAAAGTGTTGCTGGGCTGCTAAATATAAGACTTGTTTCAATTCTGAAAGGTTCATACATACTAAATTTTCGTGCATGTTTACTCTTTAGAAAATCAATTGCATACACACACAATTTTGTCGATCCACAACTGCAGAATTGATTCTGAATCTTTGTTTTTATGAACCGGAAATTAATAGGGATGCTCAAGTTTTGTTTGGAAACCGGAAATCATGCGAAGGATGTCTTGAACATGTCAACTAATTGGCTTGGTTAGTAACAATATGAATAGGAAGGAACACTTTGACTACTAAACTTTTAAGAGAGATTAGATTTTCACAAGGAGAAAATCCGACATAATGATGAAGCTTATGAATAGTTTGCTTCAAAGTAACATATTCAAACTATTGATGGAAATTATTTGAATTCTAAATTATTAAAAGCACAAAAAAAAAAAAAAGACATTGAAACATGCTTATAAAATTAATGCTTCTAATACTAAAATACGAAACAACACTTCTTTGGTTAAACTTTATGATGAGGAGAATTGCTCCTCCTTTTCATCCAATAGAATTAATGCTTTTCGTTTTCTCTTAAACAATTTTTTGGACCACCTATATTTGTAGTTGTATTGTTAATTAACCAATTCCAGAAGCTGCAATTTTATTGGTTATTATTATTTTTATTTTTTTAAGCTACTTGTATTCTTATTGTTTGAAATCCCACTTTGATATTTTAATCTTCTTTAAAAGAACTAAAGGTTGTCTTAAAGTATATGTACTCTATACATCGCTGCCATCCTTTTAGCAAGTAGAGAAAAGGTTAACACTCATTAAGGATTTATTGTATCGTAGATCTGCCAATAATTAAGATATTCTCAGTTGACACGATCTCAATCATCAGCAAAAGAAGAAATAGTAGAATAATCTAAAAGAGAAGTGATACTTTCTTCAGAAAATGGACCTTCCTATTCAGATTGAAACCCTCTGGTAGATTTTGCAAGTCAGAATCCGTTGGAATCCTGCTAGTTTCTGGTTACAAAAATATCTTACGCTTGAACATAAATTCGCTACGAATTTCGGGTATCGAACATAAATTCGATACAAATTTCGGGTATCGTACAAATTTGTGGATTTTTATTAGTTAATCGAAAACGAGTAATTTATAGACAAATGTTTGAAGTACATAGCCATTCATCCTCATAGTTACACAGGAGAAACGAGTGGATCTTTAAAAGGTAAAAGTAAAATAATTGTGATTGTTGCAAGTTGACTCGTATACCTCATTCTTTACCGAGAAGTTCAAAAACAAGTTTTTTACTTCAACGATGAAAGGGTCCCTAAGACACAAACTAACAATTGCTCATAATTTCGTATCATAATTCAAATGGTCATAAACACTTGTTTTTGAGAATTTTCTTTTCAAAAAGTTGTCTAATCGGGACATGATGCTAATGAGTAACAAAGCGAAGGAGGAGCATGCAGTTGCCTTTTGATCTCAAAACCGCCCAAAGAATTCTTATGACCAAATCATTTCTTACAGGAACCATTTGGGAAGGTGAGAAAGCAAACGGAAATTGACTGGTTTAGTCACCCTTTGTGCTTTTCTTTCTTTTGTTTTGCATCTCCTTTATATTTTGAACTATAGATCTCTTATTCCATTTCACGAAATTTCTACCGCTAAACTCTCTAGTTACCATGTCAACAACTTTGTTATTGCAAAATATGGACTTTAGTCGGACTAAGTACACTGATCAGATAATTTGGTGCGTGTATTTTTCAAATTGTCTAGAGTTGTATCCATATATGCCTTCTGAAAATAGAAATGATATTTTTTTTATAATTACATGCAAATATAAATTTGTGCATTTCATCCGTCAGACTAGTACATATTTCTGGGAATACAATCTAGGTTGTGAGGATTTGAATTCTGGTACCTATACCATTTATATCATTTAGATCAACAAGAGATGGGCTCAACGATTAAAATGCAAAATGGTTGTGTGACTCTCAAGTGCCAATACATTATTTGATGATAATTGACACAAGCATGTCAAAATTTTACACCATTTTTTTTATAGAATTTACATTGAAGAAAAATATTGTCTCAAAAATTTTCTTTGTAACACCATCACATAGAATTTTGGTCAATCGTTCTGAATCTTTGATTTAATAATTGTTGAAAATGCTGAATTCGAGGTCTAGTCGAAAAAAATAAAAAATTTCAGGTCTAATACTACCGATTCAATTGAGATGAAAGCATAAATTTGTCAAAAACTTGTGAAATAATGAATTGCCTGGGCCTAGTACTTCCGACAAAGGAAGAAAGCCAAACCAAATAAGATAGCCATTAGCAGCTGTGCACACGACAGACAGACAACAAAAGGCACTTTCCTCCTAAATTCTCAGTCAAACCCAAAAACTATACATTTACATAAACGCTACACGTACATACAGACACACACAAATTAGAAGAAGTAGAGAGAAGCCCACCACCCACCCCTCAATTATTTCCCACCTCTTTCTGCAACCCCACCGCTGTTGTACTGTCCCCTCTTCACATAATCACATCCCAATACCCAAAGCAAATAAATTCCCCCCACCACCATCCCCTTCCCCAAAACCTCACTACTCTTCTTCACTTCCAAACCTTTTGGTCCCAGAAAAAAATGAAAAAGATGCCCCTATCCTTACAGCGACTGCTACTACTCCAACAACAAGAACTATTACTTTCTTTGGTTGTAGTGGTGGTACTCGTGCCGCTTCTAAACCTCTCTTATTCGGCAGCCTCAGCCAGCAGCGAAACCGCCACCCGGGCCGGCCATGCAATACCATATCCGGCCTTCGAACACTTCCCCGTTCGAGAAACCATCTTGGCAACCAAAATAACCAAAATTCACACAAAACCTACAAATGAATACGATGACGAACTGAAGCAAAATGATAGTACTACTGATAATGATGATGGTAATCACGGGAAGTGGAAGCTTAGGCTGCTTCACAGAGACAAGCTTGGACATTCCCATTTCATTGATCATCACGAACGCTTCGAAGCCCGCATGAAAAGGGACGTCAAAAGAGTTGCTGCCATCATCCGTAGAATAAATGGAAGCAAAGAATCTAAAGATGGTAGGTACGAGGCTCAGGAATTTGGAGCAGAGGTGGTGTCAGGAATGGATCAGGGTAGCGGAGAATACTTTGTTAGGATTGGTGTTGGGAGTCCTCCAAAGAACCAGTACATGGTTATTGATTCTGGCAGTGATATTGTGTGGGTGCAGTGTCAACCCTGTAACTTGTGCTACCACCAGTCCGACCCGGTTTTCGACCCGTCTCTTTCTGCTTCTTTTGCTGGTGTCCCTTGCGGATCGGCAACCTGTGACCAGGTTGAGAACTCGGGCTGTCATTCGGGCAGGTGCAAGTACGAGGTCTTGTATGGCGATGGGTCCTACACCCAGGGCACTGTAGCATTCGAAACGCTGAGTTTTGGTGGCACCCTGGTTAAAAACGTGGCCATCGGATGCGGTCATCGGAACCGGGGCATGTTTATCGGAGCTGCCGGCTTGTTGGGCCTCGGAGGGGGATCCATGTCACTTGTGGGTCAGTTGGGTGGGCAAACAGGTGGAGCATTTAGTTACTGCCTTGTGAGTCGGGGCACCAGCTCATCCGGGTCGTTAGAATTCGGGCGTGGAGCATTGCCTGTGGGTGCTGCATGGGTTCCACTGCTACGTAACCCACGGGCCCCGAGTTTCTATTATATCGGGCTATCGGGTTTAGGGGTTGGAGGCATGCAGCTTCCCATATCCGAAGATGTTTTTAGGCTGACCGAATTAGGAAGTGGTGGGGTGGTGATGGATACTGGGACAGCCGTCACAAGGCTTCCAACGGCAGCATACGAGGCTTTTCGTGATGCATTTCTCGCAGAAACAGCCAGCCTCCCGCGGGCTCCGGCCGTTTCAATATTCGACACTTGTTACGACTTGAGCGGATTTGTAACAGTTCGGGTGCCAACAGTTTCATTTTTCCTCTCGGGTGGGCCGATCATTACACTTCCAGCTAAAAATTTCCTGATTCCAGTGGATGAAAGGGGTACTTTCTGTTTTGCTTTTGCTCTATCTTCCATAGGGCTCTCTATAATAGGGAACATCCAGCAAGAAGGAATTCAAATTTCTTTTGATGGAGCAAATGGATTTGTTGGATTCGGACCTAACGTTTGCTGAGCTTGAAAAATGTAAAAAGTGAATTTTGCTTAGTTTGAAGTCTTACACACTAGCGCATGTTGTAATAGGATGCAAAAGGTTACTAAAATATTCGTATATAAGATACCCATGTCATGCATGTGGTATTCTTCTTCTAGGTATGTAATGATTATTATATATGCCTGAAGTGTGATTTTTCTCCTCAAGATGGAGAAAGGGAATGTAATAACGGTACTATATAAAACAACTTTATGGTGATCAATTCTTTCTTTCCCATAAAATGATTCTATCAGTTCGCATTTTACACAAAAGTATGGAATTAGATAGCAAAAAGGGTAGATTGCTGCTAAGGCATTGATTATGTAGAAAAGCAAGCTTTAAACAAAAGTCAAAACATGGCTAAGGGACAGATAAAATCAGTCAAAAAGCGTCCCACAAAAAAAGGTCAATCCTTCAGGAATTAGAGCTCCTTGCCCTGTACAAGAGGATCCAACAGAACCCTTTTCACTTCTTTTCTACAGTCCTGTGTGAGAAATGGAAATGGCTCAATGTTGCTACTGCTGAATGGACGTGACCCTGACAAACACCTTGCTAATTGTCCAACACTCCACCCACCTTTTCCTTCCTTTATCGCCCCAAAAAAAGGCAAAAAAAAAAAAGAAAAGAAAAAGAGAGATAGGCAGTTAAATGATGATGAGAGGGAGCCACCAAATAGATGGACATGTGAAGCCATCACTAGGGGTTTTGGTCTACCTTTGTTGCGCTTAAGTAGTTCATTCATTCACTCAAGCAATGACTTTTACAAAAGTGTCCGCTTTTTGCCTCTTTTGAGACATTAAGATTTTGAGATCAAAATTTTGCTCTCTCTGATTGGAGATCATATGAGGAAGAAATGATTTAGGGACTTATCTTAATCCCTTTTCCATTTCTAGCTAATATGTGCATTACCGAACTTAACATCTCTTAGTTCTAAATTTTGTGTTTTATCAAATTTAACCATACTGGGATTATCAAGGACCATTAGAGAGGCCCACAAAAGTTAAACAATTTCTTCACGGCATTGGCGAAAGAAAGGGAATCAATAAAAGTTAATTGCCTATGCTGACAAAAACGTGATGCAAGCCAGTGGAGTGGGAATGGGATTACTGTTGCTTCCCCAGGGCCGGATGCTGGTGAAAACATATGGACTGGCGTCAGGGAAATTCCTGTTACGAAGACTACAGATACCTATCCAACAGCAGCAAATAAGTAAACAGATGCACATTTCTGAGACAAAGTACCTACCGGCTTCGGTTTGAGAATTGAATTCCGGAGGAATAACTAGGGGAAGCGGAAGTTAATAATACGAGGGATTCCAGAAAGATCAACACGAGAGGAAAAATCCTTTGGAAACAGTCACCACAAGTATTGCATTCCCACAAGTGCTGCATACTCAAAAAATGCATGTACATCCAAAAATTGTTGTGGGTCATCATCATGCAGCATCTACACTCCAGGACATTGTCAACATTCTTCTAGAGAGCAGGCCATATGCAGATGGTGATATCTATCCCTAGTGCCCCTCAAACAAAAACTTGAGATCTTCCCCGGTTAAGCGAGTTGCAGAGCCACCACTTTTATCTTCACCAAAAGCAGATGCAACCATTTTCTCTTTTCGTTTTGAAACAGAAAATTGGTGAACTTCGTGACAAAATCTGAAAGTTGTAGAAAAAAGACAAGAAGAGGATAACAAAAGGAAAAACAGTAATAATAAGGAAGCATATATGATCTTCTACAATCTATATGCGCAAAGAAGGCCTAAAAGTGAGCTTATCTCAACATCAAACTACATCATTTCTGTTGCAACAACTGAACTCAAATTAATTAATTGACGGAACAGGTAAAATGTACTATGTTATAGTCTTCTGTAATCTATATGCACAAAGAAGTCCTACCAATGAGCTCTTCCAAACATTAAACTACCAATAATTATGTGTCGTAACAATTATACTAAAAAAAGCACTTGCACTGAGTTCTCCTCTCTGAAAAGCAAAAAGTGATTTATAAACACCATTTTTGGAGTATTTCAAGATTCATAGGAGATGTTATAGTGATGGTTAGAGTTAAACTCCCACAAAAATACCTGCCACAAGAGTGAGGGTAATTTTGCAAATGTTAATTATACACCATTATTGTAAATAGGACTGTCAATGGGGCTGGGCCAGCCCGAACCCAGCCCATTCTGCCCGTAAAAAAGCCCGTGAACCTAACTCTTGATCGGGCTGAGATGAGATTGGGCCTAAATATTATATCAGAAATATTTTTGAGTCGAACTTGGGCCTCAATAGGCTCAACCCGTATAAGGCCCAACTCATAAAACATATATATATATATATATATATCTATATATATATATCTACATATATAAAACCTAAATATAAATTACATACACACACGTATATATAATATGAAATTATGTATAATATATTAACTAAATCCTTAATATATCTCCTAATATATATATATATATATATATAATAACCCAAATATAAAATTAGACACACACATATATAATATAAAATTATATATAATATATTAACTAAATCCCTAATATTTTCTCTCTCCTCAAACAAGTCTATCACCGAACAAATTCCTAATTTTCCTCCCTCCCTCCTCAAACAATCCCGTCACCACCCAAATCCCTAAATTTTCCTCCCCTCTCAAACAACTTCATCGACTTCTTCCTCCCCTAAATCTGAGGATTGCTCAACATAATTTGCCAAGTACACAATTCAATTAACTAGATTTACGTTGAGTGTTGCAATTAGTCTACTTGGGGCTTGTGCAGCCAGTTAGAGCATGAGAAGTTCTTGCTTTTAAGATTTTTCAGACGTCTGTTATGTGGTTGTTGTATGCTAAAAGTAGATGCTTAACAAAATTAAGGAACTATAATTCTAATGCTTACAATAGAATTATTATGATCTCATTGGAAGCAATCGTTTCTCAAGAGTTTCAATCAAATGAGGAGTTACTGATGTGCAAAGTAACTGAAATTTGTACAATTAATGACATATTATTTTGTATTATTGGGAACAAAATTAAAGGAAAACTTGTGATTTTGTATTGTGTTGGAGCTATTGAATTGTAGAAATATCTCAATAGATTTAGACTCGTGAACTTAAGCTCACAACTCGAATATTTTGTGAGCTGAGTCTGAGTTTCACATTTACAAATCCGAAACTCATAGCTCGAAACTCATAACCCGATTTATTAAGTGAACTGAGCCTGAACTTGTTAAACCTCGGCTCATACGGCCCGATTGACAGGCCTAATTATAAATATAGGTGGGTCATCCATTGGGGTACCACGTTTTCCTTCCCAAATCCTTGACATGGGATTAAAGCCCATGGTTGATATCTTGTGCTACTCGGTGGCAAGTGGGTTCATTTAGTGTTGCACTAGTGAATTGTTCCCTTCTTAGAACTGGACTATGGAGCCTGGAATTAGGTTGCAGGTTTGGTTTGTTTGGAATTGAAGAAGAGGTTAAGAGTCCATGTGTGAGTTTACAACAACTGGACTTGTGTTGACTAATAATATGGACTTGAGTTTGATTTCAATGTGAAGATATGCCCATGAAGGTTATTCGTTACCATCAAACGAGTTAAGATCAATGTTTACCGTTCTTGTCTCTTTTATTACCTGATATGTCCTCTTTACCGGAGATATGTCACCCTCCCAATCCAAGTCTTCAAATTTATTCTAGATGTCCAAGGGTTAAGATACCCATTCCTAATTTTGATTTGCCAGTTGCCTCTTTACCATCAGATCAAGTAATTATACCTCCATCTAATTTAGATATTCCATTGCCTTACGTAAAGGTATAAGATCTTGCAATTTTTGTCCCGTATCTAACTTTGTGTCTAATGATCATTTATCTCCGCCCTATCATTCATTTGTTGTCTCACTTGATTCTTATCCAATTCCCCAATCCATTAGTGAAGCTTTATCCCATTCTAATTGGAAAGTAGCCATGAAATGAGAGATGTATGCATTGCAACAGAATGAAACATGGGACCTTGTAACCCTTTCTACAGGTAAAACTGTCGTCAGTTGTCGAAGGGTGTACGTGATAATAGTACATCTTGGTATCTCTGTTGATAATAGAATACCGAGTCTTCCTACCAAAATCCTTGACAGTATCCTTCACTGTATTTTTTGTATTGCAAGTCATTTAGACAAATTCATAATTGTAGAAGAAGATTTAACGCGCAAAGATCTTTTACTCGTGATAGTGGCCAATTTATTAGAGATAACTAAGAAATGTTGCCAATAAAATGGGACCAAGAATATATATGTTACATATCTTATGATATATGCTACATATCCTTGAATTTCGATGTTAAAAACTTATCATGTACCAATTATTTATGAATTATAAAACTATATTAACAACTTGCATTGATATGTTATAAGCAAATAATTAGGATAAACCAAACTACACTTTCAAAAGATGTTCAAAAGGAAATATATGTTTATGTATCGGGTGATATTTGTTGTATAAAACATTTATGTGGTTTTCAATGTGCGGTATAATTATTAAACATGCACCGACTATTTATGAATTATAAGCCTATATTTACAACTTGCATTGGTCTGTCATAATAAATAATTATGTCGAGCCAAAATCACTCTTTCAAAATACGCTTAAAGATTTTTCAATTCTAAATATTTTTTTTTTTTTTGGGATAGATAGCATGTATGTTTTTGTAAGATGATTAAAATGTATGTACAGTAGCATTTGATGCTTCATCGTTGCATATAAATCTTATAAATAGTTGGCAAAGTTTCAAAATGGTTTTTATTCATACTAAGATATGATACAAAATCAGTACAAGTTAATATATCGAACAATTGAATTTTGTTCATTATCCCGTAGCCATCAGTAAGTAGGGAGTCAACACTATTATTAGTTAGAGGAGTGTCCATACTATGATTTGTCATTCTTTTTCACGTACACAAACACATATTCTGCCCTGACGCAGTTAAAAGAAGAAATGATCTTTTAGCAACCACCATCGACGCTTTTGCTTTCTAAACTGAGCAATTTTCTTAGAATATTACTATTTAAAAAAAATTTCAAATAAAAAACTTTTTTTGTTGTGTTCTAAAACTAGAGATGCAGCACAGCTTGTATGCGACATTTGATGGAAATTTTTTTTTTAACCGGCGTGACATGTTTAAGCTAGGGACTTGGAACGTAATTTAAGAAAGTAATGCTGCACACAATATTGTGTGGTAGATTGAATTTTTTTTTTTTCTAGTATGAGTGGCACAAAAAAAATTTAACTTTTTTTTATGTGCCACAAAAATTTTAAAAAAATTTTTTTTAGTGCAGCACAAAAAATTTTCAACATTTTTTTTAGTGTGCCACATTGAATTTTTTTTTTTTTATTTTTTTAGTGTGCCACACAGATGAGGTGTAGCACAATGAATTTTTTTTAAAATTTTTTATGTGCCATGCACCACAAAAGAAACTCTAATTGTCAAACTCCAATCCTAATCATAAACCTAATCGCAAAATCCTAATTTGCATACCGTAAACTCTCAACTAAAACCCTAACTGTAAAACCTAACCCTAAAGCTTAAACCTAGTTCCAAAAACAAACCAACCTTAATCCGTAACCCTAATTTGTAAACACCACTGTAAACCCGTAACTGCTAAATCCTAATTCTATTATAAACTTTAACCCTAAACCTAATATAAATACCCTTATAAGCCTAACCCTAACCACAACCTTTGTTAACAAAAATTTTATCCTACACTCAAAAACTCTAATTTTTAAAAACTATAACCCTAATTTGTAAATCCTAACTAAAACCTAATTTCTAAACCTTAACACAAGGAACAAAATTGCAAAGCGTATGAGAAAAAATTCGTAAATTAAATAGTAATCACAAACACTGCATAAATATATAAAAAAAAGTATGCATAAACTCATGAATTAAATAGTAATCATAAACATTCCAAATAAATATATGCATAAATTTAAATAATTCAAATACTAAATATACATAGTTTTATACATTTGTCGTCGCAAAGTCCGAAATAAGTAAGAAAAGACAATATCCAACACCGCCTATGCACGCCTCCTACCCATGTCTTGTGGTGTAGTGGAACAGTCACAACTCTAGTGCTTTCTTCAATGTGCCATGTATTGCTGCTCTTGTTGTCGAAAAGATCACCTAAATCTAGCATCAAGATGGAATGATCGTGAAGGTTCATCAGCAACCGAAGTTTAATCGCAATGCGAACATGATTCCGGTTCATGAGGACTAGGTATAGCACTCACGGAAGTGCTCGGTCGAGACGATAAATCAGCATAACCATAGCCACGAGCTAAAAAACTATATATGCTATCGCCTCCAACATAATAACCATAGTCACTATGGACTCCAAGATCCGATACCTGTGCAGGAGTGCTGAATAAATCATATATCAAAATATATACGAAATGTATGGAAGCATCCGCACTGTACTAGGTAGTGTCGACATGAATATCATCATGTTGATTCACTAGTACTTGTTCCTTCTGATGACGTCGACCCCTTCTGCTTTGTATTGGCCTTTGATTGCGTGTACAATAAATGAGGGCACATTAACCTGCGATGATGAGTTGGCTTCAAATCGATCAAATGCATCGAACTACATGCGATAATCCCTCTGAATGTGTTGCATTGTGCCTAAAACCTTATTTCGTATGGATTGTAACTAAGTTAGCATTGCCGAATCCTGTGGTGTATCTTGTATGAGACACTTATGTGAAACTCATCTGATACGTGCCATAATATCTATCTACAGAAAATTATTATAAAGCAAATTAATTAATATATAACAATGATTTATTAATCACAATACAAATTTAAGACATATCAAATAATCGTGACGGCCTACATCTCCATGAAATCCTTCTCGTTGTAAAAGACACACAACAAGAAGTTTAATATATCAGACAGTATAACGAAAGTATCACCGCATGTAATCATAATTAGGAGTATACAGATCCGTAGGGAGACCATCTACCCTAAATTACCCCACTAATGAATCTAGTTACTATGATAGGTCTCTCAACTCTACCCAATATCTGGTCAATGAGCGCAACTCAGGATACGTATTAGACAGTTCAGGAATGTTTTAATAAATGTCGAACTATATGAGCACACGATTTGAAAAGTGCACCTCTATAAAATAAAAATATATGAGGGGCAATCTTCTTGCTGTATATGCGAATCAACAGCACAAATAGTGTGCAAATTGACAATGACAGATGGTGTGTATGATTCACTTATGAACTGCATGAAACATATTGGTATCACAATAAGTAATCATGTCTACGTGATAAGCGAATGATATTGATCAAATTAAAGATATAAACACAACTTACATTATATTGTCCAAGTTTTGAAAGCTAGTCTCTGTAATAGGACAATGAATGCTGGGATATATTAACATCCATATGGGTAGTGTTTCAGCGTATTCCCCTACGAAACTATCTTTCTGCTAATACTACTGGGGAGACAATCTCCGACTAAATGGTAGGCAATCGCTCCCACGTCCAAAATTAAAAGAAAAAACATCAAACATATATTTTTTTATCATAGTACTTAAGCTGAATAATGAAGTTTATAAATAATAAAATGGCAATAGCATTGAACATGTAATAACAAATAAGACCCGTAGGTAATCGATGATTGCATATCGCACATGTAGACCTATAAAGTGCTGCAAGCACTACACTGTCCCAACTATACTACGACATACCTTTTAAGTCCCGTACATAGTCTAACCACTGTATCAAAACTAGATTACCGCAATTGTCAGTAAATAACTGTCAAGCAAACGAGAGCAAGATTTATATTCTAGCATGCCGTCATACAACCTCATCGTTCGACACTTTGTTTTTGAGCTGTTGCTGTAGTGCGACTATTTTGAATCTTCCATCATATATAAAATAGTCATCATCAGGATAGAAACCCAGATCTCATGAATAAGCTTCTTTTTCTGCATTATGCTTCTGGATCAGTTGATCAATGTAATGGGCAATCCGTTGACACGTAATCCCCACAAGACTGCGATATCCTAGAGCGTCACAATTGTCTCGCCCAACAAAAAGTGAAATGCGTGGGTCTTCTGGTGCTAACGCTCAATCAAAGTTGTGATTAATGCCTGATTGTACAAAAGCATACTTGTATGGACAACGCCACCGAATCCAGCCAACTCTAAATATTTTATAATGCAAATATCATCATTGTATCTGATTAAGTCCCACCAATACTCGTCACACCTTTTCACTTTTAGCTACCGCTCATTCCTTAAGAAAACATCACGAGACATGTGCTGATGCTACAAAACCAAAAAATTGAGATCATGCGATCCAGGGTGAGAGTCTGTCGTAGAGGCCGATGAAGAAAATGCAACCACAATACTGAAATCATGCACAAGTAAGCATAACTATTAAAAATTATTTGTGAAGTTTGTAAAATTAACACGTATATACAACATAATTGGACTTACAATGTCGAAGAATAATACATGCTAGAAAATTTGGCATGTTTTTTTTTTTTTTGACATTAATAAATTCAATTTTATGTTTATATACGTGTTAATTTTACAAATTTCACAAATAATTTTTAATATTTTTATTTACTTATGCATGATTTCAGTATTATGATTGAATTTTCTTCATTGGCCTCTACGATAAACACTCACTCTAGATTGCCTGATTTCAACCTTTTAGTTTTACGACATCAGCACAGGTCCTAAAATGTTTTCTTAAAGAACGAGCAACAGCTGAAAGTGAAAAAATCAGATACAATGACGATACTCGTATTATACACTATTTAGAGTCAACTGGAATAGATGACGTTGTCCATACGGGCATGCTTTTGTACGATCAAGCATTGACTACAGCTTTGATTGAGCGTTGACATCAGGAGACCTACACATTTCACCTTCCGTTGGGTGAAGCCACTGTGAGGCTCCAGGACGTCACAGTCTTGTGAGGACTACGTGTTAACGGATTGTTCATTACATTGGTTGATCGATCCAGGAGCCTAATGCAGAAGAAGAAACTCATTCATGAGATTTTGAATTTTTTTTCTTGATGATTAATATTTTAAGACTTGATGGAAGATTCAAGATAGTTGCGCTACAGCAACAGCTCGAAAAAAGAGTGTCGGAAGATGCAGATGATGAGGATGTACAACTGCATAGTAGGATGTACATCCTGCTTTTGTTTACTGCACAATTATTTGCCGATTGCTGCGGCAATCTAATTTTGATATAGTGGATAGACTATATACGAAACTTAGAAGGCATGTTATAGTACAGTTGGACAGTGCAGTGCTTGTGTCACTTTATAAGTCTATGTGTAAGGCATGCGATGCGCAATCGTCGATTACCTCCGAACCTTATATGTTATTACATGTTTGATGCTATTGCAATTTTATTATTTATAAACTTCATTATTATACTTAAGTATTATGATAGAAAAATATATAATTGATATTTTTTTCTTTCAACTTTGGGCGTGGGAGCGATTGCAGACCATTTTACTGGAGATTGTCTCCCCAACAGTATTAGCAGACGGACATTTTTTCAAGGGAGCACACTAGAATACTGCCCATACGGGTATTAGTGCATCTCAATATTCGTTACCCTACTATTGAGACCAACTCTTGAAACTTGATAGTATAATGTAAGTTGTGTTCATGTCTTTAATTTGATCAATATTATTCGTTCATCATGTAAACATGATTACTTACGGTGATACCAATTTGTTTCATGTAGTTCATATGGGAGCCAAACACGTCGTTTGTCATTGTCAATTTGCACTCTATTTGCGCTGTTGATTCGCATATATGACGGGTAAGAGTGCCCCTCATATATTTTCTTATTATAAATGTGCACCTTACAAATTGTGTACTTAGATAGTTCGACATTTATCAAAATATTTCTGAACCGCTGAACACGTACTTTGAGTTGCACTCATTGATTAGATCCGACCATACTGGACAAAGTTAAAAGACCTACTATAGTAATTGGATTCATTGGTGGGGTAATCGAGCAAAGTCTGTAATAGATAGACTCCTTACAAACTCGTACACTTCCAATTATAATTACATGCGATAGTACTTTGATCATACTATCCTGATATATTACACTTTCTGCTGTGCGTCTTTCACACCGAGAATTGCTCTGTAGAGATGTAGACCGCTACGATTATTTAATATGCTTTAAATTTACATTGTGGTTAATAAATTATTATTATATATTAATTAATTTACTGTACAATAATCTTCTGTAGATGGATAGTACAGTACGTATCGAATGGGTTTCACATGAATGCCTCACACAGAATATACTACAACATTCGGCAATACTAACTCAGCTATAATCCCTACAAGATAAGACTTTTGGCATGAAGTAACACGTTTAGAGGGACCACCGCATGTAGCTAACGCATTTGATCGATTTGAAACTGAATCATCATCGCAGGCTAATGTGGCATGTGAAGCCCCTATGTACCGTACATGTAATCAAAGGCAAAAACAAAGTAGAAAGGGCCGATGTCGCCAGCAGGAATAGATACCAGTGGATCAAGACGACGATATTCATGTCAACACTACTTAGTACAGTACAGATGCTTTTGTACATTCCGAAAATATTCCGACATATGATCTATTCAGCACTCTTACACAGTTACCGACTTTTGAAGTCCATAGTGACTATGTTCAGCTAGCACACAAGTTCTTCTGTTAGAGACGATATTATATATAAATTTTTAGCTCAGTGACTATAGTTATACTAATTTATTGTCTCGAGCGAGTACTTCCATAAGTGCTATACCTAATCCTCGTGAATCGAAGTCGTGTCCGTATTACAGTCAAACTTCAGTTGCTGATGATACTGATGAGCCTCCACCACCGTTCCATCTTGATGTTGGACTTCAGCGATTTTCTCAACAATAGGAGCCGTAGCACATGGCACATCGAAGAAATTACTAAAGATGCGACTATTCTACTACACCACAAGAAATGGACAGGAGGCATGCATAGGCGATGTTGGACATTATTTTTTTTTTACTTATTTCAAACTCTGCGACGATGAATGTATAAAATTATAGTATATTTATTATTAGAATTATTTAAATTTATGCATACATTCATTTGGAATGTTTATGATTATTATTTAATTCACAAATTTATGCATACTTTTTTTTATATTTATACAGTGTTTATAGGTTACTATTTAATTTACGCATTTTTTCTTCTAGCTTTACAATTTTTATTCCTTGTGTTAAGATTTAGAAACTAAATTTTAGTTAGGGTTTACACATTAGGGTTATAGTCTTTAAAAATTAAAGTTCTCAGGTTTAGGATAAAATTTTTGCTAACAAAAGTTAAAGTATAAGGGTATTTATATTAGGTTTAGAGTTTAGGGTTACAGTTTATAATAGAATTAGGGTTTAGCAATTAAAGGTTTAGGTTAGGGTTACGGTCCGGATTTATCAATTAGGGTTTACAGTGGTGTTTATAAATTAGGGTTAGAAATTAAAGTGGGTTTGGTTTTGAAACTAGGTTTAGGTTTTAGGGTTGAGGGTTAGGGTTTGTGGTTAGGATTTTAGTTGAGGGTTCAAGGCATACAAATTAGGGTTTATGATTAAGTTTATGTTTTAGGATTGGGATTTGACAATTAAGGTTAGTAATTAGGGTTTGACAGTTAGGGTTTGAAAATTAGAGTAAAATTAAGGTTTCTTTTGTAGCACACGGTACATAAAAAAATTCATTGTGACGCACAAAAAAATTAAAAAATTAAAAAAATTTTGTGCCGCACAACACTAAAAAAATTTTAAATAAATTTTAAAAATTTTTGTGCCGCACAACTAAAAAAAATCAAAAAAAAATTTTTTGTGCCGCACAGGTGACATACGGCACATTAGAAAAAAAAAATTCAATCTGCCACACATGCTTGTGCGACATTACTTTCTCAAATTACATCCCCAAGTCCCCAATAAACACCTCACACCAATTAAAAAAACAAAAACAAAATTCCATCTAATGCCACACACAAGTTATGCGGCATCTCTAATTTCAAAACACGACCAAAAAGGTTCCCTATTTGGAAACTTTTTTTTTTAAATAGTAATATTCTAAGAAAATTGTTGCCAAACTGACATTGTAATACCTAAATGGGACATCATGGTCTTAGTCATGAGGATTCTTATGATAGCTTTAGCATTAGGTATAGGTACATGTACAGATTGATTCACCTGAAGACCAATGACAGAGTTGGGAAATTTTTCACAACTTCAATCTCCAATTTCCATCATAAAACTGTATTTTTAGGTAGGTCAATTAAGTTGGTTCTTCAGTAATTTTCAGCAATCATATGTAACTTGAGATGTATTAGAATTTTGTATGTGAAGCAATAACGTCGAGTCAGATGAATTGACGGAATCATATACACAACCATGTCCAAGTTGTTTATATGGGTACTTGGATGTGTTAAAAAAGAGAACATGCGTTAAGAACTGAAACTGCATGCTGCCGAGTACTCGCTGTTACCATCTATAGAAGTTCATGCTGAATTCAATAGCTAGTAATTAGATCAGCAAGAGGTATAAAACAGGTTCATGCAAGTGAAAAGATGAGGAAAAAGATAGATGACAAGCTCCCAACTAGCTATGATACTTGTACTCCTGAACAAGAATGTGGAAGTGAAGAGTCCAAGTAACATAGCATACTAGCATATCAATTGGGCCAAAAATGTTCTACTAGCAGACAGATACAGCAAATCAACAACTAATCATGATAAAAGATGCCATATTTTACCTTAAGGGCCAAAATTCGATCTTCAACTGTATCTTTGATGATTTAACGCGAAACATTTACACGACAAGTCTATCCTAGATCAATAGCCTGATCTTCAGTAGTTGGATTCCACCAAAGATCCAAAAGGATTACATGACAAGCAGCCACCTTATTGAGACCAAGAATCCAGCTTTTAAAGAAATTAACACAACAATGACCTGGAAGATTATAATAGTATCAGCTATTGAAAGTAGAATTCTGAACTACAGCAAATAAAAGAAACATGAACTAATGTTGCACACTTCAGATACAAAGCATATCCTATGCAATCTACAACACAAAAATCTCCACCAGATGAATAGGAATATACTCTACTATAAAAAAGCAATATACACAACAAAACTAGAATACGAGGTCAAATTGATCCTTAGATTACATCTAAGAAATTGAACAACTACAACATACAAGAATTGTGACTAATTTGTTCTCCAGGATACAACATAATGTGCTATATCACTTGCACTGAGGTATGGGAGAATATAATTTGGTAAAAGCAAATTAGATAGATCTCATCATCCATGTGAAACCAGATATAACAGACTTATTAAATGACACAAGAATACTAAAAACTACCTTTAAAGCTGCTTGAAAAATTATTCTTTCATCAGTTGCTCCCAGAATTTCTTCACCTATCCCCCTATGATGGATTGGTTCATTCAAATTGGCATGAGAAGTAGTTGAAGCAGATTTTCCGCTCACCAAAGATGAAGGTAACACCCTGTTTCCTCTGTTTTCATACATTAAATCATCACTACCCTGTCAAAATGATAATTCAGGCCATTGGTTGAATTTGGCCTGGTGGAATGGTAAGAGGTTCCATGAGTCTCACGAAACTGATTAGTGGGTATGAGCCCAACAAAATTGCTCGATCTGGAAGTGGGCAAGGAAATCTCAAAGGATGTAGGAATGGTCCTCCTTTTCTGCCTAGAAGAATGCCATTCATTATCTGTAGAAAGCACCAGAATGTATAATCCACATTCAACAGTCCAATAACAGTTTGAAGGACTAAAATTTTGCATGTGGAACCGTTTTACCATTATTAGTAAAAACTCTGACTTGTCATCACGAGCCATACCTGAATAGCAAGCTCCTAAATTGTCACTAGAGCTCACGTTCATTTGGGTTTTGGAATGGTAGGGAAAGTAATATTTGATGAACTTCCAATAGAAGTAAATGGTATTTTAGGAGATGAAGCTGTTCTGGATGGACCATCGAAAACTTTATAATTTAACAAGCACTATCTGATCCAATGCTCAATATTCCAATCACAACCATCACATTTTGACATCCGAAATCATAAAATTCACCTGCCGTATTTGATGAAGATGGAAATTCCCATGACGGAAGAATCCCAGAATTGGAATACGCAGCAGAATCCTTTAAGAGCGACTCATCTACATATTCATTGATTGCCCGAAAATCAGAATCATCAGATGAAATTATATCAATAGGATTATTGCAGCTATTCAAGCTGGATGATGATTTTCTCTCCCAGGGACCAAATTAGAAAAGTGGCCAAATAAGGATCCAACCTATAATTAAGCAGCATATTTACATCAGTTGATTCACCCAAAAAAAAAAAAAAGAAAAACAAGAAAGAAAGAAAGAAAGAAGAAGCAAGAATGTAATATCAAGCTGCATGATTAAAAAAATACAAAAAAGACAAAATCTTTACTCTTTACACACCAGGCGGTGGCACTTTCTCGCACCCCACTTTGCAAACAGCCCATCAAGCAGGGTCTTTTTAACAGAGTCCACCTCAAATTGCAGAGGACCAGCATGTCAGCCATCTAACTAGAATTCGTGTCTCTGGAATTCTCAAAGTTACTTGGGCCAAAAAAAAAATCCACAAAGAAAAAAATAAAGAAAACATAAATAAAAGTACAAGCAAACCAACACCACGATCCACATAGGTAAACAATGCATGAAGTTAAACTTAAAAGGAAAATTAAAAATTTAACAAGCTCCAGAAAAATTTCCATCAAAATCCTTCAGATGAAACTAAAGCTCCTTACTTTTTCACCCTCCCACAAAAAAAAAAAAAAAATACAAGCAATGCAAATAAACTACAATTCAAATAAAAATTCTCAAATTGGAGTAAACCCGCAAATATCACAAGCATGAAATTTTAAATCAGACTAAAAAGGCTCGCATTTTTACCCTATAATAATAAGAAACAAAGAAAATGCTAAATATTTCTGTACAGTGGCAACTCAATTTAACTCCATAAATGCTTTCCTAGGAAAAATACTAAGTGGGCTTCCATCAATTCAAGCATTCAGCGCACAAACACAGAATTCAAGAAAAAGGGATGCTGGAAAAATGAGGCTTTTGTTTAGAAAGGTATCCCTGTTCAAGCGTGGTTACTTTCCCAACATTAAATATGCAAATTTGCTGGTTGCAGTCAGTCACTGAATCTTTTACCAGAGCTGGAGAAGATTAATATTTTGATGAAGAAAAGCCCTGAATTGTATGGTGAGGGGAACAATCTCCAAATTGCGAGTGAAAAGCATGAGAGCCTGGGTTTTGTTTGGGTGCAAATTTCAAAAGGCTTTTCACTTATTACTGTAATGCGTATGTTGATGTTGTCTGTCCCAATGTCCCACCTCCAAGCCTCCTGAAGATTTTGATTATTTGCACTTTTGGTCCCCCAAAAATGGCTTTTCACAATATGCGGGCTACATAGACTAAATTTGGAGGGCAATGAGAAATTGTTAGCTCGCCATCCTAACTTGGCAAAATTGCAAATAAACTCGTCTTACCTATATATATATATATATATATATATATATATATATATTAAAGATTCAATGCATTGGTGAATAAAATTTCCCTCTTGATTAAGATATTGTTACAGCGATTCCTTTCTCCTATCCTTTTACTTGCATATCATTTGGATAGAAAAACAAAAAAATAGTAAGGAAGAAAAGAATCGCAGTGGAGGGGAAGTGTTAATTTTAGAAATTCTCTCAAAGTTACAATTTACCTCCTAACGTTTAATCCTTCTCACTTTATCCCCAATTTCAATCCATCTCATCAACTTTACATTTAAAATAATGTGCGTTGATAAAAATAAAAATTTAATAGCATATATATATTTATGTTGCGCCCCATTTTGAAAAGAGAGAAAATAAATAAGAGGTAAAAGTGATTTTTCCAAAAAATAATTTTTTACTTTTTGAAAACAAAACAAGAAAAAGGTCAGGACTTCTGAAAATTGTGATAGTTTTGGCCAAAGACAAAGTTTGAAAAGGGTTTCATGAAAAAAAGAGTCTCTATTTGGTATTGAGTTTTAGTGTATCAAATCACTAGAAAATATTTTATTATAAAAGGTAAGAAAAACAATAATACCTTTTTTTTAGAAAATGTTTTTGAGAAAAATGTAAGAAAAATGAGAAAACCCTTCTTAGACAACTCTAAGTCTTTGAAAATAAGAGAAAAATGGGTTTAGGAGTCATAATTGAAGAAAGGGAAGGCAAAGGTTTATACCTAAAGCATCTTTCAACCTAGCGAGGCTAATTGCGGGGTTTAGTCAAATTTTTTTTAATTTAATTTTAAAACTTATCACATTTGGATGTGCTGCATGAATGCAAAACCTAAACCTAAAAGGGAAGTCGGGAGGGGCAACATAACCCTTCGAAGTTAAATTGGAATTATCGCATTAATTACGAAATCCAAAAAAAACAAACTCGACGAAGTCACGACTAATGCAAAATGATATTCAAAAATAAAATAAAATAAAATTAATTTTATATAGATATAAGTGACCAAGAAAGGGAATGCAACATAACAGGTACAAGGAACGAAGACTCGTAACAAAATATTTTTTCTTACAGAGAGATAAATAGCGTGTTGAGACTACGAAAGTTATATTCACCCATTTCTCGTGTTCGAAAGGTTGACTATTCTAACCTAAACAAGCAAATGATCTATCTACCCTAAATTCTATATGAGATGCACTTCTAAATGGCATGCATTATATATTTACAAGGTAAAGGGATAATATAGAGGAAATTATCATGTAAATAAAAAATCCTAAACTAAGGAAAAATGCATGAAGTGAAATGGAATGTATACAAGGGATGAAATTAATACAAAAGAGGGCCTAAGGGTCTAGTGTTGGATTAGTCCGTATCTACAAACCTTCACTAGCGTTGGACTAGCGACTTTAAAGTTTTACATAGAAAGAAAGCATCAACTATGAAGAGACTTTCTCTCTTATTCTTTGAAAGACTCTTTTCTAATTATAATGACATTAGTGTCACATTTCAATATTGAGTTATAGTAGATAGATATAAAGACAACATTTCTCAATGGTAACACTGGTGAGATGATTTATATTGTGCAACCAAAAAACGTTATGTTGGGAGATCCAAAGAGCATGGCTTGCAAACTTAACAAAATTCATCTATGGGCTCAAGCAAGCATCTTGACAATGGTATTTCAATTTTCATCAAGTGATCATTTCATTTGATTTTGAGATGGATTTGGTTGATATACCATAAGTTCTATTGGAGCGAATATGTTTTTCTTGTATTATATGTCAATGACGTTTTGCTCGTCAGCAATGATATAGACTTATTGCATGAAACAAAGAGATTTCTAACTAAGAATTTTGATATGGAAGATATCTTGGCGATGCCTTTTTTGTGCTAGGCATACAGATACACCGGCATCACTCTCAGGGTATTCTTGGACTATCACAAAAGCTATATCGAAAAAGTTCTCAAAGGTACAGCATATAAAATTGCAACCCAATTGACATCCCTATGACTAAGGGAGATAAGTTTAGTCTCAGTTAGTGTCTTAATAATGCTTTTGAGGAAAGAAAATGCAGAAGATTCCTTATGCACCAACAGTAGAAAGTCTAATATATGTTCAATTCTGTACACCTTCGGATATTACATACATTACAGGGATGCTAAGCAATCCAAGAGTAGATCATTAGAAAGCAACCAAATGGTCTTGTGATATTTACAGAGAACAAAACATTACGTGCTCTTGCATTGGAGATCATATTAGCTTGAGATCATCGGGTATACTAATTCTAGTTATGCCGAATGCTAAGATAGTATGAAATTAATATCACGTTACATCTACTTGCTAGTTGGGGGTGCCATCTCTTGGAAGAGTACTAAACAGTCTCTTATAGACTCTTCAACTGTGGTTGCAGAGTTCATAATTTGTTATAAGGCATCAAACCATGGTATTTGGCTGTGAAATTTTATCACAAGGTTGTATATAGTGAATGGTATTGAAAGACTACTCAAATAATTTTGTGATAATAAATCAGGAGTTCAATATTTCAATAATAGCAGGACATCGATAAAATCAAAATATACAGACATCAAGTTTATGGCAGTTAAAGAAAGAGTTTAGATTGGACAGTTGTCTATAGAGCACATTGAAACAAACTCTATGATTGCAAATCCGCTTACTAAAGGATTGCCACCCCAAGAATTTCACGACCACCTTGCTCATATGGATGCTATGTTGTTAAGTAATATTTAGTTTTAGTTAGAGTTTGTCATTCTAAATGCTCCTACGACGTTATTTTTTCAGTTGTTTAAGTTTTGAGTATTTCTTGCTCAAAATAAAGTTATTCACACTATGATTTTGGTATGGTTGATCTCATAAAAGTTTAAAGTGAACCAGTTAGAAATAGGCATGTTAAGATCACATTGCATGAAATTTTCATGCTATACATCCATATTATGATTTATGTCATTCAATTGTATCAGCATACATGACCATTTATGGGTCAAGTTATGAATATATAACAAAGGCCGCTTTGATCCTATATTGGTAATTAATGGATCGAATTGGTTGTAGACAGGGGTATAAACAATTTGAGCTGGTTGGTCAACTATTCGGTTTCGAGCTCGGATTTGACCAAGTTCAAGCTGCTCTCGAATAGCTCGTTAAGGTTAACAAACCGATCTCGAGTGCTTTTGTATCTTACTCAAGTGCTCATCGATCTACTTATATATATGTATGTATGTATGTATATATATATATATATATATATATTAATTTTTCTAATTGTCGCGCCCCATTGTTTCGAAAGACGGAAAAAGGGAATATGTTTATTGTTGTGTTATTTATTGGAAAAAGAGTATAGGTTTTTGTAAAATGATTTTTTAGAAAATGCTTTATAAAAGATAGTTCGAAAAAAATGTGATTTAAAAATGCTTTCTTTTGAAAACAAAAGAAAAGAACCAAAAATGGGACTTTGAAAAAGCGATGATTTTTAGCCCGAAAATAGAGTCTAAAAAAGGGTTTTTAATGAAAAGGGAGTCCCCACTTGGTATTGAGTTTTGGTGTACCAAGTCACCAGAAAATATTTTATAAAGGTAAGAAAATTGAGAATGATTTATTTAGAGAAATGATTTTGAGAAAATATAAAAAAAACAAGAAAACCCTTTTTTGACAACTCCAGGTCTTTGAAAACAAGAGAAAAAGGTTCGAGAGTTACAGTTGAAGAAAGAAAAGGCAAAGGCTCATGCCTAAGGCACCCTTTCAATCTAGGCAAAACTAGTTGCGATGTTTAGTCTAAATTTTCCTAATATAACCCTAAGATTCTATCACATTTGGACGCAAATACATGAATGCAAATCTAGTCCTAAAAATAGATATCGTTAAGGGACAAAATGTTCCATTGAGGTTTGGTCGGAATTATCGCATTAATTGTGAAACCCAAGTCTAGACTTCGATGGAGTCATGAGTATAGATGCAAAATGGAATGCAAAAGAAAAGGAAAATAGTAATATAGATAGTAAGTGAACAAAGAAAGTGGGGAATGCAACATAACGGGTACGGGGGACTAATAGGCTTGTGACCAGCTATTCCTACTCACGGAGGGGGGAACGGCATGTACACCACCGCTTCCCACGTGGGTAGATGACTATTTCTAGTCGAATCACACAAATGACCTAAGATTCTATGTGTAGTGGAGTCTAAATGTTATGCACTAAACATTTGTTTAAGATAGATAATAAGTGATAAAGTATATACAAAAATCATACGAAAATGGAAAAAGGCCTAAAAAAGAAAAAATGTGTGTGAAATGGCATGAAATGCACATGAGAAATGATTTTAATACTAAAATGACCTAAAGGCCTAGCATTGGACTAGCCTATTTTCTATAAATTCTCCGCTAGCGTTGGACTAGCGAAGAAATCGGAATTAACCACAACTAGCGTTGGACTAGTGTGGCGACGATACACATATATTATAACAAGTAAGTAAATAAATAAATTAAATATAGATTACAGCAATAATCACATAAAAGCAGATAATAGCACATAGGAGCGCATATCACACAAGCATGATATTCTAGATGCAAGGTCTTAGGGAAAGCGAATAAAACACATAAGCACATAGCACACATAGCACATAAGAGCCCTAACTATTACACCGGAAAAAAACCTAATTACAATCTAAAATGGAGAAGGATAATCAAAATAGCCTATCTAACCTATCTATTACATTTTCTATCTAAAATACATAAGCTTTTGTTAAATAGATAAAACTATAAATTATCTATTACCTTAACTATCTAAATACAAAATTTTGTTAAATAGAATATTACCTATCTATTACATTTCTTTGAGTAATTAAAAATTATATTCAAATAAATAACATGACATAACTAAGTAAATATTCACACATGAATAAAAATTATAAGCACAAAGAGATACATAAAAAAAAACATATAGAAAAACACATAGGAGCGCGTAGGAGCATATAAAGAGACATTGAAAGAGTAATAGAGGTATCTCCCATTCGTAAACTCGGTACAAATACTAACAAAATGAATAAACACGTCAAGGTACCAATTTTTGGATAAACAAATCATAAAGTAAATAATGCAATATTAACCACTATAATCAAGGGATAAAATGCAAGGGAATTATAATAATAACAAATAAAAGTTAAAAACACTAACTAAGCATTTTAAAATATATATTTAATTTAAATAAGGAAAATACAATAATATGTAATTAAACTTTTAACACAATGTATAAAAACACCAAAACAATATAAAGAAGTATAGAGAAACTAACATGATCATTAATGAAATAAATAAAAATTTAAATCGGGTTATTGATTAAAGCTTGGAAACATAAAGGGCGTAATTGAGAGTATTAAGACCTTAATTAGATAAAAGAAAGGTTTTGAATCAAAAATAAGATTTTTCTAAAATTCTAGGTTAAAACACCAATATCCCAAAATTAGGGGAAAAAATGTGATTGAAGAAAAAGTTTAGGAATTAAAATGTCAATTTTAACAATTCTAAAGTTAAAATATAAGTTCTAACAATATTCTATGGTAAAAAGTGAAAAGTCTAGCAAATTGGGGGACAAAAACATGAATTTCAATAAGTCTAGAGTAAAAATATATATTTTCCAGCAATGTTCTAGGAACAAAAATGCAATTTACAGCAAGCTTAAAGGATAAAAAATAAATTTCAGTGAATATGTGGAGTCAAAAATAAAAATTACAGCAAGTTATGAGCAAAAATATAATTTCCAGCAAGATTGTAGGGTAATAACGTAATTCCAGCAAAGCATAATGGCAAAAAATAAAATTTCAGCAAAGTTGGGGGACAAGAATACAATTTCCAGCAACACTAGGGACCAAATTACAAATTTTCAGCAACTTTTAAGGGCTAAAATACAATTTCAGCAATATTCTAGAGCCAAAATACAATTTCAGCAATGCATGGGGAGTAAAAATGTAAACTGGAACAAACTTAGAGGGTAAAAACGTAATTTTAGTAAGATTTAAGGACAAATTCGCAATTTCAGCAAACTTAGAGGTATAAAATTGTAATTTCCAGACATATTAGAACCATATTGCAATTAATTTGGACATAATTGAAAAGGAACTACAAATTCTAGGGGCCAACTAAAATAAATAAGGACTTAAATGAAGTAAACTAAAAGTATTGAAGGGCATAATCAAACAATTAAGAACCTAAGGGGGCAAAATATAAATATATATAATCTGATGAAAATAATAAAAATAAATAACTAAAGAAAAACTAAGTTTTGGCTACAATTTTTTTTTTCCGTCGGTCTCTCTTCGGTCCCTCCTCGATCTCTCTTTCTCTTCGGTTTTGTTCTCTCCTCGGCCTCTCTCTTCGATTTTGTTCTCTTCTCAGCCTCTCTCTCTCTCTTCGGTTTTGTTCTCTTCTCGGCCTCTCTCTCTCTCTTCGGTTTTGTTCTCTCTCTTGTTTTCTCCTTCTCCTTGGTCTCTAGTTCTTCGGTCTCCCCCTCTTCGGTCTCTCTCTCACTCACTCTCTTTGGCCTCTCTTCTCTTCGGCCTCTCCTCTCTTCGGTTTCCCTAGTCTTCTCTCTTTGGTCCGCCTCTCTTTCTCACTCACTCTCTTCGGTCTCTCTAGTCTTCTCTCTTCAGCTTGCCTCTCCTTCTCACTCACTCTCTTCGGTCTCTCTTCAAATCTATATTCAGATCCTAAATCCTCTAAGCCCATAGCAAAGCTACGAATAGTTAAATACAATTTCAAGATAATAGAAAGATAAAGTTATACCAGAAAAAACGGGAAGAGGGCCGAGAGACTACCTGTTTGGCCGAGGAGATGGCGGTGGTGCGATCTTCGGCGAACTGGACGGTGGTTCAGGGGAGGCTTTGAGTGCAGTGTGGAGTTGCTCCTGGTTGTTGATTGGTGGAACCACGGTGGTGTTGGTGGAAATTTCGTGGTGTTTGTATGTGAGTGTGTGTGCTGTTTGTGATGTGCGTGCGTGTATTTGCAGGTGTGTGTGTATGTGTGCAAATGAGTGAGTGATGTGCAATGTCTGTGGTGTGTTCTTACGTGAATATGCTGGTGTGAGCAAGAGCAGAGAGGGAGAGAATGGTGTGAGTTGTGTGCAAATGTGTGTCTGTAAGAGCCGAGAGTTTGTGAGGGATTGTGTCTCAAAAAATGATCAGATTGTGTGTGGGTTTGAATGTGATGATGAAGGTGGGTGAAAAAGAAAAAAAAATCTATCTAAAATCCCCTCAAATCTGGTTTTTGCAGGGGGAGTTGGTTTGATTTTTTCTGCTGCTGCTGTAACAGTTTTCTTTTTTTTTTAATGAAAAATCCAAATAAATAGTAAATAGTGTTGAAAAATTATGAAAATTTTATAAAAAATCTATAAATTCATAAAATGCATGTATAAAATTTTTGATACAAAAATTCTAATAATAAGAACATATTTGAATATGTGTCATATGTGACAAAAATTATGAAAAGAAAAATAAAAATACTAAATGACCATTAAAAATCACAAAATTTTTTGCACAAAACATATTATCACACAAAAATATGTATACTAAAATTTTCACTCAGAAATTTTAACATATATGCATTCTTTGGCAACGTGCCCTTAACAAACAAAAAAAGATGAAAATTAAATAAATACTTAAATGACCTCCAAAAATTATGTAATTTTGACAGAAAATTTATGAATATACAAAATGCACATATAAAATTTTTCACTTGAAAATTCTCATAAAAAGAGTGCATTGGAAAACGTGCCATTAAGTTTAAAATACTAAAATTTAAAATAAATAATGAATGACTCCCAAAAATTATTAAAATTATAAATAATGATAAAAGTAGTAAAATTATATATTTAGGAAATAAAAATAAAATAATATTTACGTGGTGAAATTACCATTCTGTCCCTAATGTGACTAATTAGTCAAATATACACGAAAATTGTACTCGACCCCCGAAAAATGAAAATATCCCCTAAATAAAGTAACACGCATATTTTTACAAAAGGTGTGTCAAAATTTGGTGTCTACACTAATATGTAAATTTACCATGCTACACCTATGTTTTGAAGAAATTACATCTTTTACCTCTCACAACTTTAAATATGAGGTGGCTATTTTAGTAATTACATAATGTAAAATTAAAAACATAGAAAAGATAATGATCAATCAGTATCTAAATCTAGATAATTATCACTTATCTCTCCCTGTCTCGCTCTTATTCTCACTTATGTCTCTTACTCTTTTTGTTTCTCTATTGATTGTTGACTCTCTCGGTCTCTCCTTTAGGCTATTCCACGCTCTTGCTTGCTGTGTTCTCTCTCCATGATGACTTCAGATCCATTATCTTAATATCTTAATCTGGCGAATTTGTGTGTGGTTGATGGAAATAGCAACCTTGGCTCTACCTGTTGGCTATTGTTTGCCATTTTTGTGTCCTATTCTAGTCTTCAACTGAGAAAATTTTACTAGTTTTATATATGATTGAAGCAGGGAAGGCTCTCCTCTGGTTAGAGGAAGAAAGAACACCCTCAGACTTAAACTGATTTGCTGTTATCCACCATTTTTTGGTCCCATTTTGTACTCCCCTATGTTGTATGAACTAAGAGGATTCTAATGGTCTAAAAGTCTCTATGTTTGGATGATGATTTGAAGTGAATTAATGATGATAGTACCATGAATTATTTGACTAGATTTGTTAATTTCTAGCAATTTTCACGTGCAATCTAAAGCCTGATAATGGTATTTTGTAACAAAACAATAACTTTGATGAGATTTCAGTGGGGTAGCTAGAGGTGCATGGCAGCTTTGTCAGTGCGCCACCCGTTTCAAAACTGAGGGTCATTTTTCGTGAATTAGATATAATTTAGGGGCTAAGTGTAAATTTCTTTTGGAGGATAAACATTATGTTCCTTACGTTTTTTTACTCCTTATAAAGTTATATTATTTATAGATTTGTCCCTACAATTTAAAAATGATTAATATTAGTCTAAAAGAATTAATATTAAATATCATTAAAATATAATGGATATTAAAATAAAAATGTTCAAGCGAGCTCGAGCTCCAAATTTGTGTGCTTAACTAGCTCGAGCTTGAGCTTTGAGCAGAGGCAATTTGAAGTTGAGCTAAGCTCCAATATAGTGATATTCAGGTTCAATTTGGCTCGATTATACCCCTAGTTGTAGATACACTTTGGTAACGATAGTAATGTTGAGCTTATAGGGTTATATTACAAAATATATTTATAAGGTTACACGTACCGGCCAAATAGGAGATTGTCGGATCTTTAATCCAACGTTGAACTTATATGTGAATAATTATGCGTTGCAAACTTTCATACAAGGTTAAACCCAATTTAAAGTGATCAACTGTAGTTTAAATTTTGATGTATCTAATAGCACGTGGGTTTTTAATGTGTAACTCAAAGGTACTTACTATTTTTATGATGAATTAGAATATAAATACCAAAAGATAACAATAGAGTTATCAATGAGGTAGGGTTATGGTCCCTAGGTGACACGTATTTTTATTATTGTATATTTTCAATATCGCAAAATAGCTCTTTCTTGATATCCCATAGTCAAAGAAGATATTAGAGAAATAAACTAAAAGAGCTCTTTCAGAAGATCAACGAATATGTATAGATCTAGAAGGCCACCCTAAGACTCCAAGAATTCAAGCAGCACTCAATCAATATGAATCCATGTATGTTTTTATATTATGGTTGTATTCAAATATCTGATGGGATCTTGGAAAAATTATAACACCATCAACCATCCCCCATGAATTATGGGAAGAAGTTCAATGTTGAACTAGAAAAGAGGCTTTAGATTCTGTGGTCTGTGAATGAATGTATCAAAAATTTTGGTCAAACGGTCAGGAATAATACAGAGCTTAAATGCAGTTAGCCTAGTAACATTGTTGGTTTTCTGGAGTTTATCTCAACGTTATTTTTGTGACACTTTATTTCTTTGAGTAACGGTCAAAATTGATTATATTAGTTTTGTTAAGAAGAAAAATCCATCTTAAAAGTTAATTTCATGAAATTCTCTCGAGATATTTAACATAATTTTACTTGAATTCTATTTTTTGTGTAACTTTAGTCCCCTATTAAATTACCTCAAAGTTTGATCACTAAATGCTGTAAGAATTCTTGTATTACCTCTATTTTCTTTTTATAAAAGTTTTGGACTACTCTTTGCCTCTTTATGAAAAACATAATCCTTATAAGGGTGTCAATTGGGCTTTGTGAGCCGGGCTTTGGTAAGCCCAAACTTAGCTTACAAAGTAATTAAGGCTTTCGGGTTTCGAGTTTTTGAGCTTGGGCTCAAAATAAAAGGCTCAAATTGCGAGCTTTGGGCTTAAATCGGACTTGGCCCAAGCTTATTGCTAAATACTTAATTATATATAATATAGTATTTAATAACTATGAATTGTTAGAAAATTTACATATAAATTATTAATATTTTATATTATGATATCTTATCTTACTGTATACAAAGGAAGAGTAAGTTTATAGTGTAAATATTTTTTGTTTTTCCTTATTTACCCTTCCACTAAATAGCTAATTAGTGAAAACCTACAATAGCCGTCAACAACTTTTTTTTTTTTTGGTTTAAAAACTTAAAAAAAAAACACACACACACACACACATTGTGCAACCTAATAAAAAACTTTGAATAAGTACTCAATATTTTTTCTTTTAATTTGCGCACACCTAGATTGTGTATTTCCTAGTAATATTTGATAGTAAATTATACGTATTATTTTATATATATTATATAGAACCTCCAATCACCGCCAATAGGTTTTTTTTTTTTTTGAACAATTCAGAAAAAGATACATTACACAACCTAATAAAATTTTTTGAATAAATACTCATTATTTTTCTTAAGAATCTTTCTTTTTACTTGTACACACATAGGATATGTATTTTTCACTAGTATTTAACTATAATTTACAAATATTATTTTATATATATTACATATAATTATATCTTAAAGGAGCCAGGCCTTAATCGGGCTTGAGCCTAGTAAGCCCGAACTCAACACACATTTAATTCGGGTTAATATTTAGGTCCAAGTTCAATTCGGTCCCATTAATATTAAGCTCGTGAGCTTTTCTTTCAGGCCAAACAGGTCGAGCTTGGACCGGCCCGACCCTGTTGATAGTCCTAAATCCTTAGAACTTCTCGATTCTTTTCTCATCAACCAATTTGCTCTCCATTCCTTTTATCCATTCCTTGTGTTTCTTTTTTTTACTCTTTGCTTCATAAATATTTGGATGGTTTATTTTTTTTGGCAAAAACACATTCTTAAAGCATGAAGCATTAAAAAATAATCAGAAAACATGTTTCAAATGTCAATGAATTAAACACCGTGCTATTGCTCAAGTTTTTCTCTTCAAATCGTGGGTAGAGCCTTTTCTATTCAACTTATATATATGTGTGTGTGTTTTTCATTTTCCTCCACAGAACATCCTAAGCGTATGTTGACCGCTAATTAAAGGATTGAATTTAACACAAAAATAATTTTGGGAGCCAATTTGTAAAACATTTCAAACGTTAAGTGGTTTTGTGCATTTAACCCTAATGTAGTGTTTAAAACTGAGACTCATGCAGGAATCCACATTTTCAGCTTTACTCAAAATGCTCATTTTCTTTCTTTTCGTACTTTTGTCAGTCACAGGTCCCCAATGGCCTATGTAGAACCCTACAAGCAAAAAGCAAAACTAAAGCTACCAGGTACCAGCTTTTTACCTTTTTTCTGTTAAAAGTCGATATTGACAAAAGAATACTCTTAAATTCGTTCCATTTTAGTAGACGCCTTAAAGTGACGGATTCGGTTATAATATAAAGTTAAGTTAGTTTTGAACTATATAAAGAATTAATAGTTGAATGAGAATAAGGATATCGAGTACATATGAATTGTTAATTTAATTTATAAATAGGTAAACTCACATAACTTGTCAAAATTTTACTATTTCTTTGCAAACTTATATTGTACACTATAAAAGTATCCCTAAAGCAACCGGTCCAAGTTTTGAATGAATCAAATGTGACCACCACCAAACATATTTATTGCATTGCATCTCCCTATCTCAAATAATTATTATGTGCCATATGCCTCGCCTCTCTCTCTCTCTCTCTCTTAGTCATACATGCATAATGGTGCAATTATGGTCTTGCTCATTTAATGCGGATTAAAAAATGGCTGGCTACCTTTTTTTTTTATGAAAAAAAATTATTAAAAAATGTGATATCGATTCGCCAGTTAGCACTTGGTAGTTTTATTATATTGCTGAGTATATCATTATATCCAAACATTAATTCATTTGAATGAAATCTTACCATTGGATCTATATATGTCACATTTAGAATGATAAAAAAAATATAAAATTTTGATTTTTAAAAATTGTTTTGGAATTTATTTTTAAAATGTGAGGTAGATTCATTAGTACTTTCATATATAGGTTGAGAATATATGTCAATTCACAAGGCACACAAACTAGGGGTGGGAAAAAAACCCAATAACCTGATAATCCGCCCAACTCGACCCAAATCGACTCTAAAAATAGGGTACTCGAAATTGCTTTTCTCAGCAGATCAGCTTAGGGTCGGGTACTAGCAAATTTTGGGTTAGGATACGGGTCAAAAAAATAAAAACCCGCAGGTACTTGACTCGGGAGGTAATTATGTAAACATTAAAAAATATAAGGGCCTTATGGTAACTTTATTAAAACTATTAACTATTTCTATTAACCTAAAAGATTTGAATGACTAATTGGACGTTCGCTTCCTTTGGAGGTCGTTCAGATATATACACATAGTCGTGATCCGGACGTTCGCTTGGTCAGTTGTTGTCCGGCTTTGTTGTCTGCTAAAATCTAGAGAGCATGCAGATAATTAACTAGGACGTCCAGTTTCCTTTGGGGGGGTCATCTGCTTTAGTTTTTTACATTCTATTTTCACTTATTTTTTATTTCTAACTAATTTGACTACAAATTCACCTTGTTATAATATCATACTACATTGTCACTAGTTTGTTAATTATCAAAATCGAGATGAATTGAGACTATAGAGTAAGTCATTTCAATTAGTAACATGAATTAGTGGATATTTACAATTTTTTGGAGAATTAGAGAAATGAAGAGAATTTTGGAAGGCCTTAGACCTTGGTGTATGATTTTGTGTTTTAGTCTAGCCAAGTAGCCATTAAAAATTGTAGTAAAAAAAAAAAAAAGGGACAGGTTGATTATCCTGTGACCCCTATTTATCGCGTACCTGAGGACATTAGAGTTGCTTTAGGGTCAAAAAATTACTGACCCGACAGATTAGGATCAGATTAGCCAAATCCTCTTAGAGTCGAGTATCCAACCCTTGCCCACCCCTAACACAAGCACTCATCGAACATAGTATTACAGTGACTAAAAGATTTTGTAAATGTGAACGCGTCGTGCATGTGAATGAGAGAAAAATCTATATGTGTGTGTGTGTGTGTGTGTGTGTATATATATATATATAGAGAGAGAGAGAGAGAGAGAGAGAGAGAGAGAGAGAGAGAGAGAGAGAGCAGTAGTAGTAGTACGAGAATTTAAATAAAGTGTATGGGGGTTGGCGTGGAATTTGGGAGAGAGAGCAGTAGTAGTAGTACGAGAATTTAAATAAAGTGTATGGGGGTTGGCGTGGAATTTGGGAGGAAGGGACGGCACAGCAAGTCCATTTACCAGCTGCCGCAGGAGGAATGGCGCATGGACCACCCGAGTGGTCTCTGGTCAAATCTTTGTTGGACAAAATGTTAGCTCTTCTGCTTCGCTTATTCTTTTAGAACAATTGTGCAATTACGTCTAGTCACAAATAAGAAATTTCCAAAACTCGTGGACTTTATTACTTTGGCTTTCTTGTTATTAATATCAAATCTAAAATCTAATGCTACTAAAATGCAAATAAATCTTTTATTTAATAGCAATTTGAACAATTCATTTAACTTTTCTTTGAATAATTTGTTTATAACTTCTTTAAAAAAAAATTTTTATTAGAGGGAAGCTGTAATACCCGGAGGGTCCCGGGCCGTGACGGAAACAAAGCCCCATTACATGGTAACATTTTTTAGATGGGTCACAATTATTTCTTGCGTGATTTAGAAGAGGCAAGTCGAAATGCGAATCGGTCTGCACGTCAATAATCCAAGATATCCAAACAATCTCAAGTCCTTTCCATATGCATTTGTTTGTATACATGACAGATTATGTGAGCATTGCCCTTGCACAAAATTAACCTGGACTGGGCAGTGGGCTAGGTGATTTATGCTGCCATAACTCCACATTTAATACTAGAAGGAATTTGAGCCTTCCTAGGCAAAGCAAACACCCGACAACAAGTTACCAAGGCATTTAATGTCACTGGTTTTTAGGTCTCCCGACCAAAAATAAGGTTGAAAATGAAAAGAGAGACACTCAAAGTAAAATCCTTGTTGCCAATGAGTCGGCCATCATCATACATGTATAAGTGCCGGAAAAGTATAGAATACATTATGTGTATTGTCACGTGGTGTACTAGAATTAATAATTTATCATAATATGGTGATAGTGAGTTATACCTTGTATTATTTAACGATATGTGATTGATTTTAATGCACCACGTGACATGCCACGTGACGCGCGTGATGCATGCAATACTCACTCTTACGTGCCTTGCATAGCTAGGTCCCAAAAAGAACACTAATCAAGGATTTGACAAATCATTTTACTAAAGAGAAGACTCTTTTTTTTTTTTTAAGTAAATGAGTAATTATATTCTTTTTCTTTTTAATATCTGAGAAGTTCATTAATTGGGCTTACGGGTAATGTTTTAAAAATCAAACCGAATCGATTCGACTAGTTGAATTGTGAACTGGCCATGATTTCTGTTCAGTTCAAAAATTAGATTGACTAAATTAGAGACTTGTTAAAAATCGTCAAAACTATATAAATCTTTTGAAATAGTTTAAATGTGAAGTAGCGATTTTGCAATTTTGTTAACTAATTAAAAATACTTTTTTAAAAACCCTAATATCACTAATTCTAGTTTCTAAATTTCAGGATATGATGGTTTTTTTGTGTGCAGTATTTAAGATTATTATTATTATTATTATTTTTAGATATAATTGAGATGAATTTATTTGTTTGAATTTACAATTTAGAAATTTATAAACAAAGTCCAAGTTTTTAAAAATATTTAATTTTTTATCAGGTGATGTTCTATATTAGTTTGTAGAATGCCAGGTATTTATATATTTTATTTTTTAAAAAACTTATTAAACCGAGATTGAACTAGTCTAATGGTTAAATCGTGACTTGATCACCTTACGAGTTCAATTCATGGTCAGGCCTTCAAAACATTGCTAACGGGTGTCTGGTCTAGTTTTCAAATGCAAAAGAGTAAAAATTATATTTTACTATTATGTGAGGTACCGCATAGCAATAGTAATAACGTCCAATGTAACTCGAAATCAAGAAAAAAATTGATACTTTTAGTTATGTGCTATGGGTACATAATGTCCTTCTGCTTTTACAACAAGGGTAATCGGTATCACATCCTAATTGGCAAAAAATTACTTAGATAAACTTGATCTATTAACTTGTTTAAGCTATTTGATCAAGATTCAACTAAATTACCAAATATAATATAATTTTTTAAATGTGTCTTGAATTTTATAATGTGATTTGAATTGTGATTCGACTTGATATTTTGAGAGGTGAACTCGAAAATAATTTTTTTTTAAATCTCTAGTGAAAGCGGATAGCGAGGAGCTAATAGGTCTAAATTCGAAGCCCACTACTAATCTTGTGGGGGGTGCGGCGGGCTTTGCCGCCCACGATATGGACTAGCCTATTTTCTTTTATTATATATTTATATGTAGTTATGCAATTTTTCACAATGTACTCTGTATTAATTTTTTAAAAGAACAAGAATTCTCTCATTGCTTGTAGACGTAGACTCTATTAGTTGCACCAGGTAAGTTTTTGTATGCTTTATTTTTCTTGTATGTTTGTTGTTGAATTTGTGCAACATCCTCTAAGTGTTATAATCACATATTAAATAATGTAATTAACTTTTGACCAAATTTTTAATAAATCATCGGTAGATTAAATCCACCTATGAGCTTCTCGTCGGATTCAACGCCCAGTGGCCCCTGATAATGTGTCCTTCAGTTTTACAGAAAAAAATGATGTGTGGGCACTGCAGACTGGTGAAATGAAGAAATGATCTGCCATCGATGGCACAACACATTTTAAAAGCCTAATTGACTTTGAAGGTTTAAGACCAACATATAACCATTGACTATTATAATCAATCATTCTCTCGTATTCATAATCACACTGCGCTTAACTGACAAATGAGAATTAAGCTGATGCCTATTGTGTTGAATTTCTTTGTTAGATGGTATTTGTTTGACATGTAAATCATGTACAGTACTCAAAAAAATACAAAATTTTCCCAAAAACTATTAATTTTCCTCCTAGGATCACTAGTAGGGCTGTTCAAAAAAATCCCGAAAAACTGAAAAATCGGGAAAACCGATCCGCCCCGAACCGAAAAAAAGGGTAACCGAACCGGTTTTTGGTGGCGGGGCGGTTTGCGGGGCGGGTTATATTTTAATCGAGGCGGTTCACGGTTCCCATTTTTGCGAACCGGCGGGTAACCGAACCGAACCGAAATGGGGGTAGTTATGTAATTTCACATGTCACTTATGTAATTTCATATATTAGTTTGGGTGTTCATTTGGCTATTTGTTGAATATTTATGTTTTTACATTGATTGAAATGAGAAGATGAAGTTTGAAAGACTAAGTGATTATTTTCTTGTTTATATAGTTTTTTGGTTATTTGTTGAATATTTATGTTTTTATGTTGATTGAAATGAAAAGATGAAATTTGAAAGACTAAGTGATTGTTTTCTTATTTATTTAATTTTTGTTTTTTTGAAGATTAAGGTTTTGGATGTAATTTAACTTTAAGATATTAATGTTTGTATTATTAGTGATTTATAATATTTTGTAATTTTTCTTGTTTATTTTTTTAAAAATATAGGTAAATTATTATGGACCGGGTCGGGTACCCGCCCTATCCGAACCGATTTTGCGGGTAACCGGAAGGCCGGGTACCCGCTACATGTGAACCGGTTTGCGGTTCGAATTTTTACCGAACCGCAAAGACCGGTTCGGTTCACATTTTTTGTCCATGGACCGGGTACCCGGTCCATGAACACCCCTAATCACTAGCGGTGTATCACCCAGAAGTATTTACTCAAATACCTGGGAAAGACTGCAGATAGCAAATCTATCATGTCTGCATAAGAACAGAATCAAATCCAGCCCTCCAATCAGCGTAGGACACATCTCCAACAATTTACATTTTCAAACCACAAGACCATTCGATTGAAACATACCTGCGAAAAGATTACAACCACGAACACCGCCGACCCTTTCTTAGTACCACCCCCACCCCCCATCCCCATACACGGGCTGAATCACCTTGCCACCTACTTTGATTGATTCAGATACAAATTCAAATCGATTTTGACATTTATTTATGAAAAAAATAGTATGGTGAGGGAGAGTTAGATGATAAAGAGTAAGTTTTTAAAGAAATTAGTAAAATTCGTAAATAATTCATCATTATTATTTTTGACTGCGTAACCGATATTTATATGTATACAGTCTTTCCCAAAAAATTCTAACATGAAGAATCATTAATGAAAAATCCTCCCTTTAAACTGGCAATTCATACACCAAAACTTTAATTCGCCTGAATATTACTACATGTGGCATGGATACATGAGGAATACCTATTGATAAATCTTCATATAAGAATTTCCCGCCTTTATACAAAGAATAATTTTGCCTTTTTCTTTTTTGCAAAATAAATTTAATACATCATATGGACTGATTAAGTACACACTTTATCTTCACATTTATACATGCTCTTAGTACATAAAACAAAGACCAAGTAAACTAGACACATAACTACGTATCACATTCAGACTTTTTGAACTACTCAGTAGTCCTGTTCATTCTCTCCGCCCCACTTCCAAAATGATAGGTCCAAAATAGTGGAAAAAGAGAGAACAAGTTACTGCTAATTCTACTGTGACAATCACAGCGAAGCCTAGGCAGAATTACCCAATACTTCTACCCTCGAATACCATTTGACAGACAGAGCCTCAGACAGCTGCTAGCGACAGCACGATGCCCTTGTCTCAGTCTTCTGCAGCATCATCGCACAGTACACAAGAAAGAACCGCTATCTTCCTAGCTATCTATCGCCCTTCACTGTACCATTTTCAGCCTTTCCATCCATCAACAAAAGCTTCCTGTCTTTATAAACACAGCCCTCTTCCCCAAATCACCATATTTTCGAGTCCAAACAAAAGCTTCCTGTCTTGTTAAACAAGCCCTCTTCCCCAAATCACCACATTTTCGAGTCCAATTCCACGCTGTGCTACTTTTTGGAGCTGCGGTTTCTTGATTTTCTTGAAGAATCAATGGATCATGTGATGGTGGTCGAGCTGATTTGTAATCCAAATGTGGTGATTTTGTTTGGGAAAAAGAAGTTCAGGAGCTGGTTTTGGAAAGTGAGAGCCGAAGTTCGAAGGCAGTTGCTCTCTAACAACATCAATAAGAAGCATAAATTCAGCTCTCAGTATGATCCTTTGAGCTATGCTCTCAACTTTGATAATGGCTATTGTGGTTTCTTTTGCTTGTAGTTTCATCAGTAGGATTACTGATCCCATGTTTCTCTTTCTCTCTTCTTCTCTTTTTCTTGCTGCCGATCAGATAGAGCTAGCTTTCCATCAACTTTATTGTTGGTGAAGATGAGAAAAAGGCTTTTTCTTAGATTTTCTCAACTCACTTGTAGGCCTTTTGAGCTCCTTGGCTTTTATATTATAAGCCGAACTTCAAATGAAGTAAAAGTGCATCTTTTCCTCAATTACTTGCAGAACGTCTAGGTAGAAATGTTTTTGTGGATGTTAATTTCTACTTGGTTTAATTTGCTGCCATTAGTCAGAAACTGAAAAAGCTTGGACGAGACTAAGTGTGCAATTCGTAAATCTCCCAATTTTTCCTTTTGTTCCCTGTTTTCGAAATGGAGAAGCTGACTTATCTAGCCTAGAAACTTATGTATAGGCTTTCACAATTTGCAGGATTTGATGGTGATCCTGTTGTGAAACTGTGGCTTGATGAAGTTGGTAACTTTTGAGCTTGGTAGCATTTCGTTTTCCCGAAAGAATCTTGGGTAGCATGTTTGAAAACTATACTTCCGATATACGAGTGGAAGAAGTAGCTTGTATTTTTTCATTTTTGTTTTTTGGGTTGGGGGTGGGAACGTCAAACGGTAGATAAAAGTTAAAATCACTTCTGTTTTTTTTTTTTTTCTACCATTGTCAACAGTATTCTATTCTACTCTTATTTTAAGAGAAATTCAATTAGGTCTAAGAAAAATTAATAAGAATTGAACAATCATCGAACCACGAATGCATTATGTACTTATTTAGATTTTTGATACAAGGTCAGATTCGAATTCTAACTTAAACTTGCTTCCAATCTTATTTAGGAGGCGTTTGGTTCAAATTCCTCAATCACTATCACTATGGGTATTATTAACTCTATTATGAGTATGGGTTTTGATGATTCCCCCCAACATGTTTGGTTTAATAATGGAATGGGTATGATTATAAAAATACTTGTTTGGTTTACTAGAATGACTTTCAAGTAAATTTTAAAAATTTTAAATCTTTATTTATTATATACATATTTTTTAGATTTCTTATTTTGTATACATATTTTTTAGATTTCTTATTTTGTATCTTTTTAAAGAAAATTGCTAAAAAAATTTCTTCAATTTTAAATATAAGCATAATCTAATTTGAGTTTTATGCAAATGATAACCTTAAAAAAATCATTTTTATTGTATTAATAGAGAGTATTATATATCTTTGATTTTCGGTTCAATTTTTTATTAAAAAAATTATTTCAAATAATTTTTATAAAAATTTTATAAAGTACTAATAAAAAATATTCAAAATCAAAAGACAAAAGAGAGAGAGAGAGAGAGAGAGAGAGAGAGAGAGAGAGAGAGAGAGTATATTGGGGGGGTGTGTAACTTAAAATATATGTATTTTTAAGTGGGTGTATTTTTTACTTTAATTATAAGGGGTAATGGGTTTGATAGAATAGTATTTTAGGGGAATCATTAACACCCTAATTAATCACTATCATTCCCATTGAATGATAGTGATAGTTGTTTAACAAACATCAACAATGGGTATCATTACTTATGATACCCATTCCCCTCCTTGATTCCCCTAAACCAAACACTCCCTTAATTTTTAAATGTTTTGTGGTATCTAATCCAACAAAGTTGAGTTGGTTATAAAAGTTAAAACCACTGCCTAACTCATAAATGTACAAGGACACACACAGACACGCGGGACATCTTCCTAACTTACTCCATTTAACCATTTGCAGCACCTGTGAGGAGAGTGAGCAAACAAGAAGATATACTTGAGTTGTTAGCCATTACACTTTGCCAATTGATTAAAAAAAATTATATCTTAAATTAACATCCGGGAAGTAATGTAATATAATACTATGGAGAGTTACTGCCCGACACGCGGTATAAACGTATTGTGCCCATTATTGTCTACAATATTTTAATAATATTGGCACTTAAATTAGCTTAGTTATACAGGCAAAGTTACACTCTGGAGGACGAATGATAGCTAAGTTATGAGCCACCGAGCCGTTGGGAGCATTTGAAAAGCTACCCACGGCAGGTTGGAAGTTCTAACTCCATCTACAGTAGTTAGTTGGTTTAAAAAAATTTAAAAGAGCACTATAGTGTTCCTTTAGTCCAATAGTAGTTTAATTTCTATTGGTTCTCTCAGGTTCAGTTGGATTATCTTTTAAAGTAAGTTAGGAATAAGCTAGTATGTTGAAACTTGACAAAAAAAAAAAAAAAAGATAGCTAAGTTACGGGTGGTACAAACATGTGTTGGGCCCATTATTCATTTTAGTACGTATGAAGCTACAAAGAAGAGATGAATGCTAATATCATTTCCAAATTATTATTATATTGGTAAAAGTCTATCCAAGTAAGACTGTCAATAGGGTTGGGTCAGTTCGAACTCGGCCTGCTCGGCCAGAAAAAATCCCAAGAGCCTAATTTTTTATCAAGCTGATCTAAGCTTGAATCTAAATATTATATTCGAAATATTTTTGAGCTGAGCTTGAGTCTCAATAGGCTTAGCCCGTAAAAAGTCCAACTCATAAAACACACACACACACACACACACATATAAAATAACCCAATCCAAATATAAACTTGCCCACATACACACAAATATATAATATAAAATTAGGCGTAATATATTAACTAATGATATCATTAAATCTTAGTACCATTTGTACGTAAAACATGGAGTTATTTCATTGCTTTTTGAACAAAAAGTTGTATAATTCAGAAAACATTATTCTCATATAAAATTATGTGTAATATATTAACTAATGATATCATTATTACACTTTAAATACAGAAAACACTATTCTCATAATCTAATTCTTAGGAAAAATTGTATCCAAGATTATTAGCCAAACTAGTCTACTCAGATGCATGTGACGACCCCAACCAGGGCCTATCCCAAACCCTGATGGGGATGCCTGCCTGGATCTCGCTAGGTCTCAATCACAAGCAGTCATATGTCAAAAACATAGTTAAACGTTAAAATTTACATATATCCTAAAAAATGATTGCATTGCTTGAGCCATTTAGCTCTCAAATACATCCACCAATTTAACCGTACTATCCTAGGAAACCCTTCTCTTGTGCACTCTCTTTCCCTTCCGGTGGTTAGATACCTATAAAGAAAACAAATTTAAATAAGGATGAGCTTAAAGCCCAATGAGGTCCTTTCTTTTTAAATCCAGTTGATAAATTCTCTAAAGCATATTTGTTTGAAAAGTGGATTTACACATATGGAACCAAAATTAAATCAAACAAATATGTGATCAAAATGGATACATAACGATTAAGTTAAGTACTGTTCAAGATCGAGTCATGTATCGTTCAAAATCATGTTAAGTACTAGTCATGATCGAGTCAAGTTCAAGATCAGATCCAATACCCTTCAAGATTGAGTCCAAAATATGCCGCTCAAAATCTTGTCCAGTACCATTTGAGATTACATGATTGTCACGACAAGTACTGCCCATGGGCGAATCAAGTACATTGGCCTTTGGCCCTTCACCAATTTTATTGCCTCTGGCACTCACCAATTTGGTAGCTCGAGTTCTACCCAAGTACTTTTCCCATACACCCCCTTGTCCTACAAAACCTCCTTGCAGGTAGGAAGATGTTGAGAGACCAAGGTAGTCAGTACTTGGTGACCAGGCCCACTGTTGGCTTAGCCAAGACCAACTACTCAAGGCCAGCCCCCAAATCATGCACAAGTATAACATGCACAAGCACACTTTGAATTTAAGAAGTACCAGTATTGACGATGTGATAAAGTACACAACTGGACTTATATCAAGTATCATTAGCATTTGACAATCACGAACATGCACAAGTACACTTTACAAGAGTAGGTATTTTCTAGTGCGATAAAGTACACAATTGGGTTCATAGCAAATTCAAGCACAATTAACAAGTATAATACCAAGTCAAGTAATAACAAGTCATACTGTTATGCTTTTCAACAAGTCACATGATTTTTATAAAAATCGATGACAATAGATAGAAATGATTTTAGGACACTCACCGGTAGGTTTGTTTGCTTGTGGAAATCCTTAAATAATCTTGAGTCCCTCTATCCAAGGACCCTATTGATTAAAGATAAAATAATTGATAGTTAGATTAAAATTAAAGAGGCAAATTCATTAAAATTTTAGAGCTTCTAAGGCAACTCTTAGAGACCAAATGGCCATAACTAAAATTTTATTCATCAAAATTTTCTTCTTGTAATACTTCTAGAAACTAGACTCAATTTGGAACATTTTTCATGCAGATAACAAGTTTCAATTCCAACCACAACCAATCAAATTCCCATCACAAAGCAGTCACTCTATTGTCAAGATCTTATCTTTCAAGCATTCCAAGCAGCAGTACTCAATTGAACATTACTTTCAGTACACAACTTGGATGGATTTGAACTTTATATGTATGGAAACTAGCATTTATGAAATACAACTTTTGTGAAGAAACTAAATTCAAATTCCAACAAGAACAGGTTGAAAATTGAGTCTAAACTTGGCACAATACCAACACTTGTTAAGCAGGCTGGATTTTCAGCCTAGTTTTGTTTAATTCTGTGCTTCATTCACCAAGAATCAGGACTTGAGACTTATATGGTTGAAAAATTCATTTCAAGGACTACAACTTTTATGGAGATCACCAACTCAAATTCCAGATAGAACAAATTTAAAATTAGCACCCAAATTAGCTCATCATCAACACTGTTTAGCAGAGCTGGTTATCAGTCCAATTTGCAAAATTTCTGATATTAATCTACAATGAACCACGGTTTATATTTATACTGCTTTAAACCCCTATGAATCTAGTTTCTAAAACAACAAGAATCATTCAAATCCAAGTTTTCTATATCAAGTTATGAAAGTTTTACTAAAACTGCTCCAGTTCACTTATTTTGCAACCCTTGAGCTATTCTTCTTTCCAACCTAAATTATGTTCAACTCCAGCCTTGTAACGTATTTACAGTAATAAACGTGAAGATTAAAAGTCTAATAAAGTTTAGAAAAGCTCAAGGGAGCTTACCTTTTGGTCTAGAAGCTCAAATTTCCTCTCAAAAGGTTTAATCTCCTCCAAGTGCCTCGGATATTTGGTCATGTTATTTCCTCTAGTTCCTTGCCGGTACAACCTCTCTTGACTGCTTGAATTCCTTCACTATTTTACCTATCAAAGGGACTACTAATTGGGGGGCCAAAGACTTGGGGTGATTAAGCACTTTACTTTCCTATTCTCTTCGGTTCTTTGACACCTCCTACTTGGTTTTACTAAAATCTTTGCCGGCTCTTTGGCCTTCATAGTGCTGCTCTTTGTTTCTTTCTTTTTTTTTTAAACTAAAGTTTATCCCAATTATGATAACTATCTTATTTTATTAATACAAGCACGGTACACACATAACTACAAGCATACACAATTCACCCTAACATTTTTTGGTCTTCGGGTCTCAAGCGATATAACCTAATGAATTAATTTTATTAGTTCAATTACTAATATCACCTATCCAAATTAATCTTTACAATAAAGTTAACACGCATATAATTGATTAGACGATTAAAATTAGGTGTCAATGTGAACCACCTAAACTTCGGTAAATTACTTGCATTATCACTATTAGGTTCTAGAGTTTTCAAGTGTGACAAATTAGACATTAGATTTGTCCAGTTTAACCACTACATCACTACACTCCCTAACTTCAATAGTTGTACCAATAATTAACTGTGTAATTAAATAACGAAACCATTAGTATTTGGTAAATTAATTTACGGGCCTTCACAATGCAACTTACAGATAAACTAAAAAAAAAAAAATTCACGTGCAATGTACGTGATCTCGTGCTAGTTCATTTCTGAATGCAAATGGAGAGAAAAATTTTATGTACACTAATTGTTGAAGACATATCTATTTTGCTTCTTGACTTCTTGTTTTGTTACTTAAATACATAACATCCTGGAGTTTGGTGATAGGTAATTTTGTGATCTTATGTTTTAGGTGTTGTCCTCAACAAGGGAATTGCCATGTCACTATAGCTAATTCCTAACCTAAAAGTATCTCCGTGCCGTTGTAAAAGTTCATCACTGGCTGGATATCAATCTCAGCTTACCGACATCTTGATTTAGAGCTCCAAATATTGAGGACGTACACAATGGACAAGATTTTCATTCCATTTGAACTGATATATCTAAAAACTTTGCAATCAAACTTAGACTCAAATCAGAATAAGGGTCATGATATCAGAAAGGAATAGCTTGATTAAGTTAATTTGTGGCAAAAAAAAAAAAAACACTAACTATGACGCTTCCGTGTGATTTAAGGAATTGTTTCACGAACGATTCCCGAAGAATAAAGAGAAAGATTCACGATCTAACTCCGAAAAGATTCAATAGAACCTTAAATCTCAAGAAACTTGAGAGAAATTGGTGAAAAACAAGTTTATTATGAATAAGTTGATGAAAGATGCTAAAGAAACCCTAGGATATGCCTATTTATAGGCTACATTAGTTTTCTAAGATAAACGAAAGAAAAAATAACAAAAAAATAATAAAAATTGCAGAAAATCGTAAATCCCATTTTTTGACTGTAGACTTCTTGACATAAGGCGTGGGCACGCTGTATTGAAAGAAGTCTTCTGGTCAACTGGCAATAGAAATCGATATAAGGCATGGGCACGCTCTAACGAAGAAAGTCTTCTGATCAGCAATTTACTTCCCAATTATGCTTTTCATCCACCAACCCTCTTCTCTCTTTTTTCAAGCTCCTTGCCAAAGATAATAATAGCAATTATGAAAATCCTACTAAAATAAATAAAAATAACACTAAAATCATAGAAAATAACCTATTTAAAACCTTAAAACTAATACAGACAAATAATATGAAAAACGTAAAAATCTTGTTTCACATCAGACTCCCCCACTTGGAAAGAACTCGCCCTCAAGTTCCTTGGAGAAATTTGATGCAGGAACTACATAAAGATGTAGCTATGATCCTCCCATGAATTTTGTAAAGATGATGCTTGTGTTGAAATTTGAGCATCCAATTATAAATATGAGAAATTGCATACGATCCTGGGACCTGTATAAACATCTTGAATCCTACAACTTCTGTGTCATCGAGTGTCCACATGAATTTTATTAATTTCCATTGATAGACGAAAAATTCAACTTTCGTGGTCTTCTTAAGAAATTTTCCATCACGAGTAAATTCATCAAACAAAATTTCCTTACCAAGATTAAAATTCTCAACTTCTAGGATGGCAGTTTCCACAAATTTATCCGACAATAAATCTGTTAAAATTGGACTTATTGGCGACTCCTCTAAGAAGATTTCTTCAACCTCCATATCATTAAATTCTTTCAATCCTTCGGCCTCTTTCTCAGATTCCACCATGGACAAGCACAGAAGAGATTTATATAAGCAAAGAGGAAAAGAAAGTTCTCCATCTTCTGGCTCACAAATATACTCCTCGTCGATCTCAGGCTCGCGGATGTACTCCTCCATCTCGGGCTTCGATTCAACTATCTCATATTTTATTACATCTGTTGGTGATGTAATTTCACGGATCGGGTGATAACTTTGTTTGATCCGACTAGAACTCTTATAGATCTAAAAACTACGAGATGTAATTTTAGGGATCAGACTAGAACTTTGCTTGATCCGGTTACAACTCTCATAGATCTGATAACTACGTGAGCTTGGGGAAATAGTATGAGCAATAGGTTCATCAGGAGTGAATCTCCCAACTGCATACCTATCACTATTGAGACGACTATGATTTAGTCAATTTTGTCCCTTAATAGCCATCCGATCCAAACGCTATAGAAATAGATCCATGCTTGCTTGCAAATGCTCCACCTAAACTCGTTGTTCATTTTGCGCCTGCTCCACGTGATCCATGTGAACTCGTTGTTCATTTTGCGCCTACTCCAAGCGCTTCGTACGGTCGTTTTGAATCTGAAGGTCGTTCTTTGGGGTAGAAGTTTCATTTTTGGATTTGTTGCTGGCCATCGGAATAATTTAAGAACAGGAGAAGTCTGCTCTAATACCAACTGATGTGGAAGCGTGATTTAAGGAATTGTTTCACGAATGATTCCTGAAGAACAAAGAGAAAGATTCACGATCTAACTCCAAAAAGATTAAATAGAACCTTAAATCTCAAGAAACATGAGAGAAATTGGTGAAAAACAAGTTTAATATGAATAAGTTGATGAAAGATGCTAAAGAAACCCTAGGATATGCCTATTTATAGGCTACATTAGTTTCCTAAGACAAACGAAAGAAAAAATAGCAGAAAAATAAGAAAAATTGCAGAAAATTGTAAATCCTGTTTTTGATTGTAGACTTCTTGACATAAGGTGTGGGCACGCTGTATTAAAAGAAGTTTTCTGGTCAACTGACAACAGAAATCGATACAAGGCGTGGATATGCTCTAACAAAAAAGGTCTTCTTATCAGCAATTTACTTCCCAATTATGCTTTTCATCCACCAATCCTCTTCTCCTTCTTTTCAAGCTCCTTGCCAATGATAATATTAGCAATTATGAAAATCCTACTAAAATAAATAAAAATAACACTAAAATCATAGAAAATAACCTATTTAAAACCTTAAAACTAATATAGACAAATAATATGAAAAACGTAAAAATCTTGTTCCACATCAAACTAATTCGAAAATTTTACCAAAATCAATATTGAACGCAAGCAATTGGACCATGTACAAGCCCCCCGCGGGTGGTCGAATGGTCTGTCTCTTCCTAGTTAGGGGAGCGGACGGGGGTTCAACTCCTGCGGGTGATTTCCTTGGCATCTGTGGCGCCCATTTTATCAAGGGTTGGGGGATTAGTGGGGCATACCCCCGATACCCCAACTAAAAAAAAAAAAAAAAATTGGACCATGCACAAGCATACAGGGAAATATATAGTCAATCAAATGTAGACGCATATTATTCTCAGTTAAAAAGTTTCCTTATTGCCTGCTAAGTGTCGCGCCCCATTTTTCGAAAATAAATAGAAAGATGTAAAGAAGATGTCGGGAAAAGGGAAAAGGAAGTATTAAATGTAGTGTTGTGGTTATTTAAAAAAAAGCGTGTAAATTTTTGTAAAAACTAATTTTTGAAAATGCTTTGTAAAAGATGATTCGATAAAAATGTGACAAAACAAATGCTTTACTTTAAAAAATAAAAGAAAAAGGGCCTAAAATGGGACTTTTGAAATGCGACGATTTTTGGGCCCGAAAATAGAGTCTAAAAAAGGGTTTTTAGTGAAAAAGGAGTCGCCACTTGGTATTGAGTTTTGGTGTACCAAGTCACCCGAAAATATTTTGTGGAAGGAAAAAATTTGGAAATTATTTATTTAAAGAAATGATTTTTTTGGAAAAAATATAAGAAAAACAAGAAAAACCCTTTTAGACGACTCCAGGTCTTTTGAAAACAAGAGAAACAGGTTCGGGAGTCACAGTTGAAGAAAGGGAAGGCAAAGGCTCGCGCCTAAGGCACCCTTTCAACCTAGCCGAAACTAGTTGCGAGGTTTAGTCTAAATTTTCCTAATATAACCCTAAGATTCTATCACATTTGGATGCAACTATATGAATGCAAATCTAATCCTAAAAATGATGTCGATAAGGGACGAAATGTTCCACTGAGGTTTGGTCGGAGTTATCGCATTGATTGCGAAACTCGAGTCTAGACCCCGATGGAGTCACGAGTGTAGATGCAAAATGAAATGCAAAAGGAAAGGAAAATAGTAGTATAGATAATAAATGATCAAAGAGAGTAGGAATGCAACATAACGGGTACGGGGAACTAATAAACTCGTGACTAACTGTTTCTACTCACGGAGGGGGGAACGACATGTACGCCATCGCTTCCCACGTGAGTAGATTGACTATTTCTAGTCAAATCACACAAATGACCTAAAATTCTATGTGTAGTGGAATCTAAATGTCATGCACTAGGTAGATGTTAAAAATAGATAATAAATGATAAAGTATATAAAAATTATACAAAAATGAAAAAAGCCTAAAAGATAAAAATGTGTGTGAAATATCATGAACACGCGAGAAATGATCCTAATACTAAAATGATCTAAAGGCCTAGCATTGGACTAGCCTATTTTCTAAAAATTCTCCGCTAGCGTTGGACTAGCGAAGAAAACGAAATTAACCACAACTAGCTTTGGACTAGTGTGGCGACGATACACATATATAATTAAAGCAAGTAAATAAATAAAGCAATGTATTAAAGCAATAAATCACATAAGAGCAAGTAATAGCAAGTAGGAGCACATAGCACATAAGCATGGTATTCTAGATGCAAGTTCCTAGGAAAAGCGAATAAAACACACAAGCACATAACACACATAGCACACAAAAAGCCCTAACTATTACACCGAAGAAGCCTAATTACAATCTAAAAATAAAAAGGTAACCTATCTAGCCTATCTATTACATTTTCTATCTAAATACAAAATTTTGCTAAATAGAATATTACCTATCTATTACATTTCTTTGAATAATCAAAAATTAAATTCAAATAAATAATATGACATAAATAAATAAAAACTCTCACATGGATAAAAATTATAAGCACAAAAACACGTAGAAAAACACATAGGAGCACGTAGGAGCACATAAAAAGAAATATTGGAAGGGTAATCGAGATACCTCTCATTCGTAAACCCGGTATAAATGGCTACTAAAATGAACAAACATGTCAAAATTATCACTATTTAATAAATCAATCACTAATTGAATAATTTTCTACCGATCACTATGAACATGCTATGATAATTCAAACAATTATAGCAATAATAAACAAAATAAGAGAAAGAAAAATAATGATAACAATAATTAATCATTTAGGAGAAAAATGAAAATTGTTTAAGTAAAAATAAATTAGTAAATAAATAAATAAATAAAGCAAAACAACAAAGATAAAATAAAATAAAACTAATAATAATACTAATAATAATAATAGAGGATAAAATACAATAATACATACATTGAAATTTTAACACCTCAAATAAGAATTATTAAAATAACTAAAAGGGAAATAGAGAGACTAATTTGAACATTAATTAGACTAACAAGACCCCATTCTAGAACATTAATTATAAGTTTGATAAAAATAAATAAAGAAAATGTAAAAAGAAATAATTTAAAGCTTTGAAGACTTAACTAATCTTAATTAATACTTTTTTTTTTTACAAAAATAAAATATTATAAGATTTGGATTAAAAGTGAAAATTTAAGCAATATTCTAAAGTGAAAAATGTAATTTATGAGGAACAAAAAGGTAAAATTATAATTTCAAACCCTAATTAAGATAATGACATAGTTTACAACAAATTTAAAAGCTAAAATGTAATTTTCAACAAGTATAATGCCCAAAAACAAAAAATTCCAGCAATATTTAAAGCCAAGAACACAATTTCAGCAAGCTTATTAGATAACACACAATTTTCAGCAAACATTTAAAGGCAAAATTTCAAGTTTTAGCTATTTGGAGAGCAAAAATATAAATTCCAGCAACATTGGAGGACAATAGAGTAATTCCAACAAAAATATAATGGCAAAATGAAATTCCAGCAAGGTTTAGGGGCAAAAATGCAAAATTCCAGCAACATGATGGACCAAATTGCAAATTCCAGCCATATTCAAAGACTATAATAGAATTCCAGCAACATTTTATGACAAAAATGGAATTTCCAGCAATGTATAAGGGCCAAAATGTAATTTTTAGTAACATTTAAAGCCTAAAATATAATAAAAGAAAGTTTGGGAGGCAAAATTGCAATTTCCATAAATATCAGAGGGTAAAATTGCAATTCCAGAAAAATTATAGGGGTCAAAATGTAATTACCGACAAATATAGGGGTCAAAATGAAAAATTAAAAAACTTAGGGGGCAAAATTATAATTATCTAAAAGTTGAGGGACCTAAATGCAATTAATCGGGACCTAATTGCAAAGAAAATTAAATTATGGGGGCCAATCTACAATAAACAGAAATTTAAATGCACAAATCAAAAATTATCGGGGCCACAGTAGCATTAATGAAAGTACAAGGACTATAAAATAAATAACTATTATTAATTAAAAATAAATTAAAAAACTAAACTAATCAAAACGACGTAGTTTTGAGTGAAACTACGTCAAAACGACGTAGTTTCACCAAAATATTTTTTTTTTTTTTTTTTTTTCGGCTGATTCCGGTTTTTTTTTTTTTTTTTTTTTTCAGATTTCCTTTTATTTTTTTTCTTTCCTTTTTCTCTCTCTTTTTTCTTTTCTCTCTTTTTCTTTTCTCTCTTTTCTTCTTTCCTTTTCTTTCTTTTCCCTCTTTTCTTTTTCTCCCTTCTTCTTCCCCGATTCCCTTCTGCTTCCCCCCCCGATTCCCTTCTGATCTTCTCTTCTTCTTCCTCCTTTCTTCTCTTCTTCCTTTCTTCTCTTCTTCCCTTTTCTTCTTCTTCTTTTCTTCCCTTTTCTTTTCCCCTCCCCCCGATCTGCTCTCCCCCTTTTTTTTTTTTTTTTTTTTTTTTTTCGCCGTCGTTTCTCTCTCTCACAGGCCTCTCTCTCTCTCTCTCTCTCTCTCTCTCTCTCTCCAACTCTCTCTCTCTCGGCCGGACGTTTTTCAGTTTCTTTTTTTTTTTTTTTGTTTTTCTTTTTATGGTTTATACAAAACAAACAAAACAAAACAAAAGAAAAATTTGAAAGCAAGAGTAGGAAATTTACCTGGAATAGGGGCGGTGATGGTGCTGTTGCTGTTGCTGTTGTTGTTGTTTGTTGATTTTTTTTTTTTTTTTCGGGTGTGTGTGTACTGTGTGTTGTCCGTGTTCTATGAATTGTGCAATTGTGGTGTTTTATGTAGGTGAATTGTATGTGTGTGCTGCTGTGTGTGTCGTGTGTGTGTCTGTGTGTGCGAATTGTGTGTCTGTGTGAGTTGTGACTGTGTGTTTGTGTGTCTGTGTGAGTTGTGAGCCTGTGTGAGTTGTGAGTGTTGTGCGTGTGTGTGAGTGTGTGCAGGTGAAGAAGAAGGGTGCCGAGAGAGAGGTGAAGTGAAGTGTGTATTTCTGTGAGCTCTCTGTGTGTGAATTGGGAGCTCAGATTGAGAGTGATGGTGAGTGTCTTTTGTGTTCTGTGAGCTCTGTGCTTGTGTGCAAAATGAGTGTATGTCGTGAGAATTGAGAGGGAGGGGTGTGTGCCGAGAGGAGAGAATGGTTGTGTGAGTGTTGTATGCTTGTGCAAGGGAAGGGGGCTGAGAGAGTGAGGGAGACCGCGAGAGAGTGATCTGTGAGTGTGGTTGTGTGGGAAAAATGCAGGTGTGTGTTTGAATGTGTGTCTGTGTAAGTGAGTGCAGAGAGCTGAGGGTGATGGAGAGGTCTGTGTTTGTGCTGGTCTTCTTGTGAGCAGGTGAGGTTGGGTGCTCTGGGGTGTGAGCTGCAGGTCGTGAGTGATGAAGAAGCAGAGAGTGGAGTTGTGCCTGTGTGTGCAGTGTGTTTGTGTTTTGCAGAGAGGGAGGGGAAAGAAAATGCAGGGAGAAAAGAGTGAAATGTAAGTAAAATCCCCAAAAATCTGCTAAAACAATGAGTGCAAGTGATGTGATTAAGTATGGAGTTTGGTGGTTTAGGTAGAACTGTAAAAACTGGTGCTGCTTACCATTAGCAGATGCAACAGTAGCAGCAGCAACGCTGCTACTGTTCAACTCTTTTCTTTTTTTTTTTTTTTCTGTCTTTTTCTTTCTTTCTTTTTTTTTTTTTTTTTGAAGAATTTTAGAAAGATAAAATTGTAAGAAAATGAAGAAAATGGAATAAAAATAAAACCCTCCCTAGGATTGAAAATAAATAAAATAAATAAATAAAATAGAACTAAACCCAAAATTAGCATTACTGTAAAAAGAAGATTTAATAATAATAAAATCACAATTTTAAAATTAATTCACCATTAAAGAAAATATGTCATAGATAGAAAAAACATAATTTGAAATAAGTACCAAATAGTGTTTAAAAATTATTTTATATAGATATATTTTTACATAAAACCATACATGTTAGATGCACATATAAAATATTTTACACACAAAATTCTTTAAATAAAACTGCATTGGAAAGTGTGACATTATAAAAATCACAAAAATACTAAATGACTCTTAAAAATCACAACAATTTCACACATAATATATTATCACATGCAACACATATACTGAAATTTTCACTCAAAATTTTTAAGATTAACGCAATTCTTGGGAAACGTGCCATTGATAAATAAAAAGACAAAATTAAATAAATACTAAACGACATCTAAAAATTATGAGATTTTTACAAAAAATTTATGAGTATTCAAAAATGCATATATAAAATTTTCACTCGAAAATTCTCATAAAAATAGCGCATTGGAAAACGTGCCGTTAAAAAAAAATACTAAAATTTTAAATAAATGATAAATGACTTCTAAAAATCATTAAAATCATAAATAATGATAAAAATACTAAAATCATGTATTTAGGAAATAAAATAAAAATAAACTAATATTTACATGGTGAAATTACCATTTTGCCCCTAGTACGATAAATTAGATATAATATGCGAAAATTGTACTCGACCCCCGAAAAATAAAAAGTACCCCCTAAAATAAAGTAACACGCATATTTTTACCAAAGGTGTGTCAAAATTTGGTGTCTACAGCTTGCCCCTCTTTGTCGGGAATCTCGCAGAGATTTCAGACAAAGACGTAGACGAAACCAAATTTTGACTCACCTATGAATGAAATGCGAATACCTTGATTCCCATAAAAATAAACGTAAGAAATGCAAAAAGAATGACCGGGCTCCCTAGGAGCTGCCTACGTATCCCACATGAGGGAATCCGGTCAAAACGTAGTTCGAATGCAGGTAAACTGTTGATGGGAATGATAACATGATTGCAATTGGTAACACAAGCATTCAAAATCTCTCTCCTTTTTTTTTTTTTTTTTTTTTTTTTTTTTTTTACAAATGGAGAAGAAAACGCCATGTTCGAACTGCTGGATAAGGATAACATAAAGACTGCAAGACGTAATAAAATGCCTAAACTAATAGATAAGAAAAGAGTCCAGGCTGCTGGACAAAATAAACATTGATGAATTAGATGCCATGTTTGGACTATCAGACTTGAAATGTAAACAGATGCCGACCAGGCTGCTGGACGGATGCATGACCTTGGGTTGCCAAGGTTGATGAATGCAAAGTTGGGCTGCCAACTTGAGAAAGTAAATAAATGATCCTGGGCTGCCAGGAATCATAAATGCAATGTCTGGGCTGCCAGACTCGAAACATAAATAAAAGATGCCGACCAGGTTGCTGGACGGATGCATGACCTTGGGCTGCCAAGGTTGATGAATGCAAAGTTTGGGCTGCCAACTTGAAACGGAAATAATGATCCTGGGCTGCCAGGAAGTCATCAAATGCAAGGTCTGGGCTGCCAGACTTGAAACATAAATAAAAGATGCCGACCAGGCTGCTGGACGGATGCATGACCTTGGGCTGCCAAGGTTGATGAATGCAAAGTTGGGCTGCCAAACTTGAAACGGAAATAATGATCCTGGGCTGCCAGGAAGTCATCAAATGCAAGGTCTGGGCTGCCAGACTTGAAACATAAATAAAAGATGCCGACCAGGCTGCTGGACGGATGCATGACCTTGGGCTGCCAAGGTTGATGAATGCAAAGTTGGGCTGCCAACTTGAAACGGAAATAAATGATCCTGGGCTGCCAGGAAGTCATCAAATGCAAGGTCTGGGCTGCCAGACTTGAAACATAAATAAAAGATGCCGACCAGGCTGCTGGACGGATGCATGACCTTGGGCTGCCAAGGTTGATGAATGCAAAGTTTGGGCTGCCAAACTTGAAACGGAAATAATGATCCTGGGCTGCCAGGAATCATCAAATGCAAGGTCTGGGCTGCCAGACTTGAAACATAAATAAAAGATGCCGACCAGGCTGCTGGACGGATGCATGACCTTGGGCTGCCAAGGTTGATGAATGCAAAGTTTGGGCTGCCAACTTGAAACGGAAATAAATGATCCTGGGCTGCCAGGAATCATCAAATGCAAGGTCTGGGCTGCCAGACTTGAAACATAAATAAAAGATGCCGACCAGGCTGCTGGACGGATGCATGACCTTGGGCTGCCAAGGTTGATGAATGCAAAGTTTGGGCTGCCAACTTGAAACGGAAATAATGATCCTGGGCTGCCAGGAATCATCAAATGCAAGGTCTGGGCTGCCAGACTTGAAACATAAATAAAAGATGCCGACCAGGCTGCTGGACGGATGCATGACCTTGGGCTGCCAAGGTTGATGAATGCAAAGTTGGGCTGCCAACTTGAGAAAGTAAATAAATGATCCTGGGCTGCCAGGAATCATAAATGCAATGTCTGGGCTGCCAGACTTGAAACATAAATAAAAGATGCCGACCAGGCTGCTGGACGGATGCATGACCTTGGGCTGCCAAGGTTGATGAATGCAAAGTTGGGCTGCCAACTTGAGAAAGTAAATAAATGATCCTGGGCTGCCAGGAGTCATAAATGCAAGGTCTGGGCTGCCAGACTTGGAAACATAAATAAAGATGCCGACCAGGCTGCTGGACGGATACATGACCTTGGGCTGCCAAGGTTGATGAATGACATAATAAAACTTAAAACAATTCTTAAATGTAACGTCCAAATTGATAAAATTGTCAAAACATTTTTCTAAAATTTTTTTTTTTTTTTTTTTTTTGCCCCAGTGTATGGAATCAAATGATTTCAAAATCATGCCTTTCAAACTTGAGACTTGTGCAACGTGAAAATCCACTTGCAATCAATCCTTTCTCTTTTTTTTTTTTTTTTTTAGAAAAATTTGTCTCAATATAAATCAAATGAAATCAATTCATTGTCTTCTTTTGAACTTGTCCCAATGTAAATTAATTTTGTCTTAAACTCGAACATCATAATCAACTTCGAAAATCAAATTTTTCTCAAAAAAATTTGCCCCAGTGTAATCAATCTTTCGCAACATTTTGCTTTAAACTCAAAGCATCATAATCAATGAAAAATCAAATTTTTTCTCAAAAAAATTTGCCCCAGTTTAAATTTTCAATAAAGACCCTCAATGACGGTGATGTAACTTCATCTGCAAAATAGAGAAAGCAGATATAATTGTCAAAAAAAACAATGCCACCACCTGACAATCCCTTCAGACAACTGGTACATATAAACATGAGTATTGCCCTTTTGAATCTTTGATACGACTTCTTGCTTTCATGTCCCGCGAGTTCTCCGCATTCAATGAATTCTGATTCGCGGCTTAGCTCCAGTGCCCCGAATAATTGCTCAATCGGTGTATACTTCTGATTTTCGATAACTTTAGGATTGCCATTGTCTTTTATTCCATAAATCAAACGTCAAAATTTCAAAACATGAATTTGTTAAAATATTTCAAATGCAGTAATGTACGAACTTTTTTTTTTTTTTTTTTTTTTTTTTATAAATAAAGTACATGCAAAAAATTTTTTAACTACAGAAAATAAATAAATAGATACTAAATAGAAACCGTTACGCTTGGTTGGAGAAATGAATTTTCAGGGAACAGCCCTGAAACAACTGCCATTATGATCCTTTAGATGTCGTCTTGTTCGAACTCTGAAAGTCACCAGACGATCAATGCCGAAGAAAAATCTCAAGTAACTATAGTTACCAGCTTTCAACAAACTCAAATCCAATGCCTGTATCCTGACTTCTTCGCCTGCTAGCCTTTAACTGCAACTCCCAACCACAGCGCCCTTTCGGGTTTTCACTGTGGTGTCCCCCACCCTTTTTCTCTTTTTTTTTTTTTTTTTTTTTTTTTTTTTTTTTTGGAGGCGCCCTTTCGGGTTTTCGCCTTTGTAGAGTAGGATGAGAACAAACAACATTCAAGTTCTGGGCAATCCTTCCCCTTATCATTAAAACAGAATAGTATTCAAAAAATTTGGCATCAGTAAGACAATCTTCCCTTGATGATTCGGGATAAATATATTAACATCATATGCCATTTTGATTTGCAAATTTCCGTTCTAAAAATTATTGCAAGATAAAGATGGAGGTCGGTAACATTCTCGGCTTTTGTAATGAGGTCAGGTGAGAGTGTCAAAAATGTTAAGGTTGGAAAGCAGACTTTATGAGGGAGCTGATTTGTCTTGAAG
>CM045570.1:22173984-22281903 GCA_024721245.1 Mitragyna speciosa
TTGATGATAGAAAGCATGAGATGCAAACTAAAATCCGTAGTGTTTCAATTCACACTCTTCTTTTTTGAGTACACAACTTTTAGATATATCTTTGGGCACCTTTTAGATATATCTTTGGGCACCAAGGCAAACTTCTTTAAATCTTCAAGTCTGTAATATTATTAAGTACATAGAATGGAACCTAATCATGAAAGGTTGCTTTCTACTTATCCTTGCCTTGAGAAGGACTAGGACCAGTACTAGTGTCACACCTGGACTTTTGGGATTTCTTTCTCAACTTCTCTTCCTATAGATGTTTAAAGATAATTTATCTACAGAATAAGGATCAAGTGAAATTTCAATAGTTCAAGGTGATAATGAATGTATAAATAATAACAAAACTAAATAACAAGAAACTATGGAATATTGGATTTTGTCGGATAAAACTACAAAAGTTGTCTTTGAGGTTTGGTAGGAATCTTAAGTAGAAACCTTGAGGCCAAAGCTTCCTTTAGACTACACTAGGGTTAAAAAAATAAAAAAGAACGATTTGGAAATCATATATAACTTGTTTGTGTTGAAGCTGGAGTGATAACAAAAAGAAGCAACATTTCGTTTGGGACATTTGTTGGGCATGTATTTGAAAGTATGTATTTACCTTTCCATCTATGGGATAGGAATGTTTTTGTTGTCATATAGATCTAATGAGTCTTTTGCTTTTGAAGTTATCACGTTTTCTCTTTTAGTATAGGAAGTATTGATCAGGCTTTTACTAACTTACATTGCTTATCTACCTATATATCATTTATTGTTTTCCTTTTAGGTAAACTAGTGTCAAGTTTCTACTGAACAACAATTCCAAATAGTGTCTTGGTATACTTGAATAACAATAAAGGATATATTGACCTGATGTTTGCAAACCAGCCTATATATGTGGTACTATAAATTTACACATCGTTACATAGTCCTTTTTAAAAAGTAATGAAAAAGCACTCTAATTAGTATTGCCCTTCTTGGAAGAATTTCAAGTAATTTGCACCATGGACAATAAGTTAATTATATTTTTCTTTTACAACTCGTGCATTCACTGAGCAAAAGGTAGGAAAGCTAGATAATAATTTCATGAATTGCTTTACTATTTTTATCTATTCTACAAAAAGAAATCTATATGTTATTGTGCAACTAAAGTCGAGCTTAAGAAATTTCTATAGGAAAATTGGTGATATGAGTAGGAATTAATTGAAATAGTAAATGATTAAGATTTATCAGACAGTTAAAAAATCTACCCTGAATGAAAAAAAAAAAAGGAAAACCATTTCTTTTTGTTTAGAGAAAGTCCACCTCTAAAGATTGTATGAATTCTAGGCAGATTTCTCATTACATTCTCAAGCTTAGCACATATAATCCTTTGCCTCTTTCACTATCAACTTTAATTCTTTGAGTTCTCTCTATTGATGAACTTTGCTTTTGGAAATTTTCAAATTTTTTGCTTAGGATGTGTATTCATTTCCCACTCAAAGCAGATTACAATCAACAAGGTTTTAATTCATACTACATTCCCCGTTTGAGTACACAACTTTGAGATATATCATTAGCTACCAAGTAGAACTTCCTTGAATCTTCAAGTCTATGTTGAGTGCATAGATTGGAATCTAAGCATGAAGGGCTACTTTTTGCTTACTTATCACGAGAAGGACTAGGACCGAAACCAGTACCACATCCTGTCTTATTAGATTTCTTCCTCAACTTCTTTTACTTTGGAAACTATGGAGTGTTGGCTTTTATCGTGTAAAACTACTAAAGTTGTCCTTGAGCTTCGATAGGAATCAGAACCAAAAACATTAGACAACACTAGGGTAAAAAAAAAAAAAAAAGGAATGATTTGGAAATCATGTTTTTGGTTTGTGTTGAAATTGGAGTGATATAACAACAAGGTGCCATGATTTCTTTTGGGATCTTTATTGAGTCTGAATTGAAAGTAGTTTGATACCCTTCAATCTTTGTGATTGGAATAACTTTGTAGGCACACAGACCCAATGATACTTTTGCTTTTGCATTCGCCATGCTTTCTTTCAGTTTAGGAAGTTTTAATTGAGATTTATACCTTATCTACCTATATATCACTCATAGCTTTCCTTTTAGGTTGACTAATGTCAAACTTCTACTAAATATCTACTCCAAATGGTATTTTGACATGCCTAAATAACAATAAGGGGTTTATAGACTTGATATTTGCAAATCAAGCTATAGATTTAGTAGCATAATTTTGTACACGTCTACATAGTCATTGTTAGTCCTTTAAAAAGGTAATGAAAAAGCACTTTAACTAACTTTTTCCTTCTTGGAAGAATTCCTAGCACCTGGTGTCCATGTACAAGAAGTTACTTATATTTTTCTTTGTAGCTCCTCGTGCATTCACTGAGCAAAAGGTCGGAGAGCTAGGTAATGACTTCACAAATTGTTTTACTATCCCTATTTATTCTACCAAAAATAGGCTTCATGTTGTGGTGCAATTAAATGCAAGCATAAGAAAATTAGATATGAAAATTGGTGATAAGCTGTAAATTATTGAAATAATAAATGAATAAGATTTATTAGATATACAGAACCTTTTTGTGGTTCGGTGCAGATTTGTTATTTGGATCCTTTAATATTCCGTTTGTTTGAGATCCATGTGACACAATTGTAAAAAATGATATCACTCGCCCTAAAATCATTCCATCATTTTTTATACAGTTTTAATTGATATTGTCAATCCATTCAACAAATTGTTAAGAGAAGGCACAATCCCACTTTAGCATAGCAATTGCACAATGCTAGTAGATTTAAAGTTTCAAATAAAAGATCAAACATAATTTCAATCCATTTATTTGGATCAATGAAAATTTGACATCTAAAATCATTTGAGTGATACAATTAAGGGGATTATGTGTAAATATGTGTGTATCTATAACAAATAATTACTGCATTCAATATGGATATTTTATGTTGTTGAAGAACAATTTGCAACGCCAATCCAAATAGTTTTATGCATGCTCATTCTTGAATTTAACCTTTATAGCCCTTTGTTTCTTTTACTATTAATTTTAATTCTTTGAGGTCTCACACTGCATTAATTATGGATATTTTATGTTAATGAAAAACAATTTGCAACTCCCGATCCTAATAGTTTAATGCTTGCTCATTCTCGAGCTTAACCTTTATAACCCTTTGTCTCTTTCACTGTTAATTTTAATTCTCTGAGGTCTCACCTTTAACGAACTCCTTTTTGAAAATTTATAAATTCTTTGCATAGAATGCATGATCTTTTCCTAACCGAGGCAGACTAAAATCAACAGCATTTTAATTCACACCACACCCCCTTTTTGAGTACACAACTTTCAGATATATCATTGGCCACTAAGTCAAACTTTCTTAGATCTTCAAATATGTAACATTAGTGAGTGTATCGAATGGAGCCTAAGCATGAAGGATTGCTTTTTTGCTTATCCTTGCCACGAGAAGGGCTTGGACCAAGTTAGTGCCACACCTAGTCTTATGGGATTTCTTTCTCAACTTCTCTTACTTGAGATGTTCACAAGATATTTTATCTATTAAAAAAAATCAAGTAAAATTTCAACAATTTAAGGTGACTGTAAATGTATAAATGATAGGAAAAACAAATCAGAAAAAGCTATGAAAAGTTGGCTTTTTTCAGGTAAAACTACTAAAGCTGTCTTTGAGCTTTGGTAGGAATCAGAACCAGAACCTTGAGGCTAAAAGCTTCATTAGACAGCACTAGGGTAAAAAAAAAATGAACGATTTAGAAATTATGTTTTTTTGTTTGTATTAAAGTTGGAGTGATAACATGAAGTTTAGGATCTTTATTGGGCATGAATTGAAAGTAATACTAGCACCATTCTATCTAATTGGAGTTTTTTTTGTTGGCACATATAGACCCCATGCTCCTTTTGCTTTTGAATTCACCATATTTTTACCTAGTTGAAAAACTCTTAATTGAGCTTTCACTAGATTATATAGCTTATCTGCCAGTATATCACTTATTGTTTTCCTGGCACTTATTGTTTTCCTTTTGTGTCGCACAATGTCAAGCTTCTACTGAACACCAATTCTAAATGGTATTTTGGTATGCTTGAATAAAAATAAAGAATTTGCTCACTTGATGTTTTCAAACCAGGCCATAGATATAGTAGTATAAATTTGCACATCGCTAAATAGTCATTGTTAGTCTTTTAAAAAGTATTAAAAAAGCATTTTAACTAGTTTTTCCCTTCTTGGAATAATTCAAAGTGGTTTGTGCCCACATGCAGGAATTTAATTACATTTTTGTTTGCAGCTCCTCGTGCATCCACTGTGCAAAAGGTAGGAAAGCTAGGTAATGGCTGTACAAATTACTTCATTATCCTTATCTATTCAACCAATAGAAAGTCCATGTTGAGGTGCTATTGAAAGCAAGCACAGAAAAATCCTATACGAAAATTAGCGATATAAATTCGAAATTATTGAAATAATAAATAAATAAGATTTATTTGATAGTTAGAGAATTTACCCTAAATAAAAAAAGAATACCATTTTTTTCTGTGGTTATGTACTGATCTCTTATTAAGATATCTTAGTGTTCCACTTGTTTGAGATTCGTATGACTCCATTGTGAGAAATGATATGGGTTTCACTAAAAAAATTCCATCATTGTTGGCATAGTCTTAATTGATACTGTCAATCCTCTTAATAAGTTGTTAAGAGAAAGATCAAGTCTTGTTTTAGTATAGTAACTGCAAAATGATAATAGATTTAAGGTTTCAAATAACAAATCAAATATAATTTTAATTATTTGTTTGAATGAATGAAAATTTGAAATCTAAAATCATTTGAGTAATATTATTAGGGGTTTTGAGTGTGTATGTGCGTGCATGTGCGTGTGTGTTTGTGCCTATAATAACTTTACAAATAGTTAATATATTCAGTATCGAAATTTTATGTTGTTGAAAAACAATTTTCAACTCCCAATCCAAACAGTATTCTGATGCTTTTTATTGAGCTTTGGCATTTATAACCCATTGCCTCTTTTACTATTAATTTAATTTTTTGAGGTCTCTCCTTTGATGAACTCCTCTATTAAAATTTATGTATGAATTTTGGACGAATTTTGTGCAGATTTCTCATTAAATTTTCATAGTGTTCCTTTGTTCAAGATCCATCTGACTCAATTGTGAGAAATAAAATATTTTTTTTGTACAATTTTTTTATAGTATCAATCTTCTTAATAAATTGTTAAGAGAAAGATCAAGTGCCGATTTAGCAGAGTTACTACACAATGGTAGTAGATCTAAAGCTTCAAATAACAAATCAAATGTAATTTCAATCTATTTGTTTGGGAGACTAGAAATTTGATATGTAAAATCCTTTTGGTAATAACATTAGGGGGTGTGTTTATATGTGCGTGCTGTGTGTAAAGTGATAACTTAACAAATAAATATTGCGTTCTGCATTGTTATTTTATGTTGTCGAAGAATAATTTGCAAGTCATGATCTAAACAGTTTTACACACTCATTCTCGAGTTCATGCTTTTTTACACTCTTAACTTTATATCTTAGAGGTCTCTCCTTTGATGAATTCCATATTTTAGAGAATTTTAAATTCTTTGCATAGAATGTGTATTCATTTCCTACTCGAGGCATACTAAAATCAGTGGGGTTTTAATTCACATTATACTCCTCTTTTGAGAAAACAACTTTTAGATTTATCATTGGCGACTAAGTGAAACTTCGCAATATTATTGAGTGCGTGGAATGAAATCGAGGCATGGAGGATTACATTTTGCTTATCCTTGCCCTAGAAGGACTATGACCAAAACCAGTTCCACCTGATGTTTTGGAATTTCTTCCTCAATTTCTCTTGGGAGGTTTAAAAATTATTTTATCTATATAACAAGGATCAAATAATATTTCAATAGTTTACGTGAATTGATTGTATAAGTAATAGGAAAGATAAATCACTAAAAGCTATGGAATGTTGGCATTTATTGGGTAAAATTACTAAGGGTGGCATTCAACTTCGGTAGGAAATAGAACCAGAAAACTTGAGGGCCAAATGTTTCTTTAGACTAAACTAGGGTGAAAAGAAAGAATGATTTGGAAATCATGTTTGTTGTTTGTGTTAAAGTTGGAGTGAAGACAATGAGGAGCAAAGATTTCATTTAGGATCTTGATTAGGCCTGAATTGAAAGTAGTTCCTAGTATCCTTCCATCTATTAGATTGGAACATTTTTGTTGGCATGAAGATCCAATGATCCTTTTTCCTTTGAGTTCACAATATGTTTCTAAGTTTAGGAACTATTAATAGAGCTTTCTCTAACTTATATAGCTTATCAACCTATGCATCACTTATTGATTTCCCTATAGGTTATGTCAAGCATCTACTAAACACTAATTCCAAATGGCATTTTGGTAAGCCTGAATAACAAGAAAGGGTTTATTGACTCGGTGTTTGCAAACCAAGCTATGGACGTAGTAGTATAAATTTACAGACTGCTATATTGTCTTTGTTAGTCTTTTAAAAAGTAATAAAAGTACTTTAATTGGTTTTTCCCTTCTCGGGATAATTTCAAATGGTTCATGTGAGGGCTTGTAGTTATCCTAATAAATTCAAGCATTATTTACATATTTATTTGGTTACATGATTTTTGGCATTAGATCGTGTGGTGGTGGTCGTAATTAAATTAATAAAACCTAGACATTATTAGTAATAATCCCTGAAACCCCAAAAATTTGGTGGTGGTGCTTTTGTTTAGGTTACTTGTGGATTATGTGCACATAACATAATATGATGAGTAAGCTAGTAAGACTGGGCATTAAGGGGCTCTTAAGTATGCTTGATAGGGTTACTAAGGCAAGCAAAGTTAAAAAAAAACAAAAGAAAAAAAAAGAACAACAGAGGGGCTAGTCAAAGATAGCACAAGTAAACTAGTTGGTGTAACTTGTGATAATTATGACGTACATATTATATTACAACATTTTGTAAATAGGGTTAAACACTAATGACTTCTTAAATGAGACAAAAAAGGAAAAGAGGTCAGCTGGTAAAAAAAAAAATAATACTAGTAATAAAAGAATGAAAGCTTACAACTTGCATGCTTGAGTTGTCATTGTATTACCGAGTTGAGGGTGAAGCATGGAGGTGATGGAGGCACCTCGATTTCTGAGCAATCTAAGTACTCTAAATCAGTTAAAACAAGAGGAAAATAAGGGAGGAAAAGAGAGAAACCTGAGAGAGGAAGAAAAAGAAGTTAAAAGAAAGAGAGATAAGCTTGAAGAGATCAAGGCCTACAAGTCCTAGTTGGAACTTGGGAGGATTCTTGGACTAGAAAAGGTAAGTTTCTTCATTTTCTTGGTTTGTTATAAATGTTCCTCAGTTAATATCTTGGGTTTATGACTGATTTGAGGAGGAGAATCCCGCTAGAAATAAGAAAAAATAAAAATATAAAGGCAGTAACCTTCAAGAACCCGAATGAACAGTCAGCTGGACCAGTTTCAGTAAATTAGTCATAACTTTGTGTAGGAAGGTTGGATTTGGATGATTCTTGCTGTTTTAGAAACTAGATTCATATGTATTTCAAATAGATTAAGTCTTGAGTCCTGATTTAATGTGTAGTGGTACCAGAATTCGTGCAAAATTGACTGAAAAACCAAATCTGTGCAAACAGGGTTGGTGACGGGCTAAATTGGGTACTGGTTTTGAACCTCTTCTTGTTGGAATTTGTGTAGGTGTTCTCATATATATTGTAGCTCTTCAAATGTAGTTTTCAACCATGTAATCCGTAACTCCTTATTCTTAGTGAGTTGAATCCAGAATTTGATGAAAATGGGCTGGTGTGTGAACCCTGCAGAGCAAGGTTGACGATGCACAAGATTTTGACCCAATTTTGATCCGGTTCTTGTTAGAATTTGAATTTGGATTCTTCATAAAAGTTGTATCCCTTGAATCCTAGTTTCTAACCATGTAAATTTTTAAGCAAAGTGAGTTTTATACAGAAAGTTATGCTCAATTGAATTCACATACTTGGAATGACTGAAAGCAAAATATTGACAGTAAATGAATTGCTTTGTAATTGGAATTTGGTTGAGATATGATTGGAATTAGATCTTGCTTTTGTTATGAAAATCACTCCAAACTAAGTCTAGTTTGCAAGAGTATTGAGTTTGGGAAACTTGGTTAAGTAGAAATTGAGTTAGATTTCTCAAATGGAAAATCAATAATTTTTATAATTTGTTCATTCACCTTGATTTGATAGATAACTATATGGCCTTGAATTGATAGGTGATTCAGGTGATCCTAGTGGCAAGCATTTGAAGAACCTATAAACTTTGACATACCTGTGAGTGTCCTAAAATTATTTTTACATATGAAAAACTCTTTTATTAAAGTATGTGTCTTGTACCCTTGCTTTTACGGGAGATTCGTAGGCTTGGGGATGTGAAGTGGTGTAATGACTTGGTTTATTTGGTACCCCTTGCTTTTAACGAGAGATTCGTAGGCTTGGGGATATATGATGGGTATTGAATCGTTTACTTTGTACCCCTTGCTTTTGACAGGAGATTCGTAGGCTTGGGGAGATGTGGTGCATATCGGCTTAGTTACTTGGTATCCCTTGCTTTTGTAGGAGATTCGTAGGCTTGGGGATGCGTGACGTGTAATGACTTATTTACTTGGTGTCCCTTGCTTTTTGCTTTTATAGGAGATTCGTAGGCTTGGGGACGCATGATGTGTAATGACTTGTTTACTTGGTATCCTTTGCTTTTACGGGAGATTCGTAGGCTTGGGGACGCGTGACGTGTAATGACTTGTTTACTTGATATCCCTTACTTTTACGGAGATTCGTAGGCTTGGGGTGTATTCTGTGAATTCACTTGTGTATATCTTTTGATCTCTTTCTCTATTAAAATAAATTCTTATCGTGAACTTTTCTAATAGTTTTAAAATGGACCTCACTGGGCATAAAGCTCATCCCACATTTCATTTTCTTTTCTTTACAGGTGTTTAACGACAGGAAAAAGATAAAGAAATAAAGAGAAGTTTTTCTTTAGTTAGCATTAGCTATAGGATAAATGTAAATTGAGGCCTAAGTGGCTCAAATGTTGTAATTAGTTTTTGAATGTATATATAACTTTTAGCGTTTGGTTATATTTTGAGCATATAATTGCTTGTACTTGAGTCCTGGCGTGAGCCAGGCAGGCGTCTCGATCAGGATTATAGAGTAAGACTTGGTTGGAGACGTCACAAGTGGTATCAGAGCCTAGGGTTCAAATCTGGTTCTCCTAAATTTGAGATCTGTGATCCTAGGTTTGGATTCAAAGAATATGACTAGGAAAGTTGGGTATGTTAGGTAAGAAATTGGGGTTGAGTTAATTTGCACTTGGAACTGGCCAACCCAAGTTGTGAGTTGACATAATCTCAGTGCTTGTGCCTAAATACTCTTGCAAATGTGTTTAAGCATAAATTTACTTAACTTTCTTAGTTGGAATGTAAGTTGAAATGGAGGTGAGAATTTTGAGAATTAAAATTGTTTACGTTAGTGGGGTGTGATATGCATGAAACTATTTCTTTCATTTGATTTCAAAATTAACTCTGAATATATCCAATTGTACTTATGATTATGGTTGTGAGTCGTGACTAGAAGAGCAAACTGAGCACTTAGCAACATTAAAAGAACACTTATTGACTACTAGGAAAGGGATAGGCAGCTAGTTAAACGTTTTACCCATGTGAGAATTAGGAGAAGTAAGTGCTCATGCTAAAAGAATTACCCTTATTTTTATCTTGCTATTTTAACCATTGTAGACGAAAGAAAGGTTGGTTCTATAAGAGGTGGCTGCCTGCCAAAGATTTGAAGAACTGAGGTAGTCAATGATGGAATTACATCGTACTATTTGGGAATTAGAGCCTAATTTATGAGAGGAGTGATAGAGGACCCAAGAATGATAGATAAAGTTAGGGTTTGAGTAAATGAGATGGATCTGCCTGAAATGAAGTCAAGTGTTGGTTGCTAACTGGATCAATTCAGCCCTTAGAGGCTAGCCTTTAAAGAAATTGAGCTATACTTTTTGGTAAGTTGTTTTGGGGCTAGTATAAATAAGAAATGTTTGGGCTTAGGTGGTGACGAGACATGTAATCATTTTTAAACATCTTTTGGGATCAGAAAAAAAATCACATGAAAGTTTATTTTGTGGTAAATAGCAACTTGTTTTACTGATAAGTTACAAACATAACTTACGTAGGATGATGTGAGAATCTATACTTTTGATGCTTAATGTATGTATGAAAAGTGCTAAATATGCTTTATGGAAGTTCACTTTATATAATTTTCAGTACATACTTAAAGGTATTTTATTTTAGGATGGAATCTGGGAGACTTCGAGGTGGGAGACCTCATAGAGCTAGAGTAGAGTCCGAATCAAATGAGGCACCTGATAGGGCACAATCCCAAACAAGAAGATGGAATAAGAAATGATGTTGGAGCCCAAGTAGCTACCGCATTAACAAGAATGACGCAATACCTTGAGAGACAAGAAGCTCGTCAGGCACGAGAGCCTATTTATGAACTTTTGAATGCCCAAGTACGTAACAATAACATGGAAGAAGATACAGCTCTTGAACGTTTTCAGAAGTTTAGGCCACCAAAATTTGTTGGGGGTCCTAGCCCAGAGCAAGCTGAAAATTGGTTGGAAAACATGAACAATATATTTGTAGCCCTTAAGTACTTCGAAGAGAGGCAAGTTACATTTGTAGTCTTTCAGTTCGAAGGAGCAGCCCGATCATGGTGGAACATGATCCAAGGTAGGTGGGATAAGGAAGGTACCCCATGGACTTCGGCAAATTTCACTAAAGAATTCAATGATAAATTCGTACCACTAATGGTACAAGAAAAGCGAGAAGATGAGTTTATGAGTCTTAGACAAGGAGCAACGAGTGTGGCTGAATATGAGGCACGATTCACTAAACTTTCAAAATATGCTCCTAAAACGATAGCAACAAATCAAAAGTGGAAAAGAATATTATTCAAGGTCTAAATTTAGAAATTCAAGAATCCTTGGCAGTAGGTTAATATAGATACGTTTGAAGAAGCACTTGAGAAGGCCCAGCGAGTTGAAGATACTAAGTCACAACTAAAAGCCTATCAAGTATGCAAAAAGACTGGACCAAGTGACTGGCTAGGAGGATAAAAAGATTATACCTCCAAAAAAGTTAATGTTTTAATCAAGGCAAGTATAAATCTTATCTTTGGACTAGTAGAAAACTTATGGGTGTCCCAAAAGCTAAACATCCAAGTGTCCATCCTACCTAGTTGTGAATACTGTGGAAAACCTAATCACAAGGAAAGTGAATGTTGGAGAAAGGCCAAGAAATGTTTGCGATGCGGGAGTACAAAACATCTAATTAATAATTGTCCAAGATTATAGGAGAAAGGAGTTTCAAGTTAGCATCAAGGTTGGCAAGCTTAGATGAAATCTGAAAAATCTAGGAATAAATATATAGTCACTGCCAGGTTCTAAGCAACAAACAAGAGAAAAGTTTTGGACACTTCCAATATGGTAAAAGGTACAATCTCTGCCTTTCAGTGAGTAAATTGAGTATCAATAAAACCTGGATTCATACCTTTAGTTATAAATTCTAACTTTATGTATGACATTAATATGAGAGTAGGAAAATTGCTATCTAAGTTTAAGGCCAACTACTTTTGCTGAAGATTGTATGGTATTTATCGATTCTATTTATAAAAATGGTGATATTTGGATTGGGGGAAAAGACATTCCTGTGAATCTTACATCCTTATTCATTTGTAGCCAAGGTATTATATCAAGAATGGAACGGTTATCAAGATATCATACTCTTGTAGTTTCACTAATGTCTTGTAGACGTACAAACTTAATACCTAGATTTTTAGATCCCAATTGGATTAATGGTTTAGTGATCCATATAGAGGGCCTTTTGGCATGCTTAAATCATCATTGGAGAAAAGGATTCTTGAGGATGATTCTACAAAAAAAAAAGTACAAGTTATATGTTAAGTGTAGGTAGGTTCTGGTTAAAAGGGGATATCATTCTGAGTCATACAGGCCATGAAGGAAGCTAGTACAAAATGCCCCAGCAATATTTATCGCGAATTTAGAGAAAGGTTAAGAAATGCATTAGATGTGGAAGTATAGAGCATTGGACTAGTGATTGCCCAAGGTTCAAGAGGAGAGATTAAAAGAAAAATTAAATCATGCAAGAGGGTTCAAGTGGCCTAATTAATGGAAAAAGAATAACGGGCGTTAGAGGATGTCGGTGAATGGAACTCAAACCCCGCTCCAAGAAAGGTCACTTTTGAAAATATTACTATCTATTTGACTATCTTTATTGATATAGATTACAGAAGCACTTTATAGAAAGAAGGGTTGGGCACCCATTTATTGGGGAGAGATAAGTAGAAAAAAAAGGAGATTCCAAACTCCAACTGAGTTCCTAGCGTGGAGGAAGTTTAGGAAAAGGTCTTGTTAATTCAGCAAAAGATTCAAACTCCCCAGAGCTGATAGAAAAGTTATGTTGGTAACTGAAGGTAAGACTTGGAATTTGTGGTAATGTACCTAGTATTCTTCAAAATATCTTCTTCAAAAGGAATTATTCAACACAAAGAAAAAAAAAATTAATCCAAGATATATGTTGGACCTTTTGAGATAATACAACGAATATAAAAAAAAAAAAAGCTAGCATACCAATTAAGACTAAATGCACAAAGTCTATCCAATGTTAAAGAATTGCCGCAGGAGCCTAGACATGTTATACAATATGATGAATTACAGTTACGAGATGATCTCTCATACGCAGAAAAAAAAAACAATAAAAATATTGGAATGAGAGATCAAGGTATTAAGAAATAAAAAGATACCCCTGGTGAAAGTATTATGACAACACCAGGGAAAAGAAGGAGCAACATGCGAACTGGCAATAGAAATATGAGCACAACATACCGAACTCTTCAGGAACTACAGTGAGAATTTCGAGGGCGAAAATTCTCTTAAGGATGGAGGAATGTGAGGGCTTGTAGTTATCCTAATAAATTTAAGCATTATTTACATATTTATTTGGTTACTATAATTTTTGGCATTAGATCATGTGGTGGTGGTCGTAATTAAGTTAATAAAACCTAGACATTAATAGTAATAATCCCTGAAAACCCCAAAAATTTGGTGGTGGTGCTTTTGTTTAGGTTACTTGTGGATTATGTGCACATAACATAATATGATGAGTAAGCTAGTAAGATTGGGCACTTAAGGAGCTCTTAAGTATGCTTGATAGGGTTACTAAGGCAAGCAAAGTTAAAATAAAAAGAAAAGAACAAGAAAGGGACTAGTCAAAGATAGCACAAGTAAACTAGTTGGTGTAACTTGTGATAATTATGAATTATATATTATATTACAACTATTTTGCAAATAGGGTTAAACACTAATGACTTCTTAAATGAGACTAAGTAGATAACTGAAAAGAAAAAAAGAGAAAAGAGGTCAGCTGGTCAAAAAAATAATAATACTAGTAATAAAAGAATGAAAGCTTACAACTTGCATGCTTGAGTTGTCATTGTATTACCGAGTTGAGAGTGAAGCATGGAGGTGATGGAGGCACCTCGATTTCTGACCAATTTAAGTACTCTAAATCAGTTAAAACAAGAGGAAAATAAGGGAGGAAAAGAGAGAAACCGAGAGAGGAAGAAAAAGAAGTTAAAAGAAAGAGAGATAAGCTTGAAGAGATCAAGGGCTACAAGTCCTAGTTGGAACTTGAGAGGATTCTTGGACTAGAAAAGGTAAGTTTCTTCACTTTCTTGGTTTGTTATAAATGTTCCTCAGTTAATATCTTGGGTTTATGACTGATTTGAGGAGGAGAATCCCGCTAGAAATAAGAAAAATAAAAATATAAGGCAGTAATCTTCAAGAACCCGAATGAACAGTCAGCTGGACCAGTTTCAGTAAATTAGTCATAACTTTGTGTAGGAAGCTTGGATTTGGATGATTCTTGCTGTTTTAGATAACTAGATTCATAGGTATTTCAAATGGATTAAGGCTTAAGTCCTGATTTAATGTGTAGTGGTACCAGAATTCGTGCAAAGTTGACTGAAAAAACCAAATCTGTGCAAATAGGGTTGGTGACGGGCTAAATTGTGTACTCGGTTTTGAACCTATTCTTGTTGGAATTTGTGTAGGTGTTCTTCATAGATATTGTAGCTCTTCAAATGTAGTTTTAAATCATGTAATCCGTAACTCCTTGATTCTTAGTGAGTTGAATCCAGAATTTGATGAAAATGGGCTGGATGTCTGAACCCTGCAGAGCAGGGTTGACGATGCACAAGATTGTGACCCAATTTTGATCCGGTTCTTGTTAGAATTTGAACTTTGGTTTCTTCACAAAGTTAAAGTTGTAGCTCTTGAAGCCTAGTTTCTAACCATGTAAATTTTTAAGCAAAGTGAGTTTTATACAGAAAGTTATGCTCAATTGAATTCACGTACTTGGAATGACTGAAAGCAAAATATTGACAGTAAATGAACTGCTTTGTAATTGGAATTTGGTTGAGATATGATTGGAATTAGATCTTGCTTTTGTTATGAAAATCACTCCAAACTAAGTCTAGTTTGCAAGAATATTGAGTTTGGGAAACTTGGTTAAGTAGAAATTGAGTTAGATTTCTCAAATGGAAAATTCATAATTTTTATAATTTGTTCATTCACCTGATTTGATAGGTTATATGGCCTTGAATTGATAGGTGATTCAGGTGATCCTAGTGGCAAGCATTTGAAGAACCTATAAACTTTGACATACCTGTGAGTGTCCTAAAATTATTTTTACATATGAAAAACTCTTTTATTAAAGTATGTGTCTTGTTATCGATACTTGAAATCAAATGGTATTCTGAAAATTTCAATACTTATTGTGAATGTCTATGATTCTTTCTTATTTATGAACTGTTGTTTTACAAGAATATATGGTTTAGTATTAGTATTTGAAAATGAACAATGTTTTGAAAATTATACGATTCAATATGAACTACTCGTGCTCTACAGGGATATGTGACTATTGTTTATTTATACGACTTTTATTTACAACTACATGAGAACGGTCATTGTTATTGCCAAGCAAGTGTCCTTAAATTTAATTTTACTTACAAGTTAGGATTTTGTAATCCCGTGATTTGTTTATTTAATACCCTTGCTTTTACGGGAGATTCGTAGGCTTGGGGATATATGATGAATAATGATTCATTTACTTGGTATCCCCTTGCTTTTGACGGGAGATTCGTAGGCTTCGGGAGGTATGGCATGCATTAGCTGGGTTATCTGGTACCCTTACTTTTACGGGAGATTCATAGGCTTGGGGATGTGTAGTGGTGTAATGACTTGGTTATTTGGTACCCCTTGCTTTTAACGGGAGATTCGTAGGCTTGGGGATATATGATGGGTATTGAATCGTTTACTTTGTACCCCTTGCTTTTGACGGGAGATTCGTAAGCTTGGGGAGATGTGGTGTATATCGGCTTAGTTACTTGGTATCCCTTGCTTTTACGGGAGATTCAGTAGGCTTGGGGATGCGTGACATGTAATGACTTATTTACTTTGTATCCTTTGCTTTTATAGGAGATTCGTAGGCTTGGGGACGCGTGACGTGTAATGACTTGTTTACTTGGTATCCCTTGCTTTTATGGGAGATTCATAGGCTTGGGGACGCGTGACGTGTAATGACTTGTTTACTTGATATCCCTTGCTTTTACGGAGATTCATAGGCTTGGGGTGTATACTGTGAATTCACTTGTGTATATCTTTTGATCTCTTTCTCTATTAAAATAAATTCTTATCGTGAACTTTTCTAATAATTTTAAAATGGACCTCACTGGGCGTAAAGCTCATCTCATGTTTCATTTTCTTTTCTTTACAGGTGTTTAACGACAGGAAAAAGATAAAGGAAATAAAGAGAAGTTTTTCCTTAGTTAGCATTGGCTATAAGATGGATGTAAATTGAGGCCTAAGTGACTCAAATGTTGTAATTAGTTTTTTAATGTATATAGTAACTTTTAGGGTTTGGTTATATTTTGAGCATATAACTACTCGTACTTGAGTCTTGGTGTGAGCCAGGTAGGCGTCTCGATCAAGGATTATAGAGTAAGACCTGTTTGGGGACGTCACAGTTCTCGCCAATGTGCAAGAAGTTAATTATATCTTTGCAGTTCCTTGTGCATCCAAGAGCTAAAAGTAAGAAAAGGCAATGTCTTCCTGAATTGCTTCACCATCCTTATCTATTCTACCGAAGAAACCACCATATTGTAGTGTAATTGAAACCAAGCTCAAGAAAATTTAAAAGGAAAATTAGCGAAAATAAGTGGGAATTTATTAATATAATAAATGTTACACAGTTAGTGAATTTGTTGTGAATGATAAAAGACAAATATCATTTCTTTCTCTGGAACAAAAAATCCATTTCTTTAGATTGTATGAATAGTGTGTAGATCTCCCATTAAGATCCTACAGTGTTCCTTTTGTTGGATATATATCTGTCTCAATTGTGGGAAATGATATGAACTTCACTAAAAAAATACCATCACATTCAGCACAATTTTGATTGAAAGTATCAATCCTCCTAACAAATTGTTAAGAGAAAAATCACTGCCACTCATTAGCCAAGTAATTGCACAATGGTGGTAGATTTAATGCTTCAAATAACAAATCTAACATAACTTCAATCTACTTGTCTATGTGACTAAAAATTTGAGATCTAAAATCCTTTGGATGATAATATTATGGGTGTATGTGTATACCTATATAAAATGATAACTTAACAAATAATTCCTGCATTTTTTATTGATATTTTATGTTGTTGAAGAATAATCTGCAACTTCCAATCCAATAGTTTTCTGCATGCTCATCCTCGAGCTCAGCCTTTAGGGCCCTGTCCCATTTTATGTTGTTAACTTTAATTCTTTGATGTCTCTCATTTGATGAACTCCTACATTGGAATTTTCAAACTCTTTGCATTAGAATGTGTTTTCATTTCCTACTCAAGGCAAACTGAAATCAACAGGGTTTTTGTTCGCACTACACTCCTCTTTTGAGTACACAATGGCCACTAAGTTGAACCTCCTTAAATCCTCAAGCTAGTAATATCAATGAGTGCGTAAATGAGATCTAATCATAAGGTGTTGCTTTTTCCTTGTCCTTATCACAGGAAGGACTAGGAGGCCTAGGACCAAAACTAGTGCCACACCTAGCCCTAAGAGAATTCTTTCTCAACTTCTCTTATTCTAGAGGTTTGAAAGATAATTTATCTTAAAAACAAGGATCAAGTAAATTTTCAATAGTTCAAGGTGATAGTGAATGCATAAATAATAGGAAAATTAAATCAGAAAAGCTATGGAATATTGGCTTTTATCGGATAAAACTACTAAAGTTGTCCTTGAGCTTTGGTAGGAATCAGAACCAAAAAACTTGAGGCCAAAATTTTCTTGTAGACTACTAAGGTGAAAAAAAAAAGATTTGGAAATCAAAATTTTTTTTTTTTTTTGCATTGAAGTAGGAGTGATAAAATAGGTAGCAAAGATTTTGTTGGGGATCTTAATTGGGCTTGAATTGAAAGTATTTTCAATAACTTCAATCTATAGGATTGGAATATTTTTATTGGCATAAAGATCTAATGATCCTTTTACTTTTGAATTCACCAGGTTTTCTCTTAGATTAGGAACTACAAATCAAGCTTTCTTTAACTTACATAGCTTATTGTTTTAATTGGCTTTTATTGGGCAAAACTACTAAATTCGTTCTTGAGCTTTGGCAGGGAATCATAACCAGAAACCTTGAGGACAAAAGTTACTTTTAGACAGCACTGGGGTGAAAAAAAAAAAACAACAATTTGCAAATCATGTTTTTGATTTTGTTGAAATTGAAGTGATAATAAGAAGAAGCAAAGATTTCGTTTGGGATCTTTATTCGACCTAAATTGAAAGTGGTTCTAGTACCCTTCCATCTATGGATTGGAATGTTTTTGTTGGCATATGGATCTAATCATCCTTTTGCTTTTGAATTTTCCATGTTTTAACTTAGTTTAGGAACTCTTAATTGAGCTTTCTCTAAATTACATAGCTTATCTACCAATATATCACTTATTGTTTTTCCTTTTAGGTTGCCCGATGTCAAACATATACTGAACACCAATTTTAAATGATATTTTAGTATGGTTGAATAACAACAAAGTGTTCACTGAATTGATGTCTGCAAACAAAACCATAGATGTAGTAGTATAAATTTGTAATGAAAAAGCACTTTAATTAGTTTTTCCCTTCCTGAAAGAATTCAAAATGGTTTGTGCCCACGTGCAGGAAGTTAGTTATATTTTTCTTTGCAACTCCTTGTGCATTCACTATGCGGAAGTTAGGAAATCTAGGTAATTCTTTCACAAGTTGTTTCACTGTCTTTATCGAACTAAAGAAATCTCCATGCTATGGTGCAATTGAAAGCAAGCTTAAGAAAATCTTATAAGAAAATTGGTGATACAAGTTGGAAATTATTGAAATAATAAATGGCAAGATTTATTAGATAATAAAAACTTTGCCTTGAATGAAAAAGAGGAATACCATTTCTTTTGGTGATTCTATGATGATCTATTATTAAGATCCCCAAGTATTCCATTTGTTCAAGATCCATATGACTCAATTGTGAGAAATGATATGACTTTCCCATAAAACATATTATTATTTTTGGTACATTTTAATTGATACTGACAATCCTCCTAACAAATTGTTCAGAGAAATAACAAATTCAACTCGCGTATTAACTAAAATGATAGGAGATCTAATGCTTTAAATGACAAATCAAATATAATTTCAATTTATTTGTATGGGTAAATGAAATTTGAGATCTAAAATCATTTGAGTAATAATATCAAGGGGATTGTATGTCTGTCTAACTATACATAAATATATAACTCAACAAATAATTACATCATTCAGTATAAACATTTTATGTTGCTAAGAGCAATTTGAAACTTCCAATCCAAATAGTTTTTGAATGCTCATCCTCAAGCATAGCCTTTAAGACCCTTTGCCTATTTCACTATTAACTTTAATTTTTTGAGGTCTCCCCGTTTGATGAGCTCCTCTTTTGGAAATTTTCAAATTCTTTGCTTAGAATGTGTATTCATTTCTGTCACGACCCGAACCTAAAGGCCATGACCGGCACGTAGTTCGAGGTGGAATAAACCGCCCCAAACCACGTAAGCCTAACTTTCCTTTAAATTCTACCGAAATTTCGGCAGCATCTCCTCTGTATTTGGACATTTCCCAAAAATTTAAAAATACCTGCACAAAATTTCAGCCAGCCCAAACAATTCCAATACATTCACAATACACTATATCACCTCATTCACAAGCCATCAATCATCCATTTCAATCATAAAGAGATATGCCCACAAGAATTTCATATATTTCATATAAATATCCCAACATTCATAACTTACAACCAACGGAGCAACTATTCCAAAAATAACATTTACAATACCAAATAATATACTACATGGCCACAAGTGCTAAAATAATACTTGTACGATCCTATACCCGGAACAACAAAAATAACCGGGTAATACCTCTGAATTAGGTGGCTATGAGGTTCTCCTTTTTGTTCTAACTTCTGCACTTTCTACAAAATACTGAAAAATATTGAGGGGTGAGTTTTTACACTCAGTAAGCATAATACATATTGTAAAATATTTCAAACAATTTACTCAAAATTATACTTTTGGCAGAAAAACCGTATAATCATCATATATGACATAAAACATTCAATAAAATCACATTTTTATAGTTTCATAAACAACTTTTGTTATTTCTCGAAGTCAGCACTATGCAGAACCTACTATCCCCCGAAGGGTAACTTTGTCCCCGAAGGGCTATCCCCCGAAGGGTATCTGTCTCTGTTCCCCGAAGGGCTGTTCCCCGAAGGGCTATCCCCCGAAGGGTATACTATCCCGCGAAGGGAGGGAATCACTGCGGACATTCCCTAGCCGGCATATACTAGGTGCACCCAGACTAACAATAACCCTGTTAGTTTTAGTTAGCTCTGCACAGAGTTACCTCTAAATCATTTTCACAACCAAAATTCTTTCAACTTTAGTTGACAAAAATCATTGTCATAAACAATCATTTTCTTTCTCAATCTTTATGTCAAAATCGTAACAATATATGAAAATAAACTTCGAAATATGCCAAATGCGTTATCTCATAACTCAACATAAATCGACAACTTTTAAATACTTTGCAATCTCATTTAAGCTTTCATTTACAAAATAAACTATTTTGTATGCATTCTCTCAAAGTACAACCATTTAACAACAAATATGTATATCAATTTCAATTTATACAATTTGCATACTTTAAAATACTCACAAAATGTTTTGCAAGCAATACATAGTACTAGTGATTCATAATATGTATTACACTTACCTCAATTAGGCTATATACCAAAATCTCGTAGTAGAGTCTCCTTCTTAAGCAGTTTCCTCCGCCACTTGCTCTCTTGAATATATTATATAACATAACCATCAAAATTAACCACTAAAAATATATTAGAAAAATAATATTCTAACTTTAATCTAGCCCCAAGGCTTAACTCAATCACTTCCCCATCTTACACGGCCTAAACCATAATCAAATCTCAATTTTAATTTCTCAAATCAACTTTTCCCTCCTCTTACTAGAAATTAACACCATAATAAAACTCTTAACTCTAGATATACCAAGAAATCATTTTTCTCTAAATTTTCCTAAACTCTAAAATTCTATCTACTCAATTTCTATTCCATGCATGCTATTATTTCTACCAAAAATACCATGTACTTATCATAATCTATTTAATAAACAAGATTAAAGCATAAAAATTTACCTTATCTAGCTAAATCCAATTTTTCCTCTTTTTCTTCCTTTTTTTTTTCTTCCCTACTTCTCTCTCTCTCTCTCTCTCTCTCTCTCTCTCTCTCTCTCTCCTGCTGGCCGGACCTCCTCTTTCTTCTTCCCCTTCCTTCTCCTTCTTCTCTCTTTCTTTTCTTTCTTCTCTCTTTTCTTTTCTTTCTTTCTTCTCTCTTTTCTTTCTTTCTTCTCTCTTTTCTTTTCTTTCTTTCTTCTCTCTTTTCTCTCTTCTTCTTTCTCGCTGCTTCCCTCCTTCTTTTCTTGCAGAAATCCTGCTGACTTTTGTGGGAAAAATATCCAACCGACAAGGCTGCTTTTTTTTTTTTTTTTTTGGTCAAATGACCTTTTTGCCCTTTACTAAAATTGGATATTACAATTTCCTACTCGAGGCAAACTAAAATTTGCAAGGGTTTAATTCATATTACACTCCCTTTTGAATATACAACTTTGAGATGTATCATTGGTCACTGAGTTGAACTCCCTTGAATCTTCAAGTCTGTAAGAATATTGCGTGCATAGAATGGAATCTAACAAAGAAGCGTAGCTTTTTGCTTTATCCTCACCACGAGAAGGATTAGGACCAAAACCAGTGCCATACCTAGTCTTTTTGAATTGTACCACAACTTCTCTTACTTTTGAGATTTGAAAGATATTTTGTTTAAAGAACAAGGATCAAGTAAAAATTCTACAATTCAAGGTGACATTGGACATATAAATAAATCAAAAAATAAATCACAAGAAGCTATGGAATGTTAGTTTTTATTGGGTAAAACTATTAAAGGTGGTCTTGAGCTTTGGTAGGAATCAAACCAGAAATCTTTAAGCCTAAAGTTTTCTTTGACAACACTAGGGTAAAAAAAAAATGGTTTGGAAATCATTGTTAGGTGCTAAAATATCATGTAAATTATATTTAATTTCTCCCTATTTTGGTCAAAGATGACGTTTAATTTTTCCATTTATTCGCATCTTAGTGTCCAGCCTTGTATGTAGGAAATTGTGAAGAAAGGCTCTAGTTTGGCCAAAATTCCAAAAAACTTGAAATGATAGAGCGTGGCCACGCTTTAGCCAGGTTTAGGTGCAGAAATTGTAAAAGACTTGAATTAAATAGGTTGCAATTGGAAGACTGTTTCTTTCTTATTTGTAATGAACTTCATTGGAAAGAAACTTCTATATGTGGGTGTTAGAATTAAGAACGGAAAAGGAGTCTTCCCCACCAATTAAGAGAGCCATGAAAAGGAAGGAAGTTGAATTTAGAAAGAAAAAGACAAAGGGCCATGAATTGTGGAAAAAGGAACAGATGTGAGAAGCCAAATAGAGAGAATATCTACAACTCTTAAAAGGGCAGCCTTCAACTTTTAGCTTTTGGCAGAACTCTTTAGTTTTTGTTTTAGTTTTTCAGTTTTCTCTTTTTTTCTTTAGAAAAATTCTTGTTAATTTTCTTTAGGAGATTTGAAGCTATACTACATGGTTATACATTTTATTTTAGTTGAAGGATAATTGAAGCTCTAGTTCATCCAATACTGTGAGATCTAAATATTTTTAATTATTTTTTACATTTATGAGTATTTATCTATTCTCCGTTTTAATTCCAAGGTGATTGTGTACATTCTTGTGTGATTATTTAGCACAATTAAATAACTGATCACTATTTAATTGTCAGATAATTTATAGCCATCTAAAACATCAAATCTGTAGTTGTTTGATAGTTTTATTATTGGTGGCAAATGATTAATTCAATAGTAATAGAGATTTTTGGATTATATCATGGGAATAGACAGTCTAATTTGAACAAAGCTTCTTAGGTATTTGCTGGTAAGAAATAGTAGCTTTTCTAGTGTTAAAGCTGTAGAATAATTGAATCCTAAGGTCTTACCTAGGGTTATCATTTGATTAGGGAAGTAATTAACGGTTTTACCTTGGTTACCGTCACAGTAAGGAAATGCAAGTTTTAGAGTTTCTCAACAACCATAACCAATTTATTCCTGAACGTAGGTATTTATCTTTGTATTGAGGATCAGTTAAATTTAACTAGAGTGGATATTAACCCCTACAGAGAACCTAGGTTTTATTTGATTTCGTTTGACTTAATTTTGTGTTTTTGAGTTTCTTAAGTATAAATTTCTTTAGTTTAACTATTCTCCAAACCCCCCATTCTTGCGATTTAAAATAAACAAATCAATCAGTCCCTGTGGATACGGCCCTACTCATCACTGCACTTCATTTTATTTTTATTGAAGTAGAAATTTTATTTTTGCTAGTTTGATACCCAGCAATCATATTTTTTGTTTGTGTTGAAGTTGGAGTGATGACAACAAGGAGCAAAACTTTCGTTTAGGATCTTTATTTGGCCGGGATTGTAAAGTAGTTTTGGTACCCTTTCGTTTATGGAATTGGAATATTTTTGTTGGTATGTCCAATGATCCTTTTGCTTTTGAATTCATCATGTTTTTTCATAGTTTAGGAACTCTTAATTGAGCTTTCCCTAACATACATGCCCTATCTACCTATATATCACTTACTGTTTTCCTTTTAAGTTGCTCACTGTCAAGCTTCTATTGAACACCAATTCCAATAAAGAGTTCTTAACTTGATTTTTCAGACCATGTTGTAGATATAGTATTATAAATTTGCATACCACTATATAGCCTTGCTTAGTCCTTTAAAAAGTAATGATAAATCCCTTCAATTAGATTTTTCTTTCCTAAAAGAATTTCAAATGGTTTGTGCCAATGAGCAAGAAGTTAATTATATTTTCTTTTGTAGCTCCTCGTGTACACCACATGTGTGATGAAATGCAAGGACAAGTCCTGGAGCCAAGTTCATCTATAAAATGAGTAACTCTATCCTTATTCTTTTCATTTTCATTCTTGCATGTGTTGTACTCACATATCTGTGCTTAAACTAATCCTAAACATGTTGAATTATGTTGAATCAAACTAGGTTTGAGATGAAGCTATTGATATGATTAATTAAGTTTATGGCCATATTTTGGTCTTGTTTATTCATTTACTTGGTCTTTAATACTTGTTATTGATTAGCTACCAATTTCAGTAATTTTATTTGTTATTTGACAAAGGGGACTTGCACTTAACACTGGAAAGAAGTAAATAGAACCTATAGTGAATCTTACGGAAGTAGTGATTCTCATAGGTAGATTAAGGCTTGTTACATAACTTAACACCTCAATTCACGAACCAAATGAACTAAGGCGTGCAAGACTTTACCACAGAAGTAGGAAAGACCATGTTTTAGTAGTATTCCATTCGTAGAGGAATCTAGTTTGGAGTATAAATGGAATTGAATCCTAAATAAGGTGGAAATTAATATTGGCCATAAGCTTAGCCTTTATATTTTGTAACCTTTAGTGAAATCTTAAGCCTAGTCAACTTAATTTGACAGGTTTTTTCATTTTTTGATGACTTGAACTTGATTTTCCTACCATTTTTCTAATATCCAAAGTTTGATTGTTTAGATAATAGAGCAAACTAGTTGTTTTGGTACCTGTCAATTCTTATTTCCTCGTGGGATTGACCTTAGTACTGACCACTACTACAAATAACTCGTACACTTGCGGAATGAGTATTAGGTTATAAACTTTAAAACTTGTTTGTGTAATATTAAATGGAACTATTGCTATTTTTTGATATAACTTAAACTCACAATCAAATTTTTTGCGCCATTATTAGGTAAACAAAGAAACTTTGGCAATATCAAGACGAATACAAGCTTTATTGATCTAGACATTTATATTTTTCTTGTTTTAATATCTCTTGTTTGGTGTTTTGTAGGTACTAATTGAATTAAGGTGAAAGGAAGTTGTTTCGAAGTTGAGAGTGGTTTGAGCATTTCATCGAATACAATATGGAATTTATCAAAAGAGCAAGTGTGAATGGTAATGAGTCTATTAAATATTCTATTTGTGGAGGAAATCATAGAGACATATATTGCGAATGTGATGAAAATAAATCACCAATTCCTATTGAGAAAGTTAGAGCTTTAAAGAATTGGTTATTAGGAAAATTGGAAAATGCAATTTCACAATCATCTTCATGTGAGGATAAAAGTCAAAATGTTAAAGGTGAATCTAATTTTCTTGTTAAGTGTTGTACTACATATTGAGGTGACCATGAAGATAAAAAAAATGTGGTAATAATGATCATGTACAAATTGATAATAATCAAAATGATTCATGTGATAGCATTTGTTATTCAAATTGTGATGAAGATGATGAAATTGATAATAGGCCCATTGCTTCATTTGAATATGATCTTAATCAATATATGATTATGATTGTTTCTAATACATGTGACCAAGTTTTTGATGATGGGATTATTAGTAGACATTAGCTTGATATTAAATTCCCTAGTGAAATCATGCATCATGAAAATATTCTTAAAGTGAATGTTCTACCTTTATACTTGAACAAAAGCAAATTAATGAGGATAATGCATGTGTGTATGATAAAGAAACACATGTTGCAAGTGATCCAATTGAAACCCAATGAAAAAGTACTTGAAACACCACTTGGAACAGTATTCTGCGAGTGTGTACCTGTGGTTCACTAAGCCTGTCTGTGTATCTCTATGTAACGTATTTCACAGACCTCCTAGAAGTTGATACGCGGATGCGATACGCGGCTGTGACCTGCGTATCATGACCTGCGTATCACTTCCTGCACCAGGCAGCGATTTTCTAATTTTGCAGGTTACTGTTCCATTGGTTCATTCCATTTTCTGCAGCACTTTTGACTTCAAATGTAACATGTTTTTGAACACTTTAACATCAGGAACAAGTTTGAATCATGAAAATACACATGTGCACATACAAATTATTCAAACTTTGCATCAAAATCACAACATCAAACATGAATTGAGCATGATTTCTTAAAGTTGCATAAATTGCAAAACTTGAATGTACATTCCAAACTAATAATGCACACATGTTTCTTTGAGCATATTAAGCATAAAAACAAAGCCAAATATCATATAATCACATTGAATCAACAAATGACCTTTTTGCTCAAAAAGTTAATCAACCATGAATAGTAACTTCTATTACTTTCAACTTCTAAAACACATCATATATCACATAATACTTATGTTAAACATTCTTTTTAGTATGAAATGTTAAAAAAGAAGGGATTTGAGAATCAAACTCATGATTGTAACCTCTTGAATCAAACTTGATCATCAAGTTCCAATTTGCATGCCGACAACAAACATCTAAAACATACTTTAAACTATATAATACTTAACAAAACAAACTAAAAATGTACAAAAATATTAAAGACGCTGGGTTGCCTCCCAACAAGCGCTTCATTTAAAATCTAGAGCTAGACTTTTCTCCAATCCTCTCATGTAATTGGAGTGTCCCACAAAGGATCACCTTTAGTGCTTAATTGATTGAGTAGGTAAAGGTGCATCCTTTGCCTCAAAATGAGTGCTACAAAGTCCATGATCCATTTGGCGATTGCACCTATTACATAGAAACACTTAAAAAGAACTTCAAAGCCAAAATTGGCTATGCCTTTCTCTTGTATTAGTATTTTCTCAATACCAATAAAATCAATGTCACAAGTTAAAGGAAGATCATTAAACTCTTCATGTTTTATCTTTGAATTTTCAATTTCTTCATCAAGAACAAGTTCATTATTGAGATTTGTGTGTTCAAAAAGGGGAAAAACAACTATTTTATCATTTTTCACATTTTCAATTACTTTCTCAGACACACATGCATTGTCCGCATTTACTTGCTCTTGTTCAAGTACAAAGGTAGAATCATCGAGCATTTCTTCATCATTTTCACATTCATTTTTATGAAATTCATGCATAATTGGACAAGTGGGAGGTTCTACATGTTGAGCTGCATATTCCATTTCCACATTTTTAACATTTTCAATCATATGCATGTTCATGAATTTCATTTTCATGCTCAAAATCATTATTATGCATCGAAGTGTCATCATGAAAATGTAGTGGATTATCATAAGATTCTAAATGTCATTGAATTAGTCTACAATCATATACCTCATGATTTCCACCACACATGGAATAATTATAAAAATAATCATAAACCTCATATTGATCTATGTTTTCCAATTCATTCTCACAAGCACCTCTTTGAACTTTAACTTCATTTTCATCAAAAGTAAGATTATTTATGATTTGATCATTGATTTCCTTATTCCTACTTTCAACTACTTGATCTTGAACATGTATTTCAACACAAGGTGACTCTAGGTTAGTTTCATTTTCGTTTTTCATTATTTCCTCATCCCTGGAGTTCAAGGCTTCTTTAATTCTAGTAATGTGGCTATCAATATTCCTACTTATTTCATCAAATACATCATCTTTTTCATATCTTTCACAATTTGAACTAGCCATACTCCTAGTTTCATTAGCAAAATTTTCAATGGCTAAGTCCAAAGAAGATTTTTGTTCCACATAAGTAGGTTGAATTGGTTGATTTCATTGTTCATGCCAATCATAACTAGAATGATTTATCCACTCGTCATTATCATTAAAATGATAATAATCACATTGAGGTGCATAAGTGCAATTGTTTCCATATTGTACGTAATTACTATAACCACATTCATGATATGAATGAGTTCCTCTATAAGTGGTACAACAAGGAAAATTTTTACTAGAATCATAACCAAATCTCTTCATTAGCATGTATTCCAATGTATCTATTTGAGATATTAACACTTGCAACTTATCATTAGAAGACATACCTTCATGAATACTAGGTTTGTATTCATTATAAGTCCAATAATTATTCCATTTAGAATTGCCTTCCATATGTTTTATGGGCACTTTTATCGAGCTCATGCGTTACAACAATTTGCCTCTTTACACTTTTAACTATAATTCTTAGATTTATCATTGGCCTATGTGTGGAACTTCGCAATAGTATTAAGTGTGTGGAATGAAATCGAGGCATGAAGGATTGCTTTTTGCTTATCCTTGCCCCTAGAAGGACTAAGACCAAAACCAGTGTCGTATCTAGTGTTTTGGAATTTCTTCCTCAAGTTCTCTTAGTTGGGAGGTTTAAAAATTATTCTATCTAAAAAATACAGAACAAATAAAACTTCAACAGTTTACGTGATAGATAATAGGAAAAATAAATCACTAGAAGTTACGGAATGTTGGCATTTATTGGGTAAAATTACTAAAGGTGGCCTTGAGCTTCGGTAGGAAATAGAACCAGAAAACTTAAGGGCAAATTTTTCTTTAGACTACACTAGGGTGAAAAGCAAGAATGATTTAGAAATCATGTTTGTTTTGGTGTTGAAGTTGGAGTAGACAAGGAGCAAAGATTTCATTTAGAATCTTCATTAGACCTGAATTGAAAGTAATTCCTAGTATCCTTTCATCTATTAGATTGCAACGTTTTTGTTGGCATGAAGATACAATGATCCTTTTTCCTTTGAGTTCACAATTTTTTTTAAGTTTAGGAACTATTAAATGGAGCTATCTCTAAACTTATGAAGCTTATCAACCTACGCATTACTTATTGTTTTCCCTAGAGGTTGCTCAATGTCAAGGTTCTACTAAACACTAATTCCAAAAGGCGTTTTGGTAAGCTTGAATGGCAATAAATGGTTTATTGACTTGATGTTTGCAAACCAGGCCATAGATATAGTAATATAAATTTGCACACTACTATATTGTCTTTGTTAGTTCTTTAAAAAGTAGTGAAATTTTACTTTAATTAGTTTGTTCCTTCCCGAGACAATTTCAAATGTTTTGCGCTAATGTGCAAGAAGTTAATTATATCTTTCTTTCTAGTTCCTCATGCACCCACTAAGCGAAAGGTTGCAAAACAAGGCAATGTCTTCATGAATTGCGTCGCTATTCTTATATATTCTACCGAAGAAACCTCCGTATTGTAGTGCAATTGAAACCAAGCTCAAGAAAATTTAATAAGAAAATTAGTGATACAAGCCGGAATTTATTAAAATAATAAATATATAAGATTCATTACACAGTTAGTGAATCTGACGTAAATGATAAAAGAGGAATACCATTTCTTTCTCTGGAAAATATCCACTTCTTTAGATTGTATGAATAGTGTGTAGATCTCCCATTATAATACCACAATGATCCTTTTGTTCAAGATCTGTCTATCTCAACTGTGAGAAATGATATGAACTTCACTAAAAACATACTATCACATTTTGTACAAATTTGATTGATAGTGTCAATCCTATTAAGAAATTATTAAGAGAAAGATCACACCACTCTTTAGCCAAGTAATTGCATAGTGGCAGTAGATTTAAAGCTTCAAATAATGAACCTAACATAACTTCAATCTATTTGTCTAGGTGACTAAAAATTTGAGATCTAAAATCCTTTGGATGATAATATTACGGGTGTGTGTAGATATATAAAAAATGATAACTTAACAACTAATTCCTGCATTCATTACTGATATTTTATATCATTGAAAAATAATTTGCAACTTCCAATCCAAACAGTTTTATGCAGGCTCATCCTCAAGTTCAGCTTTTAGAACCCCTTCCCTCTATAAGATGTTAGCTTTAATTTTTTGATGTCTCTCATTTGATGAACTCCTATATTGGAAATTTTCAATTTCTTTGTATTTGAATGTGTATTCATTTCCTACTCGAGGCAAACTAAAATTGGTAGGGTTTTAATTCACACTACACTTCTCCTCAACTTTCAAATATATCATTGGCCACAAAGTTGAATTTCCTTGAGCCTTCAAGTCCATACTATTATTAAGTGCTTAGAATGAAATCTAATCATGAAGGGTTGCTTTTTGCTTATTCTTGCCACAAGGACTAGAACCAAAACTAGTGCTCTAATCATGAAGGGTTGCTTTTTGCTTATTCTTGCCACAAGGACTAGAACCAAAACTAGTGCCACACCTTGTCTTTTGGAATTTCTTGCTCAACTTCTCTTACTCTAGATGTTTGAAACATATTTTAAGTATAGAACAAGGATCAAGTAAACTTTTAACAGTTTAAGGTGACATTTAATGTATAAATAATAGGAAAAATAAATCACAAGAAGCTATGGAATGTTAATTTTTATCAAGGAAAACTACTAAAAGGTGGCCTTGAGCTTTGGTAGGAATCAAAACCAAAAACTGAGCCCAAAAGTTTCATTTCCTTTAGACTACATTGGGGTGAAAGTAAAGAACAATTTGGAATTCATCTTTTTTGTTTGTGTTGAAGTTGAAGTGTAACAAGGGGCAAAGATTTCGTTTGGGATGTTCATTGGGTCTGAATTGAAAGTAGTTTCCCTCACTCTTACATCTATTGGATTGAAATATTTTTGTTGGCATACAAATCCAATGATACTTTTTTCTTTTGAGTTCACCATGTATTCTCTTAGCTTAGGAACCATTAGTTAAGCATTTTCTAACATACATACTTATCTGCCTGTATATCAGTTATTGTTGTAACATTAGATTGCTCAATGTCAAGCTTCTATTGAATTCCAATTTCAAAAAGAATTTTGGTATGCCTGAATAACAATAAAGGGTTTAGTGACTTGATGTTTGCAAACCAGGCTATAAATATAGTAGTATAAATTTGCATACCGCTACATAGTCTTTGTTAGTACTTTAAAAAGGAATGAAAAAAGCGCTTTAATTAGTTTTTTCCCTTGCTAAAAGAATTTCAAATGGTTTGCACCCGTGTGTAAGAAGTTGATGATATTTTTCCTTTCCAGCTTCTCGTGTATTCACTGAGCAATAGGTAGAAAAGCTTTGTAACACTTTCACAAATTGCTTCAGTATTCTTATCTGTGCTACCAAAAGAAAGCTCCATACTATGGTGCAATTGAAACCATGATTAAGAAAATCCTATAGGGAAATTGGTAATACAAGTAGGAATTTATAGAAATAATGAATGTATAAGATTTATTAGACAATTAACGAATTTGTCACGAATGAATAACAAGTGAAACCATTTCTTTTTGTGGAGAAAAATTCCCCCCTCTAAAGATTATATAATTTCTATGCAAATCTCTCACTAAGATCCCACAATGTTCCTTTTGTTCAACATCCATCTAACTCAGCTGTAAGAAATTATATAAATTCCCCTAAAAAACATAACATCATTTATTGTACGGTTTTGATTGATTGTATCAATCCTCTTGGCAAATTGTTAAGAGAAAGATCAAATCTGGCTTTAGCTTGGTAATTGTATAATTGTAGTACATTTAAAATTTCAAATAACAAATCAAACATAATTCAATCTATTTGTTTGGGTGACTAAAAATATTTAATCCCCAGTTTCTTAAGGTGCTTGTATTGGTTTGAATAAAGGTGATTTTGAGCATGAGATTGAAAAGATAAAGACAAATTATATAATGATTATGCATACTTCTAAGTCAACGTAAATCATTTTTGTACTCCTAAGCCTAAGGGGAACTAATATATGTTGTCAAATTTGGTGCTTCTCATATCAATTTTCTTACTATTAATATAGTGGTACAGGTTCATGCCAAATCCATATTATCTTAATAATATAAAATGAATACTTCACATCAATCAACTAAACATACCTTAAAATACTTTAAATAATAGAAAATTTTATAATCCTCATTATCACACTCTCGTGCTATGTACGTGCGATGTACTTGTTATTTTCTATATGTGAATAGAGAGAAATAATTTGTATATAATAATATTTGAAGAGATATCAATCTTAGTTCTTGACTTCTAATTTTATTTCCAAAGTATGCTACATTCTGGAGTTTGGTGATACACACTTGCTTGAGCTTATATTTATAGTGTTGTCTTCAATTAATTAATTGTCATGTTATTATAGAACGTTCCCAATCTAAAAGCATCCCATTACTATTAAACGCCATTGCAAAGTTTGTCACCGGTTGGATTTCAATCTTAGCTTACTAACATCCAAATTCAAAGCTCAAAAACTTGAGGACATAGAGATGAGATCTCCATTCTATACTAAATTAACATCTAATAATTTCAAAAATTTGAGGTTGCTCAATTGCTTTTGCCAAACAAGTATAAAATGCTATGCTCTATGTCTGCTCATGTTTCCTATGCCACGGTTGAGCATATCAGCATGTATAGTTTTTTGAAATTTAGGAATCAAGATTTAAGTATATTTTGCTAAAGCAAATAACCAACCATCATACACAAAAGCAAAGGTCATGAATCCAATCACAACAAACTTACCAAAATTAATTGAGCAAAAGTTATACGCAAGGAAATATCATAGTCCTTAGTGTAACCAAAGACACATTATCTAAAATCATTTCACGAATCTGATCATCTAATTCTGATAAATTAATAAAATCCAGTCAAATATGTTAAAATCTGAAATTCAAAAACTTTAATATCAGTATAGTTGTAAGATGATAAATTAATAGAAAATTATTAGTTTTAGATCACACATCTTTTATAGTGGTAGAACAATTGGGAACTCTCAAGCAAAATGTTTTTTGGATGCTAATTTCTAGATTTAGTCATTGCAACCCAAGCCTCTCTGAACTGTTAGTTTTAATACTGAGATCTCTAACAAAATAATTTCTTATTTGAAATTTCAAACGTACAAAGTGTGTATTCATTTCTTGCTTTAGATAGGCTAAAAATTAATAGGGTTTTCGTTCATTCTACACTTCCCTTCTCATGACACGCCCTTCACTAAACCAACTCCTCCAAATATACCATTGTCCTCCAAGTTGAACTTCAATGAATACTTAATTCTGTGACGTTTTGAGTGCATAGAATGGAATCTGAAAGGGTTGCTTTTTGATGAGCCTTGTCACTACAAGAACTAGGACTAGATCCAGTGCCACACCTAGTCTTTTATGATTTCTTCCTTTACTTCTCTTACTCTGGAAGTTTGAAAGATGTTTTACCTAAGTAACAAGGATCTATGTAAAATTTTATTAGTTCCATAGTGATTGGATGAAATAACGGAACAATAAATCACAAAAACTTTAGGCAGTTGACTTTTATAGAGTAAAATTACAGTCAGTGGCAATGATTTTTTGATAGGAATAGAACAACAAAACTCCAAGGCCAAAAGTTTTCATTGGGTAGAACTAGCACAAAAGAAAGAAACCATGCATGAAATCATACCCCTTTTTGTGCTGAACCTGGAATGATAACTACAACCAGCAAAGAGATTGTCTAGGGTTCCTGTTTGGTCCCAAATTGAATGCAGTTCCCTATGAAAGCTTCCTAAAACCAAGTAGGTTTAGGGTTGTATCTCAACCTTTTTACTGCACACCAAGCCTCATGAAATGAGTAGTAGAAATTTTCACTCAATTATGTAATTATGCTAGTCTTGTGAAGAACTAGTGAAAATGCTACTTAGTTTTCCCCACCTTGGAACAAGATCAAATGAATTATGCCCATATGTGAGACGTGAATTAGATTTTCCTTTATAAATCCTTGGGAATTAATTGAGAACAAGGTGGAAATGCTAGGAAACGCCTTTGCAAGTTGGTTCATTGTTGATGTGGTGTAGATTAGGTATAACAATTATGAACAAAAACACACAAATCAAGTAATAAAAGCCTAATCTCCCAACTTATTCCGCAAGTGCACGGGTCGGTTGTAGTTTTTGGAGTATTAAGGTGTCGAATCCCACAGGAAATCAAAATATGTGCAATTACTAAAGCTTTTTCACTAACTTTCATTATCTAAACATAAATAAAAATAAGATTGATGTATGATCCCTTCAATAGAGTAGATATATGATTGAGAACTTTTGTAGAATTCAAGCAAAGAAGCCTAGAACATAGAATCCACTATTGAACCAAGCATGAATGACCTACTAAGTGTTATCTTGCTTTGTTTAGAATCCAATTCCATATATGTTATAACTAGACCTCTCTATGAAATAACAAGATTATAACTATTCTCATAATGAAATCTTATGATAATATGAATTGTGGTGATTCACTTAAGCATCCATTATTTTTATATGAAAGACTTAAGCATTACTTGTTCATTTTCCATTGTTATATGCATCTCTCAATGTCAAGTAGCAACTAGATGACTTGTTTAAGTTGGCCAAGCAAAAACAAGTATTAAAACTTGAACAAGTAAACAAACAAATGCAAACTTAGTAAGTGCAAGAAGTTAAATCACGTTTGTTGATTCATTAGCTTCATCTATGATCTAGATGAAGCCTTTAGTTCAACATGGTTAATGAAACAACTAAAAGTTCAACTTCAAGGATTGAATTCATGAAAACTATTGAAAGTAAAAGAGATAGAGTTTGAGAATTGCTCAACCAATATGAGAATTAGTCCTCTTCTTTATTCACCTTCAAAAGGTTGCACCACAAAAGTCTCTTATAATGTTCCTCACCACTCTATTGAAGGATTAAGAGAATTCTACTAATTCTCTACCAAGCTAAGTATAAAATTTAAAGACTATAACTACTTTCTACTGCTAAGATTTTTTTTTCATACTCAAACTTCTCTTTTTTTAAAAGCTTTACAAATACTTCTATTTATAAACAAATGTTCCTCAAGTCATTTTCCAACTTGCATGAATCATTAATGCATGGAAATGATGAAGATTTACTTGGGGATTCCAAATGGGCACAAAAGTCTTCATTTGTGCTTTCAATATATTCTCCCACTTGCAGAACCCTATCTTCATCTGAAAATGCCGGCAAAAACTAGCTAGAAGAGGATGCAAGTTGATGCCCTAGAAAGTCCAGCCGTATTGTGATACGCGGATGGCGATACGCAGATGTTCATCCGCGTATCTGCATACGCGTATCACATCCTTGTGGCCCCTACTTGATTTCTGATTTTGCTAAGTTGGACCTGATGTGTGCAAGCATTTTCCACGTGTTTCTAAGCATTGTGGTGAAGAATTGGATTTTTCTATATTTTTGCACAATTTTTCCTTCAAGTTGTTCATTCACTTTGACTCTTTGAATCACCATTGAGTTTGATCTTCTTTTACTCCAATTGATCCAAAATAAGTTTTAATATGATGAACCTGCAATTATACACAAGAATGGTGTATTAATTTGTTCAAATAAAAATTTTGCCTCAAAAGCCCTAATTCTCATGAATTGTTGGAAAATGAGTCATTTGCAATCAAAAATACTATAATTATATTAAAATAACATCTAAAACATATAATAATATACATAATAATATTAATAAATTTATTACTTATCAATTGTCACTATCTATTTCTTGAAGAAATTTTGTATTACTATGGAGACCATGCTAAAGGAAACCTTGAAAGAAATATTGGTCATATAACAAGGAATTATTAAATAATAAATGCATAAGATTTATTAGTCAAGATAATGAATATGCGACGAAAGCGAAGGCGGCATATCATTTCCTTATATGGAGGGAACCACCTCTTATCGAAAGATTTTTATGCAGATCTCTTATTAAGATGTAACAATGTTCCTTTTGGATCCATATAACTCAATTGTAGAAATGTAATGGCTCTCATTACAAACACGTCATCATTTTTTTTGTAAAATCTCTACTTGCACAACTTTAGATGATAATATTAATATTCTTAACAAAACAATTAACAGAAATATCAAGTCTAACTTCAACAAAGTGGTTGTGAATGGTAGTGTGTGTCAAGCATCAACTAACTAATCAACAAATTCTGATCTATTTGTTTAGGAGATCAAAAATTTTCCTAATCCGTAGTTTTAGAAGGAGCTTGTAATGTTCTAGTCGAAGGTTATTTGGAGTATGACACAAAAAAGTTTAGGACAAATTATGTAAAAGCTACATTTAATTTTATCTCAATATCAATCATTTTTGTACTCCCATGTCGTAAAGAAAACAATATAGGTAATACAATTTCATACCTATCATATCACAACTATCTCCACATTACTATATTACTCATAGATTATTGGACTGGTTTTAATGCTCCTATCTCAAACTATGTGACTCTTATGAGGTCAAATTTATATTTCTAATTTATTAAGAAAATATTTAAACTCTTCGTTTAACTTCTTTCACACTCGTTTACTATTTATTAGCACACAAAACTTTCTTGAATGGTATATACAAAATTAGAGAGCGCGTCACTATCAATTTTCTTTTTATTAATATGCTGATACGAGGACATAATAAATACATATTGTAACAAGATGAATTCTGTTTAAAATTCAAAATCATATGATCAAATTGTTTTTCTTAGCAAATGGTGTTTGTTAATGTGAAAATGATAATCATTGTAAATAGCTTCTATATTCATTTTAAAAATTAATTCCAATATATACTTAAAAGTATAACTTAGATATGACTATGAGCATAATTATTTCAGTAATAGCGCAAGTCTAATATTTAACATAAAAAGATTATCAATCAATTAGACATATTTGAAATTCTTTAGAAAAAAAGAAAACTTTTTTCTCCTTTTTGGTATTTAACTTAAGAAAAATAGTATTCAAATAATATTACTCAAATTAATATACTCACGTGAAACGCACGTGCTCCCATACCAGTTCTTTTCTAATTGCAAATCGAGAGATAAACTTTTTGCTTACATTCGTTAAAGAAATATCGATTTTAGTTCTTGAATTATAATTCTGTTTCTCAAATATATTATATTTTGGAGTTTGGTGATACGTGCTTGCTTTAATTTATGTTTACACTGTTGTCTTCAATTACAAAATCATAATGTGATTATAATTGATTCCAAACTAAATACACCTTAGCATAATTAAATGCTGTAAAAAAGTTTATCTTTGATCGGATATCAATTGAGTTTTCTAACGTCCGGATATTAAGCTTCAAAAATTTGAGAAGACAAAGCCGGATATCCTATTCCATATTAAATTGATATCTAAAATGAAACTTAGACTCAAATAAAAATATTGATTATGTTATCAGAAAGTAATAGCTTAATTGTTTTAGGGGTAAAAGGAGAACACTAACTAATTCGAACATTTTACCAAAATCAGCACTAAAAAGTGTATGGAACCGATTAAAAAATGTATAAGTATAAAAGGTAATTTTGTAGTCTGTTAAATGTTAAAGCAAATTATTCTAAGCTAAAAGCTTTCTCTTTTCTTACCGTATACAAATTGAAGGCAGATCGGGTTTCAATCTTTAGAGACGTGAAAAATAATCAAAATTTTAAAAACAGGGTACAAATGCACATAGAAAATTTAAGAATGCATTTATCTTCTGTAAATCTTTCTCGAACAAAAATGATCAAGATTCTCCAAAAAATTTTAACTATAACAAAACACATAAAAAGTTATAAACTTCTGGGCATTTTAGGATTGCTTAGTTACTTTTGCCTCACAAGCATAAAATACTATATTGTGTCTTTGCTCCATATTTCCTATGTAGAATGAGCACATAAATCAATCATAGTTTGTTGAAATTCAGACATCATGAATCATGTGCATTTTGCTAACACGAAGTACAAACCATCATACATAATAAAAGCAAAAATCAAAACGCAATCGCAGTGCACTTGCATAAATTAAATAAGCATAAAACATTATTCTGATCCATATCAGAAAAATCAAATGCAATGTAACCTAGAGAAATATTATCTAAAAGCATTCATACATGTATGGTTTTCTTGTTTTGATAAATTAGAAAGTGTAACATCCCGCGTTTGGACTGGCCCAATAACTTTTGAGTTTTAAACCACGGGCTCAAAATGCTTATCACATTCACCCCTCCTTATCAGGCTTTGTATCCTCGCAAAACCCAATTCATATCTGGACTATCCACTTGGTTGTGTTGGATTCTAGAGGTGGCTCCCGCCCTTAGGTCGACGTAGCACTTAGCCCCGCACAGCACTTAGTTCCTCCACTTCATTGCGTAGTCACGACCCAATACCATAGGCCCAGTCTCACCCCCGTGTAGATATCACACGATGTTCACTATGATACCATTTGTAACATCCTGCTCTGGGCTAGCTCAATAACTTTTGAGCTTTAGACTACGAGCTCAAAATGCTTAAGCCAAGTTGTTTAGTAACCTAAACGCAAAATGTTATATACTAATCAATTTCTTTTCTTTCCACCGATGTGGGACTTTTTGAGGGGTCTCACAGAAAGGATAATCAAAGTTCTTGAAAACTTAAAATTCAAAAACCTTTAGGTCATAATATTGGATAAAAAATGCAATCATGTAACTACCGCTTTTTGTGTGATCCATTTTATGTTGCTAAAGAATGATTTGCAACTCTCAGGTCGAACTGTTTTGTGCATGCTCATTCCTGAGCTTAGCTTTTGTAATCCTCTACCTTTTTGCACTATTAGCTTTATTACTTTAAGCTCTCAATCATGATACAATCCTCTTCTGAAATTTCTAGTGCACAAGATGTGCGTATTCATTTCTTACTATGGGTAGGGCTAAATTCGCAGATTTTCAGTTCACAATACACTCATAATCTTTAGAATGTTGACTTTTAGCAAGTAAAACTATAGACAGTGATATTGAGCATTGGTACGAATCAAAATAAGAAACTCCAAGGCTAAAATTCTGCACGCATAAAACGAAAAAAACCATTCAAGAAATCATTCCTATTATTTGTGCAAAGCCCTAACTCCAAAATCCCTACTTGCATATATCTGTGATTGATACTGTTAATCCTCTTCACAAAACTGTTAAGAGAAAGATCCAATTCGCTTCAAGAGAGTAGCTATGCAATGGTAGTGAAATTAAAACTCCAGATAACAACAACACAATTTCGATGTTTTTATTTATGAGACTGAAAATTTTTCCAATTCGCTTTTTCCGAGGGAGCCTCTAATAACTTGAATAAGACTATGATCATAAACTTTATTTTAATAGTGTGTAACTAATACTTCACTTAAAATGATTATCAATCAACTAAACATATTTCAAAAATATTTTAATTAATAGAAATCTTTATCCTCCTTATTAATACTAATCTTAAGAAAAATAGTATTCAAATGCTTATTATCCAAATTAACATGCTCACGTGCAATTTGCGTGGTTTCATACTAGTTTTGTAAATGTGAATGGAGAGAAATACTTTATGTACACTAATTTTTGAGAGATATCCGATTTGGCTTTGGGCATCAAATTTTGTTTTCTGAGTATATTATCCTCTAAAGCGATTAATTAAACATTTAATTTCATTTGTGTTTCCAAAATTCTAACAGAAAATATGCATTGTATTGTAGGCAATAGAAAATAAAACAAAAAGTACCTTGTTGAATTGAATTAACAACCCAATTCATGTACTTCATAATTTTGTATTTTATACCCAATGAAAAATCGTGAAATACTTTTGATCACTTAAACTAATGTTATTGAAATAAGTCATTAATTATTTTTAAAAGGATCAGAGTCATTAAAAAAATGAAGCACACAGCAGGAGACCTTTATAGTGAAAAAGAATTCAATCAAGCAATTTCGGCTTTCATGAGGGACTTGAAGCAACCATAAATCTTAGCATGGTCCCATATAACTTTGTCCACTGTTCTTCGCCTTTTCTTTTTTAACTACTCCCACCACTAATTCTTTTTTTTTTAAACCTATTTGGCAAATTATATGTGGAATTGCATTAGGATACTCAAATTCTCAAATTCATATTTAGCATTTTCCAAGTTCCCATTTTGATCAAATGCAACTCGTATCTAAGTTTTACCAAACTAATTCTTCAATTGCTAATTTTCAAGAGTTTCGTCTGACAAATGCTATGTCAAACAAGTTTAGAATAAATTGAGAAAAAAGTAGTATATAAAGAAATACACAAGAATAATAACCACGGTATATGACGGCAAAAACATGCTCTATCTTATGTCACATTCTTTTTTAAGTTTTATTTTATGCAGTCAGTACGATAGATCATAATATTAAACCGCCAGTTATCATGCAGCAGCATCGTTTTGTCTTTACACATTTCTTTTGCGTATTTATAATGCTTTTACGGCGTATGTATACGATTGCACCGATCAACTACCAATATAAGTACAACTGGCAAAAAAACTCAAAACCCAACAACCTGCCCAACCCGCCCACTAAGTTTAAAGGATGGGTTGGGATCAGTTGGGTTATGAGTTTTGATGGGTTGGGTTAAGAAAACCCAACTTATTTATTGAGTGGGTTGGGTTTTTTATTTAGGGTACCCATTACCCAACTTCTATTTTTAAAAAAATCAAAAGGCTCCATTTTGTTAAAGGCATTTTGCAGAAAATTATGTTGAAATAATTATTTAAACATGTTTTCAATCACCTTTTATAATTCTAACAATATTTTTATTTCACGTACATTACATTTCAAAAATTGTTACAATATCATTGTTTAATAATATTCTAAAAAACTTCAAAAACCATTCAAAATTTAATGTTCTCAACAAAATTGTAATCCTTACAAAATGCTAACTTTAGAATAAAGAAATGATTGGTAGCTTAAAATAATGCATAATCCATCATTCTTAACAGTTCATGTATTCTCTATATATAAATAGAAAATAAAATTCAGCTTCTAAAGCAGTTAGTCAAATTTTTTAAAAAAATTAAAGAGGAAAGAGTAGCTTAATTAAGAAGCATACACATGGAGAAGATATATTAAAATGACACCATCTTATCTTAAGCAATTGGAATTTTGAAATATGTCGTGTAGTTATAATAATCAAAGTGTATAAAACAAAAAAAGCCATTAAACTAGAATCATATGGATGCTTAATAAGGGTAACTAATTATCTGCATGTTCTCTGCATAGTCAACACTACTGGAGCTAATTATTTTTTCTACAATTAGAATCTGCAGATGCTTAATTAGAAGTGTGTGTTTGTATTTGTAGAAATATTCTAGTGTGTGAAAATATGTTTATATATGAAAAGATGCGTTTATACATGTGAAAAAAATCATTTTATAATCATTTTTTGTGTGTAAATATGTGTGAAAAAGTATTATGTACCAAAATTTATAAAATAATATGTTGGGTCATATTGGGTCATGGGTTTGAGTTAACCCAATATAACCCAACCCAATATTAACCCAATATATAGTTAGGAGGGTTGGGTATAACCCATATAAATAAAAACCCAATATCAACCCGCCCAAAAATTGCCCAACCCGCCCAATTGCCACCCTTAATTATAAGTTGTGGAAAAATTAATAAAATTAATTAAGCAATTTGTGGTAAATGACAAGGATTATTTTTACATTTATTAAATTTTTTAGGCAAAGTTGTTTGATGTAGGCTATGGGTATCGATCAAAAGCCCAATATTGCTGGAAAATTATTGGGCTTCTGTAATGGAATGGAATTTTAGTCAGGAGATTTCCTTGTAAAATAGCTAGATTATTAGTATGATGAAATTGATGTAATAGAACTAAGTAGGCCCTACGTGCAGAGCAGAATTCTGCTTGAGACTATTGTTGCTGAAGTACTAATTAAAATAATCTAAAATTTTTACCGTAGAAACAAGAGAGCGAGAGAGAGAGAATGGGACTGTATGCGGTGATACGGAGGTCAAGTTTTTCATGGCCTCCTCTTTGTACGATTTGCTTTCTTTTAATCAATAAATGAGTAGGGGATCCATGCCAAATTCCCCACTATGACCAAGTGAATTTAACCCAACCAAAAAAAAAAAAAAAAATTACAGGAGTATTTAATAAAAAAAGAAATAGATCTTTAAAAGTGTATGTTAAAGAAGGGGCAATGTCAAAAACGGTGTTTGAGGTTTTTGACAATTTTACCTCTTAACCACTACGATTAATAAACTACAATTGTCTCCCCTAAATCATATTGGAACGTAGTATCAAATAGTGACGTGAATATCTTAAATTTCCCCCACGTAAATTTTGACAAGATTTTAAATGAATCTCGTAGTGATTTATAAAAGTCAAGAACTGTCCTTTTTTTTTTTTTGTCAAATCAAGAATTGTCCTATACTTCTAAGCAAAAGCTTGTTTACTTTTATGAGTATCTCATTCCGTTTCTATAGTCATGCTTTTCAAAAGCATATTTTTAGAAAAACTCTAATTACCTTTTCTTTTTTTTTTTTTTCGGGAGGAAAACTCTAAACTACCTTTGTATATCCAGTTATCAGATATGCACTTACTTAAAATAATCTGCAAATGTTACGATAATGTTTTGAAAAAGAAGACTCCAAAATCAACCATTCAAACAAAGCATACACTGATTTGTTAAATTTATTTGAGGAAGAATATTAAAAGAAGAAACACAAACACTTAGAGGAATACAGGGAGAGCATGGAAAACCATAGGGGAGGTATCAAGTCATAATGAGTGAAGGGAAAATAGGCTTGAGTCAAATATTGTTGATGGGGACAATTGTTGTGGGAGTTGGGATTGTGTTATGGCTGGAATTGAAAACTGAAAAATTAGGAAGGGCTTTAGATTTGCAGTACGAGAATAAGAATTGGAGAATAAGAACAAAGCAGTCGGAAAGAAGTTAGAGAAGTTGGCAGGAGTGGTAGCCAAAGGAGTTTGATGTTGGCCACGAGTACTAATCAAATGAAGCGAAGATGTAACTTGTGAATAGTGGTCCTTCGCTGGTGTTGCATATTGCTGAAACGGTATTAGGGCAGATGCCCTTTTCATATGTTTTCCCTTTTTTATCCATTTGTGTTTCAGTGGAAAACAAAGATGGTTGTTATCACTATGTTTTACCAGGGGAAGTGTATGAAGATTTTTCATCATAAAAGATACTATTGATCCTTGAGAATTTAAACTGCTCAACCAATCTGCAAAAATAAAATTAAAGAAAGAACAAGTAAAGTTTTTGGCTAGGTGAGGCACAGACTAGATCGCTCTCTTAAGATTATTCGCACCCCTTACAAGATTATTTTTGGTGTAGAAGGTTGTGTTATGAGTTGTAAATATTTTACTTAAATTTCAAATAATAGATAGATTAGGATAAGATAAGATGGGATTTGATTAGGATATGATTTAGATAGATTAAATTTAAACTCATTTATTGTTGTCCAAATTTAATGTACCTTTTATCGTATTAGCATATAAATAGGTTGTTGTATTATTTAGGAAGTGTGGAATACAGAAAATACTTTCCTATATTCTTTCTTCTTTACATGATATTAGAGCAGGGATTGTTGAATTTTTTATAGAACTATAGATCAAGAACCATGGCAAAATCATCTAAAATGGTGCAACATAGTGATGCTGTCTCTATTTTACAAGACTTGACTGCACAAATGGTAGAAGTCTTACATCGGAGTCTGAAAACTACACTAACCAATAATTCGTCCATGGAAAATATTGGCATAAGGTTGGATGATATCAACTATGCCTTGTGGTCCCAAGTTGTCAAAATGTATCTATTAGGCAAAGACAAATTGGGGTATATCAATGGTGAAATTTCTTAGCCTTAATTGGCGGATCCTTTGTATCGACAATTGAGGGCTGGAGATTCAATTGTGAACGGATGGTTGATAAACAACATGGACCAATCCTTAATCGGCAACTTCATCCGTTTTCCCAATACAAATGTAGTTTGGGATTTTGTTGATACAATATACTTTGATGGGGCAGATACATCTTAACTGTATGATTTGCAAAAGAAGATGACCAGAATGAGACAAACCGAAGGGCCAATTGAGAAATATTACAACAGCCTCCAAGGCTTATGGAGAGAAATAGATGTCTGTTGACCCAACGCAATAGAGTTTCCTACTGATATCAGCAAGTGAAACTCTCTAATACAAGAAGATAGAGTTTATATCTTCCTCGACGAGTTAGATGACCGATTGGATAAGATTCGTAGTGATGTACTGTGGATGAAACCATTTCCAATAGTGACAAAGGCAAATGCTTACATTCGATGTGAAGACAGTAAAAAATCGGTAATGCTGACAGGGGAAAAGACAAAATCAGCTATGTTATGGCATCTAAGAGAGTGAAAGATGAGTCGATTATGATGTCTCAAACCGAAGTACCGATCGTAGAGAATAGCTGTGATCACTGCACCAAAAAAGGGCATAATCAAGACAAGTGTTTCAAGCTGCATAGGTATCTGACCTGGTGGAAGAAGCGTAACGACCAAAATCGACAGGTTGATCGATTGGCTTTTGGGAAAGTAGCCGCAACAACTGCTGATCCAATGACATTAGGTATAGTGCTTAATATTGAACAAATGCCTTCTACCGATACCTCAACAGCTTGCCAATATCAAGGTAATTATGGCATGAATCGAAGCAATAATAATGACTAGATCATCGATTCAGGAACTATCGATCATATGACTTATGATCCAGATGACCTTTCTTATATCACTCAATCGAGATGGTTGATGATCTCTATTGCCAACGGTGTTCAATATTTAGTTACAAGAGCCGAAACAGTCATTCTATCTTTGTCTCTTTCTCTATCTAATACTTTGTTAATTCCCTCTCTATCAAATAAATTGCTATTTGTGAGTTAAATAATAATCGATCTTCACTGCGCAGTATTAATTTATCCAACATTTTGTCTTCTTCACGATATTCCCACCAAGGAGATAATTGGTTGTGGTACTTGGAGGGAGGATCTATATTACATGGATGACTTCAGTTCTAGTAGAGCAAATAAGATGAGAAGTATTAATAACACTAAAGAGCAAGAGATTTAGTTGTGATATCGTCGACTAGGGCATCCATCCTTTATACATGAAGCACCTGTTTCTAGACCTTGTTCACCAAAATCAGTGTTGCTGATTTAAAATGTGAGACCTACATTTTAGCCAAAAGTCATAGAGTTTCCTATCCTATCAGCTTGAATAAATGTGATACTCCTTTTACCTTGGTACATTCTGATGTTTGGAGACCATCACTGATTACCTCATCTACTAGTATCTATTAGTTTGTAACTTTTATCGATGATTGTACTCGAATGACCTGGGTGTATCTATTGAAACATAAGAATGAAGTATAAGATATTTTCAAATCATTCTGTTTGATGATTCAAACACAATTTTTCAACTACAGTCAAGGTCCTTCGGTCTAATAACGGTGGTGAATATGACAATCGATCACTGCAAGAGTTTTTACAAGGCTAACGAGTCTCATTCATGAAACATCTTGTCCTCAAACTCCGCAGCAAAATGGAGTAGTTGAGAGAAAGAATCTGCACATATTGGAAACAACAAGAGCATTACTAATTAGTGCAAATGTTACACATCAATATAGGCCTGATGCGGTGACAATAACAGTTTATTTGTTAAATTAGTTATCTTCAAAGGCAGTGAACTTTTAGATTCTATTGCAGACTCTGACTCAATTATTCTCTTAACCATCAGTGCTAATGATTCCAGCATAGATGTTTGGTTGTAGTAGCATTTGTACATCTGCACAAGAACCAACGAAGCAAATTAGATTCTTGTACTATTTGATGTGTCTTCCTACGAATGACATGCACAAAAAGGATTATCGGTGCTATGATCCAACTACCAATAAGATGTATGAAATAATGGATATTATGTTCTTGGAATCTTAGGCATTTTTCTCTTGGCATCCAACTTTTCACTTCAGGAAGGAATAAGAAACAAGAAAGTGCAAACTTGAAGGGGATTGACATAGTCATCATAGCTGAGTGTTAATGAGGTTGGTCTATCCATTGTATTCAATTTATTAGCTGATTTACCAGCTGATTCTCCTGTTCATTTACCTGTTGTTTCTCAAACTACAAATGGTGGCCAATCTGATTCTTTAGCTGTCAAAGTTGCTACTGATATGTCTCTTGATGTTATCGCTAATGCAATCCCTTCCCCCTTAGTACGTGGCTATCAGTTTCCTGAGAATATTCCTAAGGTAAGTATTTCTGATAATCCTACTATTGATTTGCATACTACTGGAACATATGTATTGCCTAGCAGGTCCAATCATGGCAAGGTACCAAACCGATATTCTCTAAAAGTTTATGCAAAACAGTTTAAGTATCCTATTGCTAATTGTATTTCAACTCACCAATTTTTAGAACCTCTGAAGGCCTTTGTATATAATGTTTCATCAGTTGATATTCCAAACATTGTGCATGTTGCTCTTGCCTATCCAAATTAGACTCAAACCATCAAAGAGGAAATGCCAGCATTATCGAAGAATGACACCTGGGATTTAATCCCATTGTCGAAAGGAAAGAAAACCATGGGATACAAATAGGTATTTACTATCAAGTACAAAACTGATGGCTCAATCGATCGGTATAAGGGGCGACTTGTGGCAAAGGAATATGCACAGACATACAGTATCGATTATCAGGAGATTTTCTTATCAGCGGCAAAGTTGGACAGAGTTAGGGTCTTATTGTCTCTTGTAGCCAATCTAGACTGGCTATTCTAAGAATGCCTTCTTATATAGTGATCTTGAGAAAGAAATATATATGGACATTCCACCAGGGTATGCTACTTCAACTGGGAATGCCGTATGTAAGTTACAAAAAGCTCTTTATGAACTGAAACAGTCACCGCATGTTTGGTTTGGCCGATTTACTTTGGCCATGAAGAAATATGGGTAATCAACAGGGTAATTAAGATCATGCTTTGTTCTTGAAGCATCGTCATAGAAATGTAGCAGTTCTGATAATCTATGTTGATGATATGAATATCACAGGAGATAATAATGATAAAGAGATCTTTTATTAGCAAGATCGACTAGCAGTAGAGTTTGAGATAAAGAACTTAGAAAATCTCAAATATTTTTTGGGGATTGAGGTTTCAAGATTGACCCAAGGCATATTTTTACACCAAAGGAAGTATGTACTCGATTTCTTAGTTGAAGCTGGATTACTAGATTGTAAACTGGCTGATACACTGATCATTCAAAACCATAGGTTTAGTGAATATTCGAATCAGAAGCACACTGGTAAAGGAAGATATCAAAGGTTAGCTAGTAAGATGATCTATATGTCTCACACTTGTCCCGATATTACCTATGTTGTTAGTGTAGTCAGTTGATTCATGCATTCTCCTAGTAACCGGCATTTGGAGGTTGTGATGCGGATACTTAGATATTTGAAGGTTTCTCCTAGAAGATGACTTCTATTTTCTAAGAACAACTATCTTAATATTGATGGTTATACTGATGCTAATTGGGTTGGAGATGCTATAAATCGAAATCGACATCAGGTTATTTTATTTTAGTCTCTGGCAATTTAGTTACGTAGAGGATTAAGCGACAAAAGATAGTGGTGTTGTCTAGTACAGAGGTTGATTTTAGAAGAATGGCTAAGAATATGTGAGAACTTCTATGACTTAAGAGGTTGATGACCGATAATGGCTTCTCTCCTAATTCAGAAATAAATTTATTCTGTGATAACAATGCAGCCATTGATATCAGTCATAATCCAGTCTAACATGACCACACCAAATACATTGAAGTAGATCGACACTTCATAAAACAAAATCTTGAAGACAAAGTGATGCGGCTTCTATTTGTCAAGTCAGAAGATCAGTCGGCCGATGTACTGACCAAAGCTCTATCGACTAAAATCTTCTACAACTCACTTAGCAAGTTAGGCATGTGGGACACATACGCACCAACTTGAGTGAGAGTGTTATGAGTTGTAAGTAGTTTACTTAAAATTCAAATAATAGATAGATTAGGATAACATAAGATGTGATTGAATTAGGATATGATTTAGATATATTAGATTTAAACTCATTTATTGTTGTCCAAATTCGGTGTACCTTTTATTGTATTAGCTTATAAATAGACTGTTGTATTATTTAAAAGTCTGGAACACAGAAAATATTTCCCTATATTCTTTCTTCTTTATAGGTTGGTAGTATCTCGTCACTAGGATACAGCAGTCCAACCTTCGTTGTCGCTTCTACTAAACCTACACAATCTTGAGAAACTAAAACTTTTCTCAACACCTAACTAATGCCCAATATTGTAGTGACGGAGAGAAGTAAAAGACAGTTTAAGATATCAAATGTGTGAGAGGCTAAAAAATTAAGAGTTAAAAAATACCAACATTAAGTAGAATAATTGCCTCGTTTTTCAGCTACAAAATAAAAGGTTCAGGTACATTGTATAACAGTAAAAATTCACTAAAGAATATTCATAAAAATAACCGTTATATAGGTTACAAAATAATAGACATAAATCACATATTGAAGACATAAGTTACACATCTGAATGGTTGAATTTGGAACTGAAAATTCATTTAATATTTTGTAACTCATAGGATTTGAACCCAAAAATTGAACATGTGACCTTTTTTTTATTAAGATTTCCAACAAATACTAGATGCAATTATCAAAAAATTTCATTAGATCTTATCGATATTATCCCTTGAAACAATGTGCTATAAGATTCTAGAGAAAATTTGTGTTAATTTCTATGGTTTTGGGTGTTACATAATTTGAGGTTTGCAAGACAGTTTTCCCATATGTTCGCTAATTGCTATTGTTCTTTGTATAGTTCTTAAGATTTCTACGCCACTACAATAAAATGGCATTGCCGATGCTTTTTATGAAATACATTGCAAAAGATTCATAAATAAACGTGAAATTGACAACAGTTTTGAACTTTTACAACACAATTACGGCACAAGTGAAAACCATTTCAAGAATAAACGTGAAACGAGGCAGTTTTGTATCAAAATTGAATCCCAAAACTAATTCATACTTGCATAAAAAGATATTTTTTTGAGGTTAACAAGTGTTTAACGAAACAACATTTGAATTTTTTCTTTTCCCAATCCCAAAAATCTTTTTAATAGAAATTCTGCCAGCTACTAGTAATATGCTGGAATCATGTTTTGCTTATATGGTCATCAACTATGAGATGCGCGTCACTTTGACATACGCCATCTAGGATATAATGTAAACGAGTGTCCTCTAAGTTTTCCCCTTGACAGCACATTACGCTATTATGAAGGTACTGATTTCTAAATTTACGCCGCATTGAGAGAAAGAGGTGACCTTTGTTGCTTCCTATTGTGTCTTAACAGAATATACCGTCTTTATACTATCTTTCTTGTCCCGACAATGAATACTCTCTTCCCCTTCCTCTTCCCTTTCCACTCCCCACCCTAAATGAATTTGTTTACTGACACGTTCAATGGTTTTAATATCCACTTATTATTATTCAACCTTCTTCCAGCTTCTTATTCTTGTATTTGGTTATATCAGAAGAGTAGGCTTCATGATAACATAAAAAATTTTTCTCCTAACCTTGCTTTAGTATTCTCGTTAATCTAATTCTTTCAAGGTTCCTGTGTTTGAGCCATTTGAAATAATCATGCTCATGTCAAATCAAGGGCAGCTCACACCTTATTGGGAGATAATTATGACTTTTATACGACAATAATTGATACTGTCATTCCATGGTTAGATATCCCATGGTCCCTTATGGGTTGCATTCTAGCGGTGGGCTTTTTTCAGTACGGGTTCGTAAGCAAAAGGCCAAAATTCATTTTGCATATCTCAACTTATACTAAATTCTCACTCTGCGCATTAAACTTTAATTTTGGACCGATTGTATTCTAAATTGTATAAGACATTCCATTTAAGTCTAATCATTAATAGCGTAAAAAAATTAACAAAACCGAGATGTATGCGTCCAATGATTGAATTTAAATAGAATGTTTTAGATAGTACAGGATGCAGTATGTCCAAAATTGATACTGTGAACAATTGAAATTAAATGAACGTTGCAAGTACGCGCCTAAATTCTATTAATTTGGTTGACGTGTCTCGTATGCAAGTGGTACTTATTAAATATTGTAATAACCAATTGAAAGCGATAGAATTGCTAAGGAGATAGTTTTACTTTCCCTCCCAAATTCATATGCAAATGCAATGCTTGCTATCTGTTCAGATTTTCTTTTCCTCCTTTTATTAACTCATCCTATTTTTCTGGTTCTTCCAAAGTAAATTGCAAGATGTTGAGATATCTGATAAAGAGATGATTTTAACACCCCTCACAATTGGACCCCAGTAAATTCATAATAATCAAAAAAGACTAAAACATTGGAAGTCAACTACGAGCAATATATTTACATAAACCATGACGATAAGCATAAAAATTCAGGTATCAGCATAGATATTTGGAATAATCTAATATTTTCATGGCCAACCAATGCTCAACCCAGTCAATTGGGTAGGACAGACAGGAAGAAGCAGCAGTGGATTGACGTCTGATGAGATTAACCTCCTCGGATTGACTAGACCGTGGACTTGCATTTCCACCACAGATAAAGCAATTCCCAGCAAAATCATCATCATCATTATCACCTTTTCCTCCTCTCATCTCTCATTTCTTCCCTTAGCAGCATCTTTGATATCCACCTTCCTGTTAATCTCCATGACAATGAAATATCATGTTTGATTAAACTGAAGGGGTCTTTCATTTGCTTGAGAATTAAGGGATATATGAAAGGAGGTATTGCTTCCATTGATTTACCTTCACGCATGCTGATCATGCTAGCTGTTACTACCTTGCATGCATAGTGATGCAATACCAGATCAGATAGATGACATGAGATTGCTTGTAATAATCCATGTATGTTATACTTTTGCTTTGTTAATTCCTTGTCACCATGGGATAATTCTACTTAGTTAAAATGTGATTATATATCTAAAAACATATAACAGTATTGCTATATAGTAGAGAGTATTTATGTTCTGCATTGAATAATAATTTCTTTGATGGAAACTTGTACTTTTCTTTCTTGCTGAGGTCGTTCTTGCTTTTATTTTATTAGAGCAGAGAGGAATGGTGTTTCACGTGTGTAAAGTGTTTTCAAACCGGGATCGCACAGTTTGAATTCCCAAATACTCAATTCAAGAAGCAATTATATACAGGTATGGGTCCAAAGTGTACAATTTTATTTCGTACTGTTTTTCATACTATTTTTAGTTTTACTTATTAATCTATGTACATTCCAGATTTGTGATTGTACACTTCAACATTGCTTTTGTACACTCTTCCTCTAGCCATGTATTCTCCAAGCTGACGTCTTATCATTTGATAGTCGAATTTTGTAACTCCAATTTGGTGTCGGACATGGGTTGTTGGTTCCAAATCATACCCCACAATGGATGAAATATTACGGCCTCTAAGATAAAGCAGAATTTAATAACCGCCCCCGATCCAACCGCAAATGCTTCAAAGGGTCCCTTTGATTAGGAAAATGCTTGTATGGACCGGGTCTATAGTCCCACCCGTAGACCCTGTGATCCAGAAGAAGTTATTTCATTTATGGCCCACGCGGAGGCCACACTATGGCCTACCTAATTGATAAAGTGGCTTCTTCTAGATTACAAGATCTACGGCCTCACTTGTAGACCTGATCCATACAAGTATTCTCCCCTTGCTTACCCATGGGGGCCGCCATTCTAAAAATTTACGAATATAAGATATAAACTAAACACAAATTAATGAAATATAATTTGAATTCAAGTCTACAATAATCGATCATACAGTCATTAATCAATTAGACTGAAAATTGGAAGAATTCTTATTTTACAAAATTTATGGCATTGATTTTTAGTCCTACATTTGAGTTAGACTAGCAAATTTAAGCCAATGAGTAAAAACTTTCCACAAGTCCTTTTAATTTTTTGGGTTCGATCAAACTACTTTTGACTGAATAGATCCCAAAAGGTGTTAGATTGATACCTGAAATCATAAAAATAACCTCACCTAAAACTAAGGGGTTGTTTAGTATAAGGCAATCATGGTAGGCAAAAGATGTTAGACTGACACTCACTGTTGATATTTAAAAAACAACTGTTATTATTTTTCAATTAAAATGAAAGTGATTAATTGAGATCTCTATGATTTTCTTTCAAAATACCATTCTATCAAACTCGTTAACTAGTTTGAAGGAACAATACGCATTCTATTACTAAACCAAACATATTAGAGGAATCATCAAAATTTGTATTCATAATATAATTAATGGTATTCATGGATGTGTGTAAAGGATAAAAAGACTGTAGTATTTGCGACATTGAGCACAAGGGAGCCAAGCATATTTATCCTATATACTATTAGATGATTTAATGGTCATTTAAGCTTCTATTAAAACTGACTGCAATGTAACACCAAATAATAATGACATGAATATCTTAAATTGCCCCCACGTAAAATTTGGCAAGAGATTAAATCACTTAGTGATCTATAAATAAAAGTCAAGAATTACCCTATGCTTCTAATAAAAGCTTGTTTATTTTTATGACAATATATCACTGGGTTTGTATAGTCATGCTTTTTTAAAATATATTTTTACAACACGTTTTCTTACTATTTTTTTATCTTACATATGCACTTATCTAAAATAATAATCAAAACTATTAAAATAATTTATTTTTTGTATTTTAAATAAAATAATTTATTTTTTTTAACTCCAAAAATAGTCATCCAAACGAAATATATGATTTGTTAAATTTGTCTGAGGAAGAATATGGAAAGCAAGAAATACATACACTAGGGGATACCGGGAGAGTATGAAGACCATAGGGGAGGTGTCAAGGCATAAGGATTGGTAGGGAAAATAGGATTGGGTCAAATTAATATTGTTGGTGGGGACAATTGGTGCTGGAGTTGGGATGATGTTATGGCTGGAATTGAAAATTGAAACATTAGGAAGGGCTTTAGATTTGCAAGAGTGTAAGAATGGGTAAGAATGTGAGAATAAAGGCTTGTTCTCAATAGCTTTTTTTAACTTGATTTTAATTTTTTATTTTTAAAAAATCTATTTTGTGATATTCTGAACTAATTTTTTTTAAATTTTTTTAGAGTTTTTAAACTAAAATCTGAAGCAACTGATTTTTAATTTTTCTAGAATTAGTTTTCATAAAAATTAGAAACTATTGAAAATAAGTACTAAGAATAATTGAGGCAAAAGGGAAGAGAAGAGTAAAAGGTGGAGGATAAGAATAAAGAAGTTGGAGAAGTTGGCGGGAGTGGTAGGCAAAGGAGTTTGATAAAGCCAAGAAATGTCACTTGTGGATAGTGGTCCTTCTTTAGTGGTGCATATTGTTGAAACGGCATTGGGGCAGACGCCCTTTCATATGTTTTCCCCTATTCTTTTATCCATTTGTGTTTCGTTGCAAACTAAAGGTTATTTTCATCGCTTTGTTTTACCAGGGGAGGTGTATGAAAATTTTCCATCATAAAAGATAATAGGTGAAATTATCAGTAATTTCATTACATCTTTTTTTTTTTTTATATTATCCCTTATAAGAATGTGCTACAAGATTCAAGAGAAAATTTGTGTCGATTTCTATGGTTTTAGGTGTTATATATTTTGACGTTTGCAAGAAATTTCTGAAAACTTTTCTCATTTGTTCACTAATTGCTATTGTTCTATGTATAGTTCTTAAGATGTCAATGCCACTACAACAAAATAGCATTTTTCGACGCTTTTTATGAAATACAATGCAAAAGAATCATAAATAAACAACACAATTAATATTATCATACAAAATTCACGACAGTTTTGAACTTTTACAGCACAATTACGGCACGAGTGAAAACCATTTCAAGAATAAACGTCAAACGAGGTGATTTTGCATCAAAATTGAATTCCAAAACTAATTCATATGCTCATAAATGAGATCTTTTTGAGGTTAACAAGTATTTAACGAAACAAAAATCGAATTTTTTCTTTTTCCAATCCCAAAAATCTTTTTAATAGAAATTCTGCCAGCTACTATTAATATGCTGGAATTATGTTTTGCTTCTATGGTCATCAACTATGAGATGTGCGTCAATTTGACATACACCATCAAGAATATAATGTAAATGAGCTTCCTCTAAGTTTTCCCTTTGACAGCACATTATACTATTATGAAGGGACTGATTTCTAAATTTACGCCTCATTGAGAGAAAGAAGTGACCTTTGTTGCTTCCTATTGTGTCTTAACAGCATATACCGTCTTTATAAGATCTTTCTTGTCCCGACAATGAATACTCTCTTCCCCTAATCTTTCCCTTAATTCTTGTATTTGGTTATATCGGTAGTGTAGGCTTCATGATAACATAAGAAGCCTATGGAAAAATTGATTTTCCAATTCTAAGTAAAGGTTCAACTAAAAAAATTTTCTCCTGACTTTGCTGTAGTATTCCCTTTAATCTAATTCTTTCAAGATTCCTGTGTTTAAGCCATTTGAAATATTCATGCCCAAGTCAAATTGAGGGCAGCTAATAACACATTAAGGTACTTCCTACCCAAAATGGATTGCGTCTTCTTATTGAGATATAATTATGACTTTTATAGGACAATAATTGATACTGTTACTCCACAGTTAGATAATCTGATAGCCACTTATCGATTGCATTCTAGTGGTGGGCTTTTCAGGTTGGGAGATTTTTAGACGAACTAGGTACACAGCCCCACTTGCAAATCTTGTAGTCTTAGAGTGTGCTATATAAGCATAGTGATGCATGTTGATATAAGAAAGTGATATAAAATTACTTATGTTGCTTTATTTAACATTAGGACGGTCAATGGAGCCAACTTAGCCCGAACTCAGCCCAAAAAAATCCCGATGAACCTAACCTTTCATCGGATCGATCTAAGATTGAGCCTAAATAATTTTTTAGTTGGTATAATGGTGGCTACTTCTTATGAACAATTGTCAATTTCTTCCTCTTTTTCGTTTTAGCTTTTCTCTCCTTAGAATCTATTGACATAGTGACTGATAATTATTTTTTTAACAAATAAATTGTGGGCTGTCTCTACTTAATTTTTTTTTCTTGTTTTGGACTTTCGTAGTAGCATTAGTTTTGAACTTTAAACTCATGAACTTCGCCTGACAACCCGAATGTTTTGAAAGTCGAGTATAAACTTCACATTTATAAACCTGAAACTCATAGTCCGAAACTCAAAAATATTGTTAATTATACGAGTCAAGGCTGAGCTTGTCAAAGTGCGACTCATAGGGACCGAATTGACAGGCCTATTTAAGATTACAAGGTCCAAAGATAGGACTGTAGACTGGATCCATGTAAGAATTTTTCTGGCTTTTTTAATATGGATTCATAAACAAAAACTAATGAAACTTATGATGCCATTTGGAAATTACTGGATAATTTAAAAGCCGAAAAAATTAGTCATGCCACTTAAAAGAAAGAAATTAAAAATTCAATTTCACATTCCATAATTGTATAGATAGAAGTGTCTTGTATGCAAGAAGTTACTTATTAAGGTGGCATTTGATAAAATTGAAGTCTGGAATATGAAATTTAAATGTTGAAAATATTAAGTTGTTGAATTGATAGAGCTGTATTTGTTTGATGATCAACTAAATTTATGCCTCATTTTATTTTAAAAAGTTAAAATAATTTATTGATAATGTGAAATATATTATTTGTTTGCAAGAAATAGAGGACAAGTGCATTTGTATGTGAGAATGTATATTAAAAAAAGTATGTGTATATGTGTAAAAATGTTTGTACGAAAGTGTGTGCAATTAGATGTGAGGAAACAAATTAAAATATGTACTCATGGATATGAGAGAGAAAAAATGTATGTGTAGAAATAAGAAAAAAAATATATACTATGTACATATATATGTATGTGAGAGTGTATGTATGAAAAAGTATGTAGGTGTGCGTAAGAGAAACTACGTATGGTGGGAGAGAGAATGTGTGTGAGTGTGTTTGTGTATGTGTGTGTGTGTGGGAGAGACGAGTGTCTATGTGTGTGAGAGATTGTATTTGTGAGAAGAGCATACAAGTTTGCTTAAAGGAAAGTTTATGTATTTGCATGTGTGTGTGAGAGCAAAAACAATGTAAGAGAAAAGACATGTATGCATACAAGTGCGATTGTGTGTGTGCATGTGTGTGCTCAAATGTGAGTGAGAGAGTATGAGTGTATGTGTGCATGTGTTTGCACAAATGTGAGTCACAGAGTATGTGTGTATATGTGTGTGCATGGGTGAGTGTGTGAGAGTGCGTGTGTGTGTGTGAGGGAGAAAGAGAGATTATACTACATGTGTTCAAAATTCAACAAATATTAAGTGAAAAATTTTCACTTAAAATTTTGTAAACAAATTAAATTAGTACTTAATATATTAAGCGATAAAGGAATTTTGTTATCAAACGTGTTGAATTAAAAAATCTATTAATCTATTAAATTTAAGTTTCAGCATTAAGTTAAGTTATCAAACACCGCTTAAATTCTTGTGATCACCAATTGAAAGTTGTAGAATTGCTAGGAAACAGTTGTAATTTCCCCTCCCAAAGTCATATGCAAATGCAATGCTCCCTATCTGTTCAGATTCTCTTTTCCTCCTTTTATTAACTCCTCCTCTTTTTCTGGTTCTTTCAAAATAAATTGCAAGATGTTGAGATATCAGCTAAAGAGATGATTTTGACACCCCTCGCAACTGTAATAATCAAAAAAGACTAAAACATTGGAAGTCAACTAGGAGCAATATATTTACATAAACCATTAGGAAAAGCATAAAAATTTAAGATTTAGCATAGATATTTGGAATAATCTAATATTTTCATGACCAACCAATGCTCAGCCCCGGTCAAAAAGAAGAAGAGCAATAATTTTACATCCCTATCGGTAGGAACATTGCTACAGAATGGGAGTAGGACAGAGGATGAAGCAGCAGCCAGATTGACATCTGGTAAGACTAACCTCGGATTGACTAGGCCGTGGACTTGCATTTCCACCACAGATAAAGCAATTCCCAGCAAGATCATCATCATCATCATCAGCATCTTTCCTCCTCTCATCTCTCCCCTTAGCAGCATCTTTGATATCCACCTTCCTATTGATCTCCATCAGAGTGAAATTCAAGTTTGGTTAAACGAAAGGGGTCTTTCATTTGCTTGAGAATTAAGGGATATATGAAAGGAGAGGTATTGCTTCCGTTGATTTACCTTCACGCATGCTGATCATGCTAGCTATTACTACCTTGCATGCATAGTTGTGATGCAATACCAGATGGATGACATGAGTATTGCTTGTAATAATCCATGCATGTTATACTTTTGCTTTGTTAATTCCTTGCCATCATGGGATAATTCTACTTAGTTAAACTATGATTATGTAGCTAAAAATATATATATAACTGTAGTACTATATCGTATAGGGTACTTATGTTCTGAATTGAATAATAATTGCTTTGATCGAAGCTTGTATTTTGCTTTCTTGCTGAGGTCGTTCTTGCTTTTATTTATTATAGGGCAGAGGAAAGGTGTTTTCAACTGTGTAAAGTGTATTCAAACCAGGATCGCACAATTTGAATTCTCAAATACTCAATTCGAGGAGCAATTAAATAGAGGTATGGGGTCAAAGTGTACAAATATTATATGTTTTATTAATCGTACAAGATTGTGGGGGGCGGTCATTCTTTAAGCTTACAGATAAAAGAATTAACTAAACACAAAATTAGAGAAATATAATCTGATAATCTGAATTCATGTCTGCAATAATCGGTCATACAATTCTTTCATCCATCAGAATGATAATTGAAAGAATTACTTCTTTTTCAAATTTATGAAATTGATTTTTAGTTCAGCGTTTGAGTTAGACTAGCAAATTTAACCCTATGAGTACAACATTTTTATACACCCCTTTCAGTTTTTTTGGGTTCGATCAAACTACGAATAAAGGTTTTAGATTGATACCTGAAGTTATTAAAATACCCTCACCTAAAACTAGGCATGTGTGTGTGTATTTAAAGGATAAAATTACAATAGTGTTTGAGATTTTGAGTTCAAGGGAGCTAAGTTTATTTGTCCTCTATACTATTAGATGACTTAATGGTCATTCGAGCTTCTACTAACACTGAGGGTTGATAGTAGTAATACAAAAGACTAGAAGAAAAGTATTTATGCTCCGTTTGAATGATTATTTTTGAAGTGTTTTTTAAAAAATATTAATATAGTAATTTTAAAGATTCTTCTCGATAAATATATTGTAAGATAAAAGGTTAATTAAAAAATATGTTTTAATTTGAAAAATATATTTTTAAAAAACACAACCAAACAAACACAGTCTATAATTCTTAGAATATATGCTTTTTCGTAATTGCCATGGGCCTTTTATCTTTTACTATCTTCCAAGCTAATCTATAATTCTCAGAATATATGCTTTTTCGTCATTGCCATAGGCCTTTTATCTTCTACTATTTTCCAAGTTAAGTGATTCATCAGGAAGAGAAAATAGGGTTTTGTTTGCTTGGTGTTATTTTTCAAATGTATGTTTTTAGAAAACTCTAAACACATTTTTCAATCTTCTTATTATCTTATACATATATTTACATAAAAAAATTTCAAAATAATTACAATAATATTTTTTAAAAAATCATAAAAAATAATCATCCAAACTCACTTGGGGTTTGATATAAGTTGGAACATCTGGACCAGCTGAGTTGGAGTATTCTTATCTTAGACGAGTTGAAAACGAAACAGTCGACAAGACACGATTTGACTCACCAATACTAAAGAATGGGTTAATTACACTTTACCCCCCTGAAAGTGAGGGTAATAGACACTTTGCCCCCCTGAATACAAAAAATATGCACTTTGCACCAAACACTTTTGGTTAATTTTTTTTTATTAACTTCAATTTGTTAAAAGACTAAACTGCCCTTATAATTGCATGTCTATGGACAAATATATCCATAGGCAATAAAACTTACTTTTTTTCTATTTTATCCTATGCATGTCTATCATGTGTGTAGAATAAAATTTTCTATATATAGTTCTAAAAAATAAATATTTTGAAAGAATTTATACATACTTTCTAACTAACCATATAAAATGCATAAAAAGGTTTTGTCATATAATGCTTTATGTATAATATTTCAATTTGTGAAAAAATTTTAAAATATGCATAATGGCAATGACGTATCTTTTGCATTATATTCAAAATATTAAAGCTTTATATCGAAATTTTTATACATGCATCTATATAAGACCAATAAAATGATAGAATTTTAATTGATATGATATCTAATACACAAACAAGAGAGTTAAAATTGATATTAATGTATATAATATACTAAACGTAATGTAAACAAAGAAAGAGTTAAAATTGATATTAATATAGTATAATATATTAAACATAATATAATATCTCATATACAAAGAAAAGAGTTAAAATTGATACTAAGGTCATATAATATATTAAAGGGATAATTTCACATTCCTTCCCTGAGATTTGTCATAACTGCATTTACCTCCTCTCAGGTTTTCAAAATTATACTTAGACACTTATGTTTATATTTTTGATAACAATATTTTTGATAATGTAATCCAAAAACACCAACCAAATACCCTTAAATTCTGTCAATTGCTTTAAAAAAATAATAAACCTTAAAAAATGAATTATTCAGTCCATAAAAATGTCAAAGTTACTAATACTGTTATACCAAATTTTCAATCTCTATCAGATTTTATTTTTCAAAATCCAATTATCTTACTAATCTAAATAAATAATTTTATCTATCAAAATCTTATAAATAAATATATTAGTAAGAAAGAGATGACCAATTTAATAACAAAAAAACATGCGTAAATAACTTGAGAGACCTTATTAGAAGGTCAAAAAACTTAAAGTTTAGGGTCTTTTTTTTAAACTTATTTGTTGTTTTTAAAAGCAATTACGGGAATTTTAGAATACTTGAGTGGCATTTTTAGTTTACACTATCAAAACTAATTATAAGGGCAATTTAGACCTTTAAGAATTTATACAAATGGAAGTTAATAAAAAATATTTTAACCAAAAGTTTTTCGAGCAAAGTACATATTTTTTGTATTCAAGGGGGCAAAGTGTTTATTACTCCCACTTTCAGGGGGCAAAGTGTAATTAACCCCTAAAGAATTAGTCTTCTTGATGAGTCGCAGCAAAAAAGGATGGCTCTCTGCGCACTGATTTGATGGATTAATGACTCCCGATGGTTTATGGATTGAACCTTTGACTAATTTGTGGCTAAGACTAGGCATTCTACTTTTAGCCACGAAAACCCTTTTGCGGCCACAAGTTTGATGTTTAACGACAAACATTACTTTATAATTCTAAAGTAAGTACTATTTATGCTCGCAAAAAAATTTAAAAAAATTATAATATAAGATAAACTAGATTGTAATTAGTTTTACCCGTTATGTTTTTAGTGCGTCTTTTTTTGTTTTTTTTGAAATGTTATGTTTTTAGTACGTCTTTTGACATGGCAACTGATAATTGAAAAACAATATATATATATATATATATATATATATATATATATGTTTGGTGCATAAGTAGACACCAGTTCAACAAAACAATGAATTATTAGTAGACAAGAAAGAGCATGCAAAAGCAATTAATGTGACAAGAAGATATGAAAGTGCATCTAAAATCTTTATAACCGTAGTTCTTGTCAAATGAACAGGATAGACGAGATTTGGACAAAATTTATTTGAAACTTTAAAATATGAAAAATATTCAAACAGTCTTATTGGTCATTAGATTAATTTGAGTTAGACTTATTTTGAAACCACCCAAATATCCAATGGCATTTTAGTATTTTTTAAAGTACCTTTTCCTCATTAATCAAAAGCTGTTTTTTTATTGTATCATTTAGTATTTTCCATTTAAGCTCAAATTTGTTTTTTTATATCATTTATTTTTTTGTTTTGACCTAATTTTACTTTTGGTAAACCTTAAAGGCAATAAAATGATAGGGATAAAAGGAAAGAAGAATTCTTGAGTATATTGCAGTTTAAATTTATAATAATTATCCAGGAGTGATATGTGTTTAGTTCCTAGCCCCAATAATTCAGGCTACCATCCCAAATCATTGCGTTTAGATTTAAAAAAAAAATCAAATTATAGGGGGAAGAAATTATGGTTGATGAATATCTCTTCTTTGCACAGCAAGAATGTCAGCCGCAGGCATAGCCATCGGGAACCAGAAATTTGTTCACAGTCAATAAAGCCAAGACAAGGAAAAAAAAAAAAAAAAAAAAGGACATGTAGGCCAACATTTCTATTGGCAAATGGGGGTTTCCAAGTGCACGGCCAAATGCTTATTACTTCTTGAGTTGTAATTGCTATCTTATTACGATCGGCTGCTATAGCTGTTTAGAACCCACAAATCATTCCGACTGGGGGTCAGAATTTCTTCAAATATGTTCTTGAATTCATTCAAGATATCAGTAAAACTCAAATTAGAGAAGAGTACGGTCTTTGGGTTCCTTGGAACTATGTTTCTAGGGACAGTAATTTTCGACACGATTTGAAAATACGACACGAACTTGATCCAAAAATAGCGGGTTTGGATTGAAGTTTGGCGGGTTAGGTCAAAGTCATATCGGACTCGGTTGACTAGCTAGTCAACTCGCGAATCCAAAAAAAAAAAAACTAACATTTTATAATTTTGTTTCATCCATTTACATTTAAACACAAATTTCAACTTAGATACTTAATCAAGCAAATAGGAAGAGAAATTAAGAATTCTACTTGGTTTTATGAAGAATAAATTGTAAAAGAAATTAAATGTATGCTAGTGTGTGAAAAAAATATATTTGATCATTGTGTATGTTATGAAAAGTGTATGTGTTGTGAAAAATATATTTGAACCTGACCCGAGCTCGAGTCAGGTTCAAGTTGACAAATTAGATGTTATACCTATATCTCAACCCGACTCGCCGACTCAAAACCCAACTCGATTGTCACCCCTATGTTTCTAATTGGTCAAGAGCTCTATGTGATGTGCTTCTCTCAATGAGATGTATCAGATACAGGAGTCCACATAAATTTCAATTATGGCTATATTTGTATAGATATTATTGGATATACTTCCAATTAGGTCTAACCCCATATATTTCATGTCCGTGTTCAAATTAAATTTGAACATAGCAATCCATTGGATCTCTGAACTTATCGCCACCTTTAGTTCCGGGCATAGGCACGAAGTTTATAAGTATAATTTGCTCAGCTTGTTTCTTCTTTTCTTTTCTTCTATTTATTTATTTACTTTGTGCGAAAGCGGTATAACTTTTGCTGTACAAGAGAAAAAAGGAGGAGAGGACCATTGGCTAACAAAATGGAGCACAACTTTTTCATTCAGGTCTTCGTTTTGACGGCCGGCACATAAAATAAAACTTTTTGTACATTTACCCGACGTTCAAAAACCACGCCTTCTTTCCAATGTAGAAAAAACTGTTGAGAGAGCAAAAACTTACCAAAGGGGGTTCTCCACACGCCTTTGTTAGTTCAATAAGGGCACAACCAAGTCTAATTAAGGCCCTGCAACTTTGCTTTTTGTAGCGTCGGTCGAAAATAAATCAGTCAAATATTACACTGATGACAAGGTTTGACTGTATGGAAAAGGGCAATTTACATTAATTGAAAATAAAAATTAGTCAACATTTGACTGATGACAAGGCAACTATCACGAGTTTGGTAATTTAATGGAAGAAAGGAAATTTTACCATAAAATTTGCATCACCGTTTTAGAGTACATTGCAACTTGAAATTTTTTCACAATTGCCCTTTTTTTCGTTTACTTTATATGTATATTGTCTTTCCTTTTTCTTACTTAGCTAAACATGAAAAAGGACACTGTGCTTCGACAAGACACAAGTCTTAATACTGTGCAATTGCCTTTTTTTCAGTTTAACATACTTTTCAGGAACGTGATTCTAAAGCCAAAAAGACAGAAGCAAATCTTGATATATTCTTATTATAGCAGTGACAAAGTTGTTAATGTGAGCTATACATTCCTCTTGATACATTAGAGGAGTAAGAAAAGAGGTTGGCGAGAGTCTAATTTGAATGTCGTCATTGTTACGGGTAAATTCTTTCAAGCAAAAATTGGCTCGAAATTTTTTTTCTTGATATTTGTTTTTATGTTTTTCTTCTTCATGAAAGGTAACCAAGATAATTTTTTGAGTAAGCAATTTCTAATTTACACATGTCATGGAACATATTATTATTACAGGAGAGACAAAGTTGTTAATGTGAGTTATACATTCTTCTTGATACATTAGAAGAGGAGTAAGAAAAGAGGTTGGCCAGAGGCCAATTCGAATGTCGTCATTGTTACGGATAAATTCTTTCAAGCACAAATTCGCTCGAAATTTCTTTTATTGATATTGTGTTTTTATGCTTTTCTTCTTCATAAATCAAGATAATTATCTGAGTAAGCAATTTCTAATTTACACATGTCATGGAATATATTCTTATTATAGGAGTGACAATGTTGTTAATGTGAGTCGTACATTCCTCTTGATACATTAGAAGAGGAGTAAGAAAAGAGGTTGGCCAGAGGCCAATTCGAATGTCGTCATTGTTACGGGTAAATTCTTTCAAATACAAATTCGTTCTAAATTTCTTTTATTGATATTTTGTTTTTATGCTTTTCTTCTTCATGAAAGGTAATCAAGATAATTATTTGAGTAAGCAATTTCTAATTTACACATGCAATGGAATATATTCGTATTATAGGAGTGACAAAGTTGTTAATGTGAGTCATACATTCCTCTTGATACATTAGAAGAGGAGTAAGAAAAGAGGTTGGCTAGAGGCCAATTCAAATGTCGTTATTGTTACGGGTAAATTCTTTCAAGCACAAATTCGCTCGAAATTTCTTTTATTGATATTTTGTTTTTATGCTTTTCTTCTTCATGAAAGGTAATCAAGATAATTATTTGAGTAAGCAATTTCTAATTTACACATGTTATGGAATATATTCTTATTATAGGAGTGACAAAGTTAATGTGAGTCGTACATTCCTCTTGATACATTAGAAGAGGAGTAAGAAAAGAGGTTGGCGAAAGGCCAATTCGAATGTCGTCATTGTTACGGGTAAATTCTTTCAAGCACAAATTCGCTCAAAATTTCTTTTATTGATTTTTTGCTTTTATGCTTTTCTTCTTCATGAAAGGTAATCAAGATAATTATTTGAGTAAGCAATTTCTAATTTACACATGTCATGGAATATATTCTTATTATAGGAGTGACAAAGTTGTTAATGTGAGTTGTACATTCCTCTTGATATATTAGAAGAGGAGTAAGAAAAGAGGTTGGCGAAAGGCCAATTCGAATGTCGTCATTGTTACGGGTAAATTCTTTCAAGCACAAATTCGCTTGAAATTTCTTTGCTTTACATTTTGTTTTATGTTTTTCTTCTTCATGAAAAGCAACCAAGATAATTATTTGAGTAACCAATGTCATGGAACTTATGAAGGCCAAGATGGGTTTTATGTGTTCTGTTTGATAACTCGTTTCTATTGAATTTTGTGTGTCTTAGAAAACAAAAGGTTAAAAAAACATTAAAAAATAAAAAGATAAAAGGAAGACATGCATGAAGTACATTCTCTCAGTCTGCTAAAAAGTTGACAGCCTTTGCAAACAGATTGATGGTAAATTCAAAATATAGATTTCCAAAGACGGTTAAGATTTTCTGGTACCATTTTTTTCCGAAATCCTGTAGATGCATACTAGAATTTACCAAGTTACCAAGTACGTCCCTGTATTATGCATGTGCATACATGTGTTTTCTAATTGGTACCTCCAATCCTCTGACAGAAAATGGTATTGTGATTAATTTTTGTAGCTCTAAGAGTATAAATAATTGAGAACTAAAAGAGACTCCTGCGACCTACATGACACATTTATAACCGTTCTTCAGGTTCCGCTTCTTACCAACACAAGGGCCACTTACTTTCTCCCTTTTCCTGGCAGGCCTGAGACTCTAGATGACTTACTAAAACTGATTCAAATTGGAAGAGCTAGTTCTTAATTTTATTTTACTTTAATCATATGATCTATGTGGTTTGTCTTTCAGTGCTGATTGTGTTCTTCTTTATGCTTCTCAGGTTCTGCAATTTGTACACGAAACAAGACTTGTATATTGGCAGAGTCTTGGTTAGCAACTTCATCTGCTGTTCAGGTTTCTGCTAGGTTTGGAACTGAACTGAACCGGGATTTTCTCGGATTTGTAGTTTGCCATGAAGGAAGTCACTGTTAAGTTTATCGATGCGGCATTTTTCTTGGTGCTTTTGGTATGGCTTTTGGAAGACATTTGGAAGAGGAGGAGAGAATGTGAACAGACACACAGAAGAAGACTTCAACAAGCCACTGTATTCAACAAGTTTACTGTTTTATTGAACTTTGTGATCGCCACTTCCTATCTGGGATACAGTTTCTATGAATTTTGGAAGCTTAGAACCTTTTCTATTGATCCTGTCTTCACATTCCTGACCTGGGCTTTAGCTTGTGGAATTGCAGTTTATTCATTTAAGAGATCCCTCCCAGAACACAAAAGGTGGCCATATGTGCTGATTTTCTGGTGGCTATTTTCAAGCGTCTTTCACATAGTATCAGTATCATTTTACTTCCTAGACAAGTTCAATTACTTAGTACTGCCAAAGTTTCTGCCAAAAATCGATGCTGTTGATATTGCTTTTTTCCCATTGTTGATCATGCTCTGCTTCACTGCTCTGCGTAAGAATTCTACCAAGGAGCACACAGATAGTGAGCAACCATTTCTGGAAAAGGAAAAAGATTGTCAGTCTGCACAAGAAGATGCATTTTCCACTGCTGGAATTTGGAGCAAACTTACATTCATCTGGCTTAATCCACTCTTTAAGACAGGCCATCTTGAAAAACTTGAACTGCACCATGTACCTACTATTCCACGACCCGAAACTGCTGCTGATGCTTTTTCTTCATTGGAGGAGTCTCTTTGTAACCAAAATATGAAAAAAGCCTCATTTTTGAGTGCCATACTCCATCCAATCTGGAGACCTCTAGTTATTAATGCAGCTTTTGCAGGTAACACTTCATTATGTACAATTCGCAAATTAGATATTCTTGTTGTTCTGCCTTGCTATTTTCTTCAAAAATATCTGCTGATGCATTTATATTACTAAAAGGAAGAAAACATTACATCATGATAATTTTGTTTTCCGTTCCTGCATTTTTAAACTTTAAGAAACTAAAGAATTTAGTAAAACAATTTAAAAGTCCCCCCCCCCCCCCCCCCTCTCCCCCCAACCTTAGCGACAAGACCATGTAATTCACCCTTTATTTTTTAAATACTTCAACAATGTAATTATGAGAACCTCTCAAGGAATCTGATTGAACTTTACCTTCCTAACATGCCACTATATGATGTTTCAAGGTGCAAACACAATAGCGTCATATATTGGTCCCTTGCTGATCAAAAGCTTCGTGAACTTTCTATCGGAAAAAGATGATGTTTCAAACTGGCACCAGGGACTGATTCTGGCATTCATCTTCTTTTTAGCACAAACAGTGGAATCAATGTCCCAAAGACAATGGTACTTCGGCGCTCATCGCATAGGCATTAGACTTAGGGCAGCTCTTATGGTGCTGATATACAAGAAATCTGTGTCAACCAAGTTTGGTGGAATGAGCACTGGTAAAATCATCAATTTGATCAACGTAGACGTTGAAAGGATTGGAGACTTTTGTTCACACGTGCATGGAATTTGGCTGCTCCCAGTTCAGGTTATTCTTGCCTTGGTAATCTTGTACAGAAATCTTGGGGCTGCTCCTTCTTTTGCTGCTCTTTTCACCACAATTTTTGTGATGGTGAGCAACACTCCCTTGGCTAGTGTGCAAAAGCAGCTCCACACAAAAATCATGGAGGCCAAAGACTCAAGAATAAGAGCTACTTCAGAGACCTTGAAGAGCATGAAAGTCTTGAAGCTTCATTCATGGGAGTCCACTTTTTCCGAAAGGATCCTCCAACTGAGAGAAACTGAGAGAAGTTGGGTCAAGAAATACCTATATACATGTTCAACAGTGGCTTTTCTCTTCTGGGCTTCACCCACTTTGATCTCAGTTGTCACTTTTGGCTTGTGCATCATTTTAAAGACACCACTAACATCAAACACTGTTCTCTCAACTCTTGCAACTTTCCGGATTCTACAAGAACCTATCTACAATCTACCAGAGCTCATCTCTGTGATTACTCAAGCAAAAGTTTCGGTTGATCGTATACAAAACTTTATTATAGGGGCAGAGGATGATCAAAACATTCCAATAGGTGATCCTGCTCCCAATGCATCTGGTGTAGCAGTTGAAATTGATGCTGCAGAATATGCATGGAGAGCTAATGATTCAAATAATCCCACAATCACCATCACTGAACGAATAAAAATCATGAAGGGTCAAAAAGTAGTTATTTGTGGTTCTGTTGGATCCGGTAAATCAAGCTTACTGTATAGTATACTTGGAGAGATTCCTAGGATTTCTGGTGCAAGTATTAAGACTTTTGGAACAAAAGCTCTTGTCCCGCAAAGTGCTTGGATTCAGACAGGCACTATCAAAGACAATGTGTTGTTTGGCAAGGAAATGGAGAAATCTTGTTATGAAGATGTTATTAGAGGATGTGCTTTGAATCGTGATATTGAGATGTGGCTTGATGGAGATTTGAGTGTAGTTGGCGAAAGAGGATTGAATCTCAGTGGAGGGCAAAAGCAAAGGATTCAATTGGCAAGAGCAGTTTACAGTAACTCAGATATACTTTTACTGGATGATCCGTTCAGTGCTGTTGATACACATACTGGAACTCATATATTCAAGGCAAGGGAAATCTTCTAATAATGACTGAGCTACTCAGTTATTTCCAACTCTTTCTTTTCTGTTAGCAAAATTAACTAGAATTTGTTTTTAACTGTTAAAATTGTTTTGCAGGAATGTCTACAGAAACTTTTAGATACCAAGACAGTGATTTATATTACCCATCAGTTGGAATTTTTGGGTGCTGCTGACCTTGTTCTGGTAAGCTACAAATTCAACGAGGTCTAAGTTTTATCCACAATCAGTGATACGTAATATGTGTTTCTTACTTTGTGTAATTATGCACAACCTGGATGCAGGTGATGAAAGATGGTAAGATTGTTCAATCAGGAAAGTATCGAGATTTAATTTCTGATCCTGAAGGTGAACTTATTCAACAAATGGCAGCTCACAACAAAACTCTAGATCAATTAACTATTCCCCAACAGGGTAACCGTTTACTCAAGGGCACCCATCAGGACAATCAAACAGAAATCAATGGAGAAAAATTTGAAAACCATGACACAAGTTCCAGGGCTTCGCAGCAAGAAGAAACCAAATCTGGCCGGGTTAAATGGCATGTTTATTCAACCTTTATCACCTCAGCATTCAAAGGAACACTTGTTCCTCTTATCCTTCTGTGTCAGATTCTCTTCCAAGGACTACAAATGGCTAGCAATTACTGGATTGCTTGGGGAACAAATGGAGCAGGCAGGGTCAGTAGTGAGAAACTGATAGGAATTTTTATATCCTTGTCTGCTGGAAGCTCCCTCTTCATCTTAGGAAGGGCATTTTTGCTGTCAACCATTGCAATTGAAACCGCTCAGCGTCTCTTCCTTGGAATGACAACTTCAGTTTTTCGTGCAACCTTGTCATTCTTTGACTCCACACATTCAAGTAGAATTCTCAGCCGGGTTAGAAACTTTTACCTATTAAACTTCATTGTTTGCTATTTCCTCAATATTTTCACTTTTAGCTTGAAAAAATTCTGAATGTGTATTTTGTTGATTATTAGTATTCGACAGATCAAAGCATAGTGGACACCGATATTCCTTACCGACTAGCTGGACTAGCCTTTGCTCTTATCCAGCTATTAAGTATTATTGTCCTTATGTCCCAGGTTGCATGGCAGGTCTTTTTTCTCTTCGTCATTGTCCTTGCCATTTCCATTTGGTATCAGGTAAATATACTTCTATATCAGCATTGCCTGAAGCCAGACCAAGAAGTTGTATGCTATTAAATTCTTTTGGCTAAATTATCTAAACCCTATTGTCTTTTGTAGGCTTACTACATTACCACAGCTAGAGAGCTAGCAAGGATGGTCGGCATTCAGAAAGCTCCAATCCTCCATCACTTGTCAGAATCTGTTAGTGGAGCAGCGACAATTCGCTGCTTCAATCAGGAGAACCGCTTCTTAGAAAGGAATTTAGATCTGATTGATGATTATTCTCGTGTTGCCTTTTACAACTCGGCAACAATGGAATGGCTTTATGTTAGGATTAACTTCCTCTTCAACCTGGTTTTCTTCTTTCTCCTTATCATATTGGTGAACATCCCCCGTTCTGCAATTGACCCAAGTAAGTGCTTCCCTCCAATTTGTTTCTAGTTGTCTAATAATAATGCAGAACTATTTGAACTGTACAACTGTGTTTTATTCTAAAACACACACAGAAAACTTCCATATGCTGTGTGTAAGCAACATGCAGCGTCGCCAGATGAAGTATTCCATCAATCCTACCTGTATCTTAATGAGAGAATTACAAGGATAGCAAGCTAAGAGAGCCTTGCAAGCATAATTACATTCCAATTCTCTTCAAAATCAGTTAAATTTACATGTGACAATCCTGCAGCCATGAGTATAAGAAATCAGTTGAAACCCGTCGTTGACTTTGGTTTCTTGCACCAGTAGATTCATATTTTAAACTAGCAAATTTGTTGGTCTTGTGACTGCAGGTTTGGCAGGATTGGCAGCCACCTATGGTTTAAATCTAAATGTACTCCAAGCTTGGGTTGTATGGAATCTTTGTAATGTTCAGAACAAAATGATATCTGTTGAGAGGATTCTTCAGTTCACTAACATACCTAGTGAAGCTCCATTAGTTATTGAAAAATGCAGACCACATTCTGAATGGCCGCTCCATGGAAGAATTGAAATTGATAACCTCCATGTGCAATACAGCCCTTCTCTCCCTAGAGTTCTTAAAGGAATCACCTGCACCTTTCCAGCTAAAAATAAAATAGGAATTGTTGGAAGAACCGGAAGCGGAAAATCCACTTTGATCCAAGCTTTGTTCAGGGTAGTGGAACCCTCAGATGGGCGGATTCTGATAGATGGACTTGATATCTGTAAGATTGGTTTGCAGGATTTGAGATCTAAATTAAGCATAATTCCACAAGATCCAACTTTGTTCCAGGGTACCATAAGGAGCAATCTTGATCCTTTACAACAATATTCTGATCGTGACATATGGGAGGTAAGTTGAAAAGTTATGTTTTAGCATTAAATTTGGAAGCATGTGACTATTCACCATTGCATCAGGTTTTGCACAAATGCCATCTAGCTGAAATGGTAAAGCAGGATCAAAGGCTTGTTGACGCACAAGGTATGCTTCCAAGAAAAGATTTAACTTCTTAGGATGGATAAACCTTCTTTCTAATCCACCATTCTCACTCAAATAAAAAGGGACACAAGAACACACACAAAGAAAATGAAAAAGGATCATATAAAACTGGTTATATCCCAACACTATTTTGCTCAATTTATTTTTACCTCGGCAACTGTAACAGTTGCAGAAGATGGAGCAAATTGGAGTGTGGGGCAAAGGCAGCTGGTATGCCTAGCTAGGGCATTGTTACAGAAGAGGAGAGTACTAGTACTGGATGAGGCAACAGCTTCAGTGGATACTATGACAGATAGTGTGATCCAGAAGACGATAAGAGAAGAAACGAGCAGATGTACAGTACTGACTGTGGCACATCGAATAACCACAGTCATTGACAATGACCTTGTTCTGGTTCTTGGTGAAGGTAAGCACAATGTAACAACAATGCCAGAGCAAACATTTACAAGTAAATTTAAGTTAAACAAGTAGATCATGCACCTTCAGAAATATTTAAGGTGAATATTTTAAAAATAATGAATTTTATGAGATCAAGCATGAAATTAGTCTGTTCACATAAATAAATTGTCTCAAACATCTATTGCACTATAGGTACAAATTACTGGTTCACAATTTATAGAAACATGATGCAATAGGCACAATTTTTCCATTATGTTAAATTGGGGAGAATTAAACAATGACTCATGTCACTGTAATTATACAGTGCATCTCCATTTTAGATTTGAATTGCTTACTCTAGCCTTCTTGGTTAATGCAGGCAAAGTTATTGAGTATGACACTCCAGCTCAGTTACTTGAGGATAGTTCTTCAGCATTTTCAAATTTGATCACAGAATTTTTGAGAAGATCATCATAAGGGTGACATTTATCGATGAAATATATTAAACAACTCCATTCTGTTGTTCTAACAGCTGTTTAAGAAAGGGGTATGGTTCGAGTTAACTCTGATTGTCCAAAAGAGACACAGTACAGGACATTAGTCGCTAACATAAATATATAAAATGAAACACCCTGAATGGCTATAACTGGACCAGAAAAAGCAGAAGAGATGAGTTTGCAGAATCAGAGGTTGTAACAGTGTAGAGAAACTATTTATGAATGATATATAGCTATTAGTTGAATGAGTACATTGTTACTCCATACAACACTACACACTTAAAGTAGCCAGACTTTTTGTAGCATACGTGCTTGTCTAACAGATACAGTTATTTCCATCAATGATCTTACAATTATATATGGCCATTAATTCAATGAGTACATTCTTACTCCAATACAACTCACTTAAAGTAGACAGGCTTTCTGTAATTACATGCTTCTTTAAACGATGTGGTTATTTCCATCAACAATTTTACAGCTACATATGGTTATTAGCTCAATGAATACATTCTTAATCCATATAACAATACAGCTTACTTAAAGTAGCCAGGTTTTCTGTAGAATACTTGCTTCTTTAACAGATGCAGTTATTTCCATCAATGACCAAAAACTGTAGTTGTAAATGCTATTAATTATTGCAGAAACTAAAATTGTGAAGAAGTTCCAGATTCATCAATGCACTTCTATGAAATTGAAAATGACTTCTTGAAGATGCTGTTTGAATACATCTCCTTTTTGTTTCAATAATCTTGTTTTCCAATCTTTCAACACAAGAAAGGCGTAAGCTGCTTGGCTAAAGCATAATGAGTCTAGAAAAGGAAGTTACTGGAGACAAAAATGACAAGCAAATATTTGAAGTCACAATATATAGTGCTAAAATTGTAGTACTAGAAATGAAGATTTCTTTCAAAACCCCAGAGTTTCCGCCAATTCTAGGTCACTTTTGATAAGTGCTAAAAGATGTGGTAGGAGTTGGAGTACTGTCTAATTGCTACTGATCAGATAGAACGATTTAATTAAACGGGAAACACAAGGTTCAATCTGGCAAAAGTTGATTGACCTCAAGCTCTGATGAAAGGCAACCTATGAAACAAAGGTGGTGTAAGTAATTAGTATTTACCTTTAAGCCATAAACTATATCTTAAAAAAAATTTCAATTTATGTAAAAGTGAATTAACTATACGCGTGAATGGATGATGAAATACTGAGTTCACGTACCAACAGAAAAAGAAAAAAAAATTCATCCTTCACGGGAGATACAGAGAGCATAGATGACCCTAGAAAGTAATCAGTGGAGGGTCAAGAACTCTTAGAATTCTGTTTTTAAAGCTTTTAAGTAAAACCGCATTGTCAGATAAAATTCTTTCAGGCAACAGCAATAGCAATACAATTTACGAGCTCTCCGTGGGTAGTAGGTTTTAGTAGATCACTAAAATCATATTCCACACAATTCTGCCATTATGTTAATTACAGGATGAATTAGCAGGACATCTCCATAAAAGGAAAAAAGAAGAACGGATAGGCACATTTGATTTTAATGAAATAAATTAGAGATGGAACTCCTCACAAACTACTTGACATTGTTTTTTTTTTTTTTTTTTTTCCCTTCAAGTTAAAGAATCATGAACAGCTAGAAACTGTGACAAAGAAGCATTTATTAAGAAATTTATCGGTAATCAATAAACATTCAGCATACGTGTAAAAAGTCAAATGAGGAATAGATTTACATACCCATTGGGATACAAATTAATTGCCATGAGTAGGAATTAGGAAAGCTGGATTGACCTCTGATATTGATATTGATGAAGCAGCTCCTTTACAAGTAGCTGTGAAAACTTCCCCAGCAAAGCCACCTTCATAGCTTACTGTTATGCAGATGAACTAAAGAAAATTAAGGGCGGGCTCGAAAGGTGGTATTGTTGAAAGCCATATTTGATCCCTGAAGACAATTAATTTAAGGGCACGAAAAGAGGAATTGCTTTCCTTTGTTTACCTTTTATTCATCAGGATGCTGCTAAAATCTTTGCTTGTATTGTGCTTAAAGGGAATAATAAGCCAATAGCAGAATAGCTGACTACAGATTCCTTGCAGTCAATGCATGCTGTGCTTTTATTAATTCCTTGCCTCCCTTGCCATCCATCATGGGATCATTGTATTTTAGTGAAGTGAAGCAAGAATGATTGAATGGAAGTTCGAAGAAACTAAAATGAAGCAACCAGATTTTGTAGCCAAAAAGCAAGACCCTGGATGATTATCAACTGTTACTGTAGTACTAGTATATAATTGATGAGTGAGTATTGCGTGCACCACGGGCGCCACGTGGCGTGTCACGTGGTGCACTAGAACTAATCACACATCGCCAAATAATACAAGGTATGACCCACCATTGTCACATGACGATAAATTATTGGTTCTAGTACACCACGTGGCAATGCACGTGATGTATTATATACTTTTCCAATAATTGATTGTATTTCTTTCACATGATTTGACGTGTAGGGTTACTCGTGGGCATTACTTTGTACTGCATTCTAATAAAACTATTTGAAATATTGTTTTTTACTAAATATATACCATAAATTTGTTAAATGTCCACTTTATGTGATGGAAATCGAATAAAATTTTTTTAACAATTTATCTGTTTCTCTCACCCTAGACATGCCCATCTAACAAATTCTCTTCATGTAATGTGATAAGTGTTTTTTTTTTTAACTTCTAAGGGAAATGACAAAGAGGGAAAAAGAGGAAAAAATATAAAGAGTGAGTATTTTTTTTTTTTTGAGGAAAAAGAGTGAGTATTTTAAACGAGAACAGAAATCATATAAATAAGCAACAACATCACCAATACTTAGATTAGTATTAATACTCATATTCATTCACTTGAGATCTTGCTTGCTAAGTGTTATATATAATCTAACTATATGTTAATATTTATCTCTTCATTTATGTACAATTGTAATATTATTAAGTTTAATTTACCTCTCTGTATGTTAGTTGTAATATTGTTGAATTATAATATGTTAGTTGTAATCTATATTTTAAAAAAAAATTCTAATGAGAAATATGCTTTTCACTATAAATCAAATGAAACTTAGATAAAAAGTCAATATAATTGAGAACTAAATATAGCTCAAAATTGAAGGATTTGTTACTACTAGTACCTTCTTGTTGCTAGAGTATGATTCTCTCTATTTTCTTGTAAATAAGCATAGCAAAATACTAAGAGATAATACTTAGCTACTTTCAATTAAAAAAAAAAAAAAAACCCACTATGTCTCCCCTAAATTTGATAGGAAGTGGGCCGGGGGGGGCTAGACTAGGGTCTAAACGATGTCGTATCCTGTATCTCCTGCCAAGTACAGAAGTACTGCCTAACACGAAGACAGCCTACAACCGCCATAGCCACCGACCATCTCCTCTGCTCCACCGCCATCGTCCTCCCCGGCGTCTCCATTTACGAACCTAAACCCCAGAAATCCAGCTCCAACAACCCTTTGTTAGCTACTCAAAGCTGTTATCCAGGAGACAAATAGAGATGTGAACTTTGATAAGCCCATAAAAGGTGCGGCTTAGTAGAACAATTTTTTTTATTTATAAAAAAAAAAAATCATTTTTGGGATACTTTTTCTTTCCAGTTGAAGCAATTTAGACTGTTTTAATTCATTAATTTAATTTATTATGTCGTGGTGGAATCGTATAAAATTATCTCATCTCTCTTTGCTAGACTGTATATTATAGAATTTTTTGAGCTATTTCTAGCCCTGATAGTAATAAGACTTAAAATATAGAATGAATAAATAAATAAAAGAATGATATACTCAAATTTTGTTTATTTTAAATTTTTATTTGGAAAGTCTCACATTATTTTGAGACGGACTAAAGACTAATGCAATAGATTGAGCGTTTATAAATATGGATACATATATATAAATATGGAGTTTGAGAATTAAAATGTCCCATAATGCTCTACTTTAGCTTCGGTTTTTTTGTCTGTCAAATGTTGTAATACGTGTTCCAGCTTTTGACGTATGGGGAATTTGAATGTTATAGGCACTTTTTAACATACTTTCACATGCTTTAAGTACCAAAAGTAATGTGCTGAAACCAAGTTTGGATTTTGCTACGTGAAAATTGGCTTATGTTTTATGTTATGTGAGGATGTTAAGTGTACTACTCGTTCTCTTTGGTCACAGCTCTTAACTATATTGCATTCTCCTTCAAAAATTGATGTTTTTGCTATAATTTGTTACTGTTTTGGTTTCTATTGAATTCTCTTTCTGTATGGTTTTGTCTTAGGATCTCAATCTTCATAGGGAGGATATAAAAGTTGTCAATAAGAGGAAAGGATTATTCGGTCACACTCTTAAGCAAGACACACACTGATTGTTGTATTTTAGTCATGTATAATCCTGCTTCCCCCCCCCCCCCCCCCCCCGCCCCACTCCCTGGCGGCCCCCTCCCCTTTCTCTCTTCTCTTTCCTCTTCTCTTCTTTTATAGTTGAAAATGAAATTGCTACATTTACATGATAAGTTCTATTTCTACTTTTATTTTTATTCAACCAACTAGTTTCTGTTTTATTCTTTCTTAACATAGTTTTTGACCTCTGTGAGCATATCCTAAACCTACCTAATGATGATTTCATCTCTAGCACTGTATAATTTACAGAGTGTTCACGTTTCTTCAAGTTGGATAAGTTGATATTGAAACACCATTTTTCCAAATATTATCCTCATTCAATTAAAGATTTACCTTTTGCAAGGCGGGTTGCAACTGACTCTTTCTATCAAAGCTGGATATGTCTGTTGTATCATGACAAGAAGTCTGCTTTTAGGTGAATATACTTGTAGGGAAGTATATTGATTCTTTATGCAGCAGATGCCTATTGTTAGATCAAAAGTAACTGTACGAGTTATTCTCCTGTTGAGTATTTATCGTGGATGAAGTTGTAGTAAAGTTTTTTCTAATTCCGTGTTTCTTTCTGTTGTCTCCAATTTATGAATGAAAAGTATTTAGGTTTGATATGATGAGCATTTTCTAGTATTGCATTATTACATGAATTACAATGTTTGATGCTAATTTTAAACAAGATCAAGATATTAACAGGTAACACGTATTGCACAAACGTATCAACATTTTGCCTCGGCACACTTGTTTAGTAAGGGACAAATATGTGATTATGATGGTTTTCTCTTTTTGATAGCATAGAAGCTTACCATCCATGTGCTGTTTCTCTCAAGGGGTAGGTTTCTGTGGCAGAAGTAGATGCTATATGTGTAAATTCATTGTTAACCATCCTAAAAGTTGGATGTATATTCATGTGCTGTTATTTCTTTTTAGTTTAACCTTTTCTTCATTGCTACATTTCTATTTTCTCTATCTAATTCATCTTCTAGGAGTTGATACTTATTGCATGTTCCAAGAAACAAGTCCAGAAGAGCTTGTAGCTTTTTCTTTCCAATTGATTGTTCTGTTCCCACTTCTTTTCTGTTCCACAGCAAAGGGAATAAACATCTGTTAGGAAAAGGTCAATCTATATTTAGCATAATGCACTGCAGCTAGTCTATCTATTTTCGACGAGAACTGAAGAATGTTCTTTTTGAGTTTTTTCCCTTTCATTTTAGAGGACTATAGCTGTGTCTAATAATTCTACTTGAGTATTTCAAAATAAGATTTCTAATTTATACTGTTTAATCAGATGTTTGAAATGCTCTTTTTGTGTACTAGATTTTGACAGGCTTAGTCTTCCTCACTCAGAAAAGAATTGAGGTTGATTCTGTAGTAAGAGAGTCCTCAAAGATGACTGACAGAAAGTCCAGGAAAATGTTAAGAAATTCAATGACACTTCTTCCTTGGCCATCAGTAGTGCAGTGTAAGTCTCCAATTATTATTGTTCTTCTTCCATTGTGATATAATTTTCATTTTGCTTTGCCATCTCATGGTATATTCATGCAATTTTTTTTTTCTAAAAGTATCAGTTTTTGATTCTTCGTGTATTGTCTCTACAACGTTTATTTAATTAGCAATATATTGCAATGTTGCTGTTAGATGAGGACCTGGTCTGTATGGGGTCACAGGTGACGTCTGTTATAGGTGACTAGAAATGTAATTTAATATGACTGACCTGTATACAGTCCGGCAATGAGATTAAATACTATTAGTGAGATGAAATTTTTTTTCTATTTAAAGTTTCTTAGACGCAGCTGATGAACAAAGGTAACTAGATGATTGAGAATCCTTGACAGATGCTAACGGTGTTGTGAAAGCATTTAGATGAATTTCTATTAGTTCCTTCCACTATAACATGTTTAGAAGTTGAGAAAGGAAAACAAAACCTGTGAACTTTTTCCTGTTTGTTTTGGAAGGATATCTATTTGTAAACGGAAAGTAATTAATATGTACATTAAAGGGAAGCTAATCATGCATGTGGTCATATCTTTCATGAAATGAATGTCGTCAGAATTGGTATACTCATTATTCTATATCATGTGGCCCTTATATCTTGTCATATGCATGAACCAAAGTTCTTTTCAAATAAAAATTTTGCCAAATGATTGCTTGTCTTTTCTCTTTATCAACAAATTCAATTAATTGCAAATTTCCTGTCCACTTTCATCTGCGAATCAACACCTGTCTGACACTTTCCACGTGGTGTTGTTGCTTATCCTTTCTGTTGCAAACAGCTCACTGGCAATTTCGTGCGTTTCAAACATATAGTGTAATTCTTGTCCTTTTCCTATCACATTTCTCACATTTTGGATAGAGACTGGAGGTGCTGTTCTGGAGAAACAGCAGAAGAAGAGAGAGATCTGCATTGTCAGGACTAAGACCGAAGCTACAGTGACACTAGTGAGGTCCTTTCTGTATTTTTAGCATATAAATCTATTCCTTTTTTATGTTTTCCTTGTTTTACTTTTTCATATGAGCAGTTGATAATGTCTTCTGCGAGAGTGTGCCTGAAGTCTTTGGGGATCAGGGAAATCTCTTCTTAGCTTTGGGGTTTGTATTATATTTTGCTTGGGATATGATATACTATAAATGCAAACTTTTTTGTTGATCCATGGATTTTAGATTTTGAGTTTCCATGACCTAAAAAGATATGCACAAAAATTACTGTTAACAAATCAATGACATATCAATGGAGTCCATTTTTCTTCCTTCTTCTTTTCGCAGAAATTGCTGTTGTCAGTGGAGCTTAATGTTCTTTCTGCTAGTTTTATAAACATTTTTACTTTTTAGAAATTTGACATTTGTGTGAAACATTGAAATTTGAATGCTGACAATTTAAGATGCTCATGTGCAAGTATTTCAAAGGGTTTCCAGAGGACAAAATATAGTTTGCAGAACTGGTTTTGGGACTGATGTATTTGGCTTCTGTTTGGAACTGGCTTTGGAACTGATCTATTTCAAAGGCTTTCTAGATGACAAAATATATGTCAAATGAATTTTAAATGTAATTTTGAAAATATAAATAGGTATCTATTAAAAGCTTTCCCAATTTAAGATATAGATTTCTGTTCCAGGTTATGAAGAAGGGTTATGCTTTATTAGAATTGGCTTTTATTTGGTTAGTTCTCTGATCTGAAAAGAGACATAATGAACTAATTCTTGGGAAAATAACTTGCGAAAAGTGGTTATCTTAGTAATATATCTCTTATTTTGCTGCTATGGGTTGCTTCCCTTGTAAATTCAGTTGCAGCACAGAATCTTCTGATTTAGTTTTACTCTTCCTTTCGTATTAGTTATAATGTTAGTACAGAGTTTTCGTATACATTGATGGAGCTAATAATCTTATTATTTGGACAAGGTAAATTTTCAATTTTGAAAAATGCTTACTAGAGGCCAATTCCCTTGATATTCTGGTAAATTATTTCAATCTTTTAGTTTTTTTCTTCAGGCAAAAGGAGAGTGAATACAAGTGAAATGTCATCTAGTAGGGAAGTTGAGTGCAGCCAACACCATATTCAAACAACGAAAATCAGCCCCTCATCCCAGATGAATGCTGGCGCATATCCTAAAGTCCTAAAGATATCACTAACCGACCCGGATGGCACTGATTCATCCAGCCATGAAGAGGAGGGAGATATTAGTCATCCCCCTAATGCCAGAAAGGTCATCAACGAGACTAAAATTGCTTCTGGAGAAAAGAGCAATACTAACAGGGTTGGAAAGGACAAAGCTAGCAGCAGCAATGTGGCGGGAAACAAGAGAAAAAGCAGTGGCGCTGACGAAGTGGAGTCCAAGGCTGAGGTTAGGAAGTTTCGTGGTGTACGTCAGCGATCTTGGGGCAGATGGGTAGCGGAGATCAGAGATCCTGTGGGACATAGACGAGCGTGGCTCGGCAGTTTTGATACTGCTGAAGAAGCTGCCTTGGCTTATGATCGTGCAGCGATTAAGTTCCGTGGTCCAAACGCAATCACAAATATTATCCCACCTCCTCCAGTTGAAGATGACCCCTTAGTCACCAGCCATCCTCTCCCATGATCAAGGGCAAGTTGTGCTTCACCATCCTTACAGCCAAGTATGATGCGCCTCCAAAATCACTGTTTTGAGGCTATCCATAACATGATCCTTAAAGCTTATGATCCATTCAACTGCTTCTATGGTTTTTGTTTGTTTAAGAATTCTCAGTTCTGTAATTTGATGTTTTAAGTTCCCTTGTTTAGATTTCTAAGTTTTTACATGATGTCTAAGTTAGATGTTGATTCGAACACGAGATTTGGCTTTGATCCCCGATGATCGTGTTTTGACGTGAACAATCCCCCATTGTGCATTATTGCAAGTTTGCAAAGTTAATGCATTTTGGAAACTTCTTGTGCTCCATCTTAGGTTGCTCTGAATACACAATAGATCTTTGCAACACCTGGGTCATGAGTTTATGCCTTGCTTTTGCACCTTCACATATGTTATCTTTTAATATCATTTGTTAATGCAGATTTTGAAGAGTCAGCCAAGTATTACATCAATTTAAGAGATTCCTCAAAATCCACAATTTTTATAAGAAATAATAAAGAGAAAAAAAGATAAAAGAATGAAAAAAAGGGTAACGTTCATTGAGATTCGTTTAGTGGGGTTAGACAACTAGTTAGAAAATTCCAACATTTTCAATAGTTTGTTGTGTCTTATTGACCGAAAACTTTTTGATGAAAAGAATTAATGTCGCATATGTATCTTTTTAAGACTTGATTATGAGAGAGTTAGCTATATTCCGTGACCTTTCTATAAGTTAAATGTTGAAAACTTTTAACTTGTGGATAATTATATACTTAAAACAATCGGGTCCTCCTTGTTTTGCTACTGTCCAGCTTCTTAATGATAAAAGCTGCTCGGATTTTCTTCCCAGATCAACCATCAGAGCTGCTGTTAACCTATTTATGGGAACTCCTGTTCAGCTTCCAACTGGTCTTTTTGCCAATGCTGCAACCACGCCTTTTGTTCCTGTTTAATTTGCAGCAATGTTTTCCATCCCATCCAGGTCTTCTTCGAATTGATTTCTTTGATAGTTTTCCTCGTGTTTTATGCTTATTTTTGTCGATGAATTCTTTTGCTCCTATGCATCATGATGACGGTGCTTATTATTGTACTTGTTCATGCATGGTTTGTTGTATGAAGTTCTTAATGTACTATGATCCAACTCAAACTTGGAGACATTGTCGAGTGTTCTTTTATAGGGACGCTATCTCATTTACTTATTATGTAAAGTTAAAAAGATTCAATTCAATCGCATGCATGTATACTATCTCAAATCTCAATCTTAGAAAATTACTGGCTAAAAACATACACACAAAATATGAATCACCTTGGCTAACATCAAATTGAACGATTTAGACATTATGTTAGGAACTTCAAAACCTTCTTTTTTTTGATAGAAAACCACGAAATTTATATTAGACAAATATATAAGTCACACAACATTTGAACTTACAGCAAACTAGTGTGCGAGATGCATCTCTAATCTAGAAACTTTTACGATCTTACATAGAGCAAACACAGTAATGAAAGACTTGACATCTAAAAACAGGGATTTAAGTAAACAGAGAATAGAGTCAATTGTGTTGATTTTGCTGATAAGTTGCGAGCAATATGTTAGAACCAAAATATGCAAAAATGCCATACTAGCAGCTTTCTTCATTGCATATAAGGAAGCTGTTGCTTCCTTTTGTATCCTGAAGCAGCATTAATCTTCAAGCCCATGAGAAGTATGTGAATGCCATCCGGATTTTTAAAAACAAACCCAATTGCTGCAGTTGTAGGGTTGGTTTTGAAAGATCCATCTATTTGAATTGTGACAATTCCATCCTTAGTAAGTCCATAGGTATGAAGTCTGTCATTATTATGATAACTCTTATCATTGTGAAAACATTGTGATTTTTGTTGAATAGCTAAAAGTAGAGAAGCGTCCACAATTGATGATGGATGTTTATGAATTTGTTGGCTTTGAGAGATAGTATTGAACATGAAATTGGAATTTTTTAGAATGTTTCCTAGGTTAATGGTGCATCATTTCATATTGCGTGATTTCGAGCTGGTCCATATGTTCCAAAAAATGAGAGTACAAAGAGCATGTAGATCTATGTCCTTAATATTCTAAAACCAATTTAGGGCCCATGCATGAAAAAACTGTTTCTCTCCTACGTCAAAGTTTAAACCAAGTTGTGATAACCTCCATGTAACTTTTGAATCCGGACATTTAAAGAAGCAATGCTCTATAGTTTCTTGACTATGACCACATCTCAAACATATTGGAGAAACAAAAGCTCCTCTTTTGAAGAGAGCAACCATAGTTGGACAAATGTTATGAAATAAGCCCCAAAAGAAGAATTGTATTTTACAAGGGATATGGAGCTACCATAGTACTTTAAATAAATTTTGGAAGCAACTCAGATACATGCAGTCGAGTTGTGGATGATGTAGGTTTAGAAAGATCTAAAAGTTGCTTTGTAATAACATAACTTGATTTAACAGAATAAACTCCATTCTTTTCTCCATGTCAAATCTGCATGTCAATTTGAGGAGTACTAGGAACATGGATGGATTTGATTAAGTCATAGATTGGAGTGGGAAATAGTAAGCATGAATAGTGAGGGGGAAATGTTACATGCTATTTAGAAGTTTTCATTAGGTTGATGCTTGCGCATTCCCTAATCAACAAAATTTCTTCTATTTCGAATATAAATCTAAAAGAATTTTATTATGGTGTCTACAGCTTATAATTTGTGTGCTCAAAGTTCAAAGCATTTTAACTTAAGAGAATTACAACTTTAAAAGTCTATATCACATTAATTTGAAGCTTTTTTTTTTTTTTTTTTGGTTAATAATGGGAAATGAGAAGGATGAGGAGTACATATGCAATCGAAGATTTTTTTTTAGATTTTAAGAAATAAAAAGGACTAAACGTGGTGACACTTGCGCTGTATTTGGTCTGTCATCTGCGGAATCAAGAATACTGACTCAAAAAAACAAGTTGGCCCACATTAGAGTCGTAGTCGGTCAGCTTTTTGATACGACACCGTCCTAGGCACGAGAACTCCCTCCGGCGCGCCAGTAACAGTCAAGCTGCCCAGCATGCACGCTGAATTCGGACAGCCACTCCTCGGCCAACCGCCACCACCACCACCACCACCACAACCGCCGTCCTCCATTCTCCACCAGCTTCCACCTTACAAGCCCTTCATGCTTACAACGTTAGAGAAGGCCAACAACCAACTTAAAAGGTAAGGCCAAAGGCGCGAGAGACTCTCTTTTAAGAGTGCTTCTGAATTTCTTGGTATTAATTAGTAGAACAATGTTGTTGGCTGGTTGAACCAAACAATAGAAGGTTGCTTGTTTTGGTTGGAATCTTGAAATTTTTTTTACTCTTTTTATCAGCAGCATAATCGAGCACTAATGTTCTATAGCGATCATTGGGTCGGCCCAATGCTTGCTTTGCTTTAGGTTAATGATATTGAAAGATAGAAGACTTAAAAGGAGGCAATATCTTGACACTTGTCTCGTATCCAAGTTAATGTCCTTACGTTTTTTCGTAGCCAGGTTTATGGATCATAGTGAACTCTTTCCTGATTTCTTTCTAATTTTCAATTGCAAATTCTTTTGAGAGAAGTTTAATGGATCATTCACAAATGGGCAAAGGTTAAAATAATTCTTAAATGGAGGGAGTAGTGTGCGTGTCATGCAGATACGTATATATTTAGGGAGGGACAGATAGAGTAAGGTTTTGATGGATGAAATTCAATTTGTTTCTTTTTGTAGCTTTACACACTAACATACTGAATAATTTATCTCCATAAGAAAAAAATTAATAGAAGTGCCATATGTTCTGTCGTGGGGTTTTGATATATTGTAATCTTGTTTTGAAAGTTTTGAACCTTTTGCCTGTTGATATTGTAACTTGGAAGGCTTTTCCTTTTAGCATTTTTTACATACTTTAAAGGACATAAAGAAGTCTGCTGAAATCTTGAGCTTAGGATAAGTATATGCTTTTTTTTTTTTTTTTTTTTTTGCCCTAGTTTGTATTTAAACTTTATTATTTTGGTCAACTGGGATTGATTCTGATACCTATAAGAGAAAAGTATATTTCTCAACTTCAAGTGTTTTATTTTTTATTAAACAGTTGTTTCATTTCATGTCTCCTCAGCATATAAAAAGGGCTTTACATGTTCTTTTTGGTAGCTGTTTACTGTATTACAGTTGTAAGATTAAAATTAATGCCTAGTCTGTAATTTGGTTGTCTTTCTCATTTGACAATGATTAGATTCTACTCTTAATTTTTACCTTTCATTACTTCTGATTTTCACTTTGCTTATTCAACAACTACTTATATAAATGATAAAAAAGTAGTTACAAGAGATGTAGATACTCTGTGTGTGTGTGTTTATTTTTCCAACTTTTTTCTGCTAATAATTACTATTTAATTCCAATTGGTATTAGAATCACTAGGTAGATGTGAGAGAAAAAGGCATTCTTTTTGGTTTGTAGAAAAGAAAATGGGGCATTATTCTTGCATTTTGGTCACTTCAAATCATGCTTCTCTCCTTTTTCACGTTTAGAGATGAAACTGCTATCGAAATCATAAGTTCTCTATCCTGTTTTATTTGATTCATTTAACTAAACCCCTTGAACATTGTAAACATAATGTAAGCCAAGCTAATGATGCATTCATGCTCTACAACTCTATTAATTTGGAGAATGTTCATGTTTCTTCACATGTGGATATTAAATAAACTTCTGCCTAAGAGCTTTTTGGATGAATATCTTCCAAAAATATTCCTGATTTAGCTTTTGATTTTTTTGCCAATTTCTATCTCAGGAGAATACTGATCATGTTAATATAATAATTCTGCTTTCTTGCCAATCTACTCAGCAGTTACAATGATTATTTATGCAGCAGATTTTGGTTGCTAGATCATATATTTTGATGTGGTCACTCTCCTTTTGACAATTTATCCACAAATGTCTGCTTGTTATATTTCACTCAGATATTACACTTTACATGATAGCATATCTGATACATGCAGTCACATGAATGAAAATTTTTTATGCTATCCACATATAAGATTGAGATATTTGATTAGTAGCATGTATGGTAAATGTGCCGCACGGAGTTCTAGATTTTACGAGGTCATGCTTTTTTATTAAGGAACAAGTGTTGATTACAATGCGTTTCATAAACTTGACAAATTAGAAACTTTTTTTGTGCTTCATTTTAGTGTTTCTTTCTCTCTTAGGAGCAAGTTTTCTTGCAGACTTAGATGGTAATAATAGACATGCAAATATTTCTTACTTAATAATCTTGAAACTGGATGGACCCCCATGTTTCATAGTTCCATTTCATCTCTTCTCTTAACTAATACTTGTTGCATTTTCGGGAAAAAAACAAGCTGAATAGAGATTGTGAGTTTTTCACTTTCCTGGTCACATTTCCCTGCAAAAGAAACAAAAACTAGGTAAAGCAATACCCCAACTGTTTCTTAGCATGATGCACTACCCTCAGATCACTTAATGCCTTTCAGTGCACTTGCTCTTGGCAGGCTTCTGTTCAGACATGTAAAATAATCGAGATCGATTATGTAGGAAAAGAGTCCTCAAAGCTGGCTGATAGGAAGTCCACACAAATGCCAAGAAACTCAGTGAGATTTCTCCCTGAGCCATCAGTGGTGCAGTGTAAGTCTTGCATAACTCTTGTTCTTCTTTCCTTGTGAAATAATCTCATTTTTATTGTGGCATCATATTATGTTTATATGAGGTGTCAACTTCTAAGTCTTCATTTGCTTGTTCTGTCTTTGAAAGCGTATATGGTAAACAATATATAGCAAGTTGATGTTGTTTGACAAAGACCTAGATTTTTTGAAAGCACAAGGTATTGTTGTCTGTTATATTGATAAGAAATGTAAATAACTTATTCAGATGGAAGTTTAACATGTGGTGCATTAGGTTACCCGGTTCTTTGGAATAAGAGAGACCCTATACATTCAGGCAGTAAGATGAATTGCTGTTTTGGTAAAAAACCAAGAAACTAAACCCTGAATAATGTCTACTATTGTTTTATATACCAAATTTTTGTTTCCTCTTGGGAATTTTGGACAATCTTCTTTATTACCATTTAAAAGGAGCTGTTGGATCTAAGCATTCTATCAAAGAATAATATCTGGAACTTGTCTCAAATGAAAGGGCCAATCATTTATTTTTCCATGCAAAGCTTTGCATAATCTCATTCTTTAGTTTATTTATAATACTACATTTGTCACGGAGGTAATCAACTGAAGTGGTAGGGGTTTCAATCCCCACCACTCCAAGGTAAAAATGCTATTTTTGCCACAGGAGATTTGTCGTTCTTTTGAAACTTTATATAGTTGGACAGGCATGAAACTCATATTTGGGTGATGATGCTGGATGATTAAAAATGTGGTCAATGAGGAATGTATTTGGAAATACTTCTAAATGTTTGGCTATGGCCATGTATTGCATGGATACTGTGTGTTTATCGTACGGATTACTTTTTCCTTTCAATCTTAAGGAAGGAAATGGGAAGTTAACTAACCGAACAAATGAAAACTTCAGAAGGATGAAGTTAGAATCCTTGAGAAGAAGGTATATTAAAAGAGCTTTAATAGTTGAGCTTGGACTTGGGCAGCATGGTATTTGCTCATCTGGATAACACCTGTTTACTAAATATACTATTATTTTCTGGGGACGGAGAGATAGCAGCTTTAATATCGCACTTGTGATTTTATTGACATGATGGAGAATCCTGGGTGCCATGGATCCGACCTCCCTTCTTCTCGGGTATGGAGTACTTAACAAAAGAATAGGGAAATGTAACTTCTACCTGGGGTTTGAGGAACATAGGCCAATTGAGAGGTTACTGGGCATTGTTAAGTCTTCAAGGTTGACATTTCACCAGCTCATGATGCCTCGCTATTTAGATATGGGATACCGTCTATTAGTAATAGTTGCATATGTTGCAGACTGCTGCAGCTCCACAGCCTGCTGGAGTACTCCTGATTTGAAAAATTTTACAGATGATGGAGTCGAGAGCATTACAGGCTGTTCTTTCGGTTGATTGCGCTTTTAAGGTAATAAACTAAACTCTTTGCAGAAACCTACAACCGGATCCTAAGAATTTTTTTTTTTTTCTGATTTTCAGAAAATGTTTTTACCTTCCATCTGAAATGCCAGGTGATAGGGCATTAGCAGTCCCTAATTAAAGCTTTACAAGTAGTTAAGAACCAATTGATATTGCTGAAGAATTCTTAAGAACAAAAAAAATCCCACCTTTTCAGATTTGTCATTTGTGACAAAAACAAAGGCTTGAATGACCTGTTTGTTGACTTTCCTTGTATGTGAATATGTATAGCTTCTTTATTTCTTGGGTCATTATATCCATCAGGTCCATCTATTGTATAATTATTATTTTAGCACCATTATTTGACAAAAAGATTTTGCAAATGGTTTGTGCTTTTATTTCAGAGACCAAAGTGTCAACCTTGGGAGTTTTGCTTTATTTTCTTTTCAACTGCAACAAAAAGGGAGTCAAAACTGCAGATGCTATCTTGAAACAAGTTTCCTAATCATGGGTTTATATGGACCAGGTACATAACAACTAACACTTTCATTCAGGTAATGGTATCCTAGAATACCTGCTTCTTTTAGCATTTTTAACATATAATTTGATGTTTCGATTTTATGTTTATAAATGAGAAAAATCTAGCTGTACAGTAGGTCATTAATTTAGCTCACTTACCATAAATTAAGCCCTGTTGGAATTAATAACTATGTGGCTGTACACTGCCATATGCCAAAGCAACAAAAGAATTTTTTACTATTATAATTTTCTTTGATTAAAATTTGCTCCTTTGGTTCCATATTCTGAAATTTGTGTTCACTAAACCTTACATCAGACAGAGGTTATAAATGCTGCACATCGGTAATGCTTTTGTTTCAAGGGAATCTTTGTTAACGTTTCCATTTGATTTAGGTACATAAAAGTTTCTCTTGATTCTAATTTTCCTTTATGTTCTTGCTGGGGACAGGGTGGAGAATTGGATATTTAACTGGAAGGTGATAAATCAATCACTTGGAAATTATTTATGACCTAAGAATTGGAAGAAGGCAAGAATGTAGTTTTTGGTACATGTTCCTGACAGGGACCAAGGTGCTTTAAGAAATATGGGGGCAAGAGCCCAGAGATGGAGTATTCTTTGGAATTAAAGATGAGGATTTTACCGCAGAATGGCCTGGAAACTAAAGGAACTCACGGTCTAGAAAATTGGATAATGCAACAATTACCATGGACAAAGGCTGAAACAGGAAGAATTCCATTTTTCTTCTTCATTTGGTCCTTGTGGAGTAAATATATCTCTGTGTGGAGGTTTTCCGGGAAAATTTTTTGGTTTCTTAAGTGCTTATTTATGTCATTTTCTTCATTCTATTCAGGAAGGATGAACCTGTCTTAGTTTCCCTTTTGTGAAACATGGTACGAAAAGTTTCTAGGCACTTTTATATACGTATTAACATAGACTTCATAAAATCTAAATGCTGCACAATTTTATTTTAGGATCATTATAAAGCAAATTCTGGCATGCATGGCTGTTCCCCAGTCAAGTGGCTACCATCCTGTACAAGCAAGTAGAGCGCCTATTATTTGTAATTTCTATGGTCTCAAAGAGGTATATCTGTTTCTGTCACATGGCACACCTTCTTAATATGCATAAGCTTAAATGATCTTGCAGACTTTGGTTTCTGATCAGCGTATTTCTTTTTGTGATATATCTGTATTCAGCGAAAAAAGGAGGATATATTTGTATCTGAATATGTCTTTTGTTGTTTGTATTAAACCTTTTGCAAATGCTACAGATTTAGTAAATGTTTATCTGTTCCTAGGCAGAACTTTAGCCAAAAGAAAAAGATTGTTTGGAATGGATTCCTTGTTATGTGTTTCTTATACAGTCTCACTAAAATCAAGATATTCAGCAAGCAAACCAATTCATGATTTTCTTAATACCTGAGCGAGATAATTCTGATTGTGTTTGTTCTTCTTGGCTGTACAGGGGTACTGTACTCAGTCGTCTTATTGTTTCATTTTATGCCCAGAAAGAAGTTTAGAAGAGACAGGACAGTTGTTTCTGGTGCTTTGACTCGTTTACAAATATGAAAAACCAATGCTAGTGATGGAAAATTTCCCATTACTTGTATGCAAGGAAAAAAAATTTGTTATACTTGAGGTATAAACCCCTGGCGCACTCAAATATCCTGCTTATCATCTATAATTTTGTTAATAAACTACATGTCCTTGTGCTTCTATGTTCCTATTATCTCATGATCTGATGGTACTTCTTAGACATATTCAGCCTCACAGTCTAGAGGCTGGAAATTCAACAATCAACAATCATAGTTAATGACACTTTGCACTTTCCAATCAACCAAATAGAAAAAAGTTAAACAAGTTAATTTTCAATTTGGAGTGTGTTTTCCAAACGAGAGATAAAATGGGTAATAAATGGTGAGAGATCAATTGACAATCAATGACACAAATTAATAGTGCTTTGAATCAATTGACAATTAATGGTGCTTTGAATGCATTGAGATTAGTTTCTTATATTTCCTGTATGCAGTAACACTGTATTTGTTAGTTGAGAAGAGAATACAATAAAAATCTGCAAATTTCCTCCTTTTGTAATAGAAAGGAATGTATGAATTTTAATATGGAAACTAAATAAACCATGCAAATAAAGAAAGCTAATCAAGCATATACTAATAACTTCCATAAAATGCAGTTGCCAGTAGTATACTTATTATTCTTTTGCTTATTGCATTATATCTTGTTCATTCAATTCAACAAAATTTTGCTTACGGAAAAGTTTGCAAAATGATTATCTGGCTTCTCTCATTGTTAGCAAACTCAATTAAATGTAAAATGAAGTCCACCGTTACTCACTATTCACCACCTGTCTAACGCAGTCCACGTGGTGTTGTAGCTTATCCTTCCAGTTCCTAGCCGCACACAGGAAAGTATTTTCCGTTTCGAATCTTTAGTCCTTACCCTTGTCCTCTTCCTATCACATTTCTCACATTTTGTAGATAGATCTGTGGAGGTGCTTTCCTGGAAAAACCGAGAAACCAGAAGACTTCTTCTCTCAAGGGAAAGACTGAGCCACAACGATTATGGTTCAGCAATTTAATTTTCTGCCATTTAGATGTGCATCTTTGTTGTGTTTTCCTAGTTTTACAGTTTGGCTGAGTTTATGATTTGGGTGTTTTATGTGAGAATATAAATGTTCTCAGGTTCTTTACAGTGTGTTGAGGAGATTTGTTTGTTCTTAATACTACTAGAAGACAACAATTTACTTCACTTTGTCTAAGTATTAATTGATTTAATCTCTTGTTTTGCTTACTTTCTCTTTTTCAACTTTGTAGGAAATATTATGAAGTCATGAAGGAAGCAACTTGTTAATCTGGTAGGTTGCCACTTTCGGATTAAGTTCCTGAGGAAGACTTGTGATCATGTTGATAGAATTTATGTAGCACACATTAATTATTCTTCAAGATTTAGACACCAGCATGACAATAAAGAAAGATTGATTTTTTGCTGTCGTAAGGATGTTTATTAGTATGGTTATTCATTGAGAGTTGGCTGCAATTGTGTTTCATACTGACTCATCATTAAATTCATGAGCAGCTACCCTGTGAAAGTGAGTTGCATTGATGCAATTGTTGTGTTTCTTGTCAAATTAGTGCCCCTTTCATCAGTGTATTATCTTGCTAAACTTTATGCTTTTTCCATTATTTGGCTATTTTTGCTTCTTAGCTTAAAATGGAAGTTTATGTTATCCATTTATAAAATAGATGAGCCAAATCTTTGTTCCATTGCACATCATTTTTGTCATTTTGATAGCCTTCACTGGTTTCATATCTGCTCATATTAGCATTAAAAGTTTGTTTTCTATTTGTTGGTATTTATATACTGAACTAAAACAGTCTTCTAATTATTTGTTTGTTTATTTATTTATTGATATACTGGGCTATTGGGCTATGGTGACATTGGTTTTGCACCTCCGATATACATTCCTATGCTCTAGCAATTTTAATTTGGAAGGCATTTTTTTTTCTTCGAGTTGAGCAACAATGGTCTGCAAAGGTCAGTTTCCCCTTCATGGTTGTTCCCGAAGCTATTGCATTCCGAGCTTATCCAAATTCAGCTATAAATTTCTATTTTCCAATTGATGAATTAGATGTATCTTGTTCTTTCTGAAATGGTTAGGCCATTCCATTCTATGTTCTGACCATGAAGCATCTCGAACACAGTCGTGTGCAGATAAATTAGTAGAAATGTCTATCTTAGGAATCTTTATCTTGTCCTGCTGTCATGTGCTGCTCCACTTGTGAATCCATTTAACGGAAATTTCTTATTGCATGTTATTTCCTGCTTGTTGATTTCAACATGTTAGCCCAGCAATTGGTTTTAGCATGAGAGGAGAATGTTTGAGATATAGTCAAATCAATTTATATATGTAGTTGAATCAATTTTTACTGTGAAGCTAATCATCTTAACATTGGACAAAGGTGAATTCTATATTTTGAGGAATGCTCTTTACATGACATATTTGATGCCAATTCCCTTGATGGTTTGGCAGAGTTCATCAATCCCTCAGCATGCTTCTCAATCAAAAGTGGAGTGACTTCACAGAACTTTCCATCCCAACATATCAAAATGTTGTCTACCGAGGACATCAAGTACAGTGAACACAAGACCAAAACCACAAATTTCACGCCCTCATTCCAGACGAATGCTTGTCCTAGAGTTATAAGGATCTCAGTAACCGATCCTGATGCCACTGATTCTTCCAGTGATGAAGAGGACTGCACCACTAAACGCCGCAGGGTCAGAAAGTACATCACCGAGACTAAAATAGAGCCTGTCGCTCCTGAGGGAAAAACTAGCAGGAAACGGGGTAGAAAAGACAAACCTAGCAACAGAAATGTAGCAGGGAATAAGAGAAAAAGCAGAAACACAGACAAAACCGAGTATAAGGACAAGAGAGACCTCATGAAATTTCGTGGTGTGCGTCTGAGGCCTTGGGGCAGATGGGCAGCAGAGATCAGAGATCCTACAAGGCGTAAAAAACTGTGGCTTGGCACTTTTGGTACAGCTGAAGAAGCTGCCACAGCCTATGATCGTGCAGCTATTGAGTTTTATGGACCCAAAGCAGTCACAAATTTTACTCAACCACCTCCAGTTGAAGATGACTTCTCAACTACCGGTACTCCAGTCCCATAATCCAGCGCGACTTGTGTTTCACCATCAGATGCACCTTCACAATCATGGTTTTCAAGGCTATGCATGATACGATCCTACAAGTATATGTTACATTCAACTAATTCCGTGGTCCTTGTTTGTCTAAGAACTCTCGTAATGTAATGGATTGATATGTACATATTTTCCTGCAGATGGATTGATTTGTCGCTTAGATGTAGTTTCCTCGTAAATATTTCAAGTTGCTACATCTTTGACAAAGTTAGTCGTTGGTTCTAGTATTGGGTTTGGCTTTGAAGTTTGGACCCGGTAAACGTGATTTGCAAGTTTGCAGATTGTACATCTTGGAGAAAGGTTAATGTTTTTCAACCATAGGTTGCTATGAACGCTTCACAAGTCTATGCAAAACTTTAGTTCCCTCGGCTTGTGCACAAAAGTGAATCTGGAGTTGTTAATCGAGTATCTGTTATTCTGCGCTTCACTGAAGAAATAAAATAAGTGCTAAAGATTTCATTGGTCTATTTCATTAAACAAAATCTTGTGATGAAAACAACTAATGGCACGTGAGTTTTTGGACTTAGTAATAAGAGATTTGGCTGGCTATGTTTTCTCTTACCTTTCCGCTAGCCTACTTGTTGCAAAAAGATTAACGACTGGTAATCAAATACTTTGGCAAAAAGATTAGGATAAATCATGTATTGTAATTTACATTGGAACTTAGTTATACGGATTATTTACTTAAATATTTCCAGCTTCAACATAAATTAAAGAACTACTGACGTTTTTAATCGTGTTCTTGAAATGAGAAAATATATTTTGGAAAAGTCATTATGGTGTGTGTAGCTTTTAATAGGTTCATATACTTTTATCTTTTAATAGATTCATAAATTATTATTCACTGATATAATTTTTGTAATTCATTGTTTAACATAATTTTGAGTGTCCTTTAATTACTGTTAGAAAAACGAATTCTTAAGTCCTTTCCTTTCTATACGGAATTTATAGTCCAAATTTCCTAAGCAGTTACGAAGACTCAAAATCGACTTATTACATAATTTTGCAAGTTTTCAAGCTTCTGCATCTTGCAGAAGTTCACACATTACTACTACTAATGCTTCTCATATCCATTCAATATTTGGTCAAGGTTTTAATATAACCTTTGCTTGTGTACCAAAAAAAAAAGGCCACAAGATTTGCTGGCTTTCGACTAAAAATGGAGCTACCCAAGCTACTGCCTCAAAGTTCACGTTCTTAAAGAATATATATATAAAAAGAAGAAACAAAATAAGAGTCATTTTGGTAGCATCTAACTTACTGGGTTAGACAAGGCGTTACCAAATGACTCCTTCTCATTACGCATTCCAGTTTTCTTTTAGTATTTGCTTCGATGTAGATATTATAAGCTTCTCAACCATAAATTCTGGCAAACAATTTTAGTGTTCAAAGTACTAGAGCTAACTCTTGTAAGCTGAAATTAATGTCTATTCTGAAGCATTTTAGATATTGATAGAAAATATATCAAATGCATATGATGTTACAGCAATACTGCAATTTTAGACAAGAAAGATGACTTCAAGGAGTTTTACAATGTTGCTTTTTTTGAGATTTAATTAGCCCCTATAATAATAAATGTGATGAACAAACAAGTTAAATTGTAAGATACATTGAAATCTAGTGATTGACTACTTTTTCACTAGCGAAATCAATCCACTAAGCACTCAAATGATTAACAGATTTGTCTAATTTTGTGTGGGACCAAAAAAAAAAAAAAAAAAAGAAATAAGGCAGGAGTTATTGTATCTCATACAATTTTTATGTCTACAGTATTTACAAATATTTTCATGTCTCACTTTGCTTGCTACGACTTTTGTAAATATGCATATTTATTGACTTGAATAGATACAATTAGTATTATTTATGTAAAGTTGCAATTGCCTTTATTTGAATATTTCTCCAATAATCCCTACTATTTTTAAAATAGTGAGCACTTGACAAATCTGGAAATAAGTCCACAAGAAAGACATTATGATTTGAGCCTTTGTTTGGTGAAGCACATTTCAAGAAGTCTTAGTAAATGATTTTAGGACATTGAAATGGATAATCGAATGCGCCTATCCCTGTTTTAGTTAATTTTTCTTAGTAGTTAGCATATATTCTCGTAAAACTCTTTGTTGTTTTTAGGTTAGTTTTAAATCCTTAGTATCAATAAAACCTATTTTTTTGGAAAACATGTCTGAAATGTTGCATTAGATATGCGTGGCATGTAACTAATATCTTCTAGTCTCTGGCACCATTAACCCAGCTAGCTTGAGTTATTAGTTGCAAGTTAAACTAACAAACTAAATCAAATCAAACTATTTGAAGGACTAAGCAGGAAAGATGTCTTGTAGTAGTAGTTCAAGGGGCACCACCATAACTTCCCCAGACTATAATTCTTCCAAAAGCTCTAATTGAATCTAAGACCGTCCATTAGATTACAGAACAAATCCCACAGCCAATACAAGTCATCAATTAAGAAATTGCGGCATTTTAAAATTGGCTGGTTCACAAAGTTCTCAAAAGAAATGGCCGCCCCATATTCATTTCCATTTTCCTCTTTCCCACCATTTTTTTAGATGTCGACTAGTATTGGGTAACAATGCAGTCTTTTTTTTTTTTTTTTTTTTTAAAGTTTCACATTGTTCGTCTCCTGTCCATCGTTTGGTTTCTGCGCATTTTACTATAGGAAACTAGATGTGACAAATTTGTGACATTTAAAGAATTACTACGATGCCAAAATATGTGTAGGCTCCTTTTATTTACATATCTGTTCTTTTAATTAGTGCTTGAAGAAGGAATTTATAGTCTGAAGAAGCCAATTTACTAATTATTACTTTCTGATTGTTGCTTTTCCATACTGTAATCTTGTTAATAATTGATTATTTTGGTGGTCAGTGATAATTTACGCTGAATGGTTTCAAAAAGAGGATTTAATTGTAGATTGAAGAGGAAAGAACTCTCTTTTATTGAATTAAACTGAAGTACCAATATCTTCTTCGGGTGAAACTCTGTGGTGAGCTAAAAGGTGATATTGTGGACATTGACTACTATTATATTAAAGAAACGAACTGAAATTTATTGTCAATACTGTGTTCATCATATTGCTTGAGCAAGGGTATCATCCTCGTAGGTTCAGTCAGCATTTTGTTGGCCCGCCCATTATTTTCTCTTAGATTCTTTCACTTACGTTTACAAGGTGGCAGGGGCTTGCCGCATAAGCACAAGTTATGGGCGTAGGCGTTTGCACGGAAGACATTTAATGGTCTTCCTTGGGGGATCTCTCCACATAGTCTGTTTATCTTGAAACTTGCATGGCTGAGTCCCTTAATGCCCAGCAAGCTGGCAGGAATTTTCCCAGTCAGTGTGTTCATGGACACGTCCAACCAATGCAACTTATGCAACAATCCTAAACTGCTTGGGATTGTGCCTCCTATGTGGTTCCTCGAAATGTCCAATCTTTCGAGCTCAGGCAGGTTTGAGATGGAACCGGGAATATGACCCGTAATCTTGTTGCTTGCTATGTTGAGCACTTTCAGGTTCGTGTTTCTGCTAAACTCAGGGATGATACCTGAGATTTGATTGTGTGAAACATCTATAACCTCCAGATACTTGCTTCTCTTGTTGCTTAAAATACCTGAAAGAGAGCCATAAAGCTGGTTTGAATGAAGGTCAAGCGTGTAAAGTCCATCTGGTAATTGGATCGCTGAAACATCAAAATTCAATTGGTTGTTTGAAATCTTAACCTCTTTCATGCTAGTCGTCTTTTTGAAAAAATTTGAAATGCCGTCCGTGAAATAGTTATCTGAGAGGTCTATAGAGCTAAATGAATCGGGAATATTGAAAGATGGGAGGGTTCCCCGAAGCTTGCAGCCAGCTAAATGTATATCGGAAAGTCCTCGGTCTCTGATCCATCGAGGAACTGTCCCTAATCTAAATCTGTTGTAAGAAAGGTCTATTGACGACAGAGAAGGAAGGCCTCTAGCGAAGGTGTTGGGCAGTGGATCTAAAAGCACATTTCTCGCTAAGTTAAGGTTCCACAGGTTCCGTAAGTGCGCAATAGATTCTGGAATTTGACCTGTAAGCCGGTTGGACTCCAATGAAAGAATTTCAAGAGCCTTGAGATTCCCAATCTGGGGAGGAATTTTTCCTACGAGACGATTGTGGCCCAGTGACAAATCTGAGAGTTTAATCAAACTGCATAAAACAATCGGTATCTGCCCTGAAAGTTGGTTACTGGAAAGATCAAGTGTTGTCAAATTTTGAAATCGCTTAAAAGAGTGTGGTATGCTTCCAGACAAAGCATTGTTGTCCAGATAAAGTGACTGCAAATTGATGAGATTTCTGAAGGAGTTTGGAAAAGGACCAGTCAGGGAATTTCTTGATAAACTTAGCAGCTGAAGGTTTCTTAAATTCCCAAATGCAGGAGGAATCCGCCCAGTCAGACGGTTCCCACTCAGAGTTAATGTCTGCAACAAGGGCAGGTGCCCCAAACTTGACGGAATGTCTCCTTCTAGGAGATTGTCTTCGAGGTCAAGAAAATTTAGCCTGTGGAGATTTGAGAAAGTTCTAGGAATTGGTCCTGCAATGCGTTTCATCCCGCTTATCGCCAATACCTCCAAAAAGTGCAAATTACCAAGAGTAGGGGACAAAATGCCCTGCATCGTAACCGTACCAACTTGTCTCTGCAAGAACAACCTAATCACTCTTCCTGTTCGGGGGTCACAAGTAACCCCTTCCCAACCACAGCAATCATTGCCTTTCCACGAAGACAAGATATAAGTTGTGTCCTTGTGAATTCTGGCCTTGAACCCAAGAAGAGCAGCTCTATCAGCATCAGAACAAGCTCGTGGTGCTGCTGCTGCTGCTGCTGTTGTTGCCTGAACTTCCTCTTTTGTCTGGGCCAGGATTGGTGGAAGCAAGCACAGGATGACAAAAAGCTTGAGAACCCACATCAGAATCTGCATGTTTGAACTGACAGTAAAGATTGCTGAAAATGGAATGAGATTTTCTCAAGTTTTTGGAATCTGACAAAGGAATAAATTAAAAACAAGTGTGGATATTCTATTTGGTTACATGACAAGTACTATATTGTTTCACGTAAGCAACAAGGTATACGGACCCACGCTTTGAAGATCTCAATATTTTCTCCTTTATTTATAGGAAAAAAAAGGAAAGATTTAATATGCGGTTAAAAAGAGAAAAAACAGCGTAAAATTCTGAGGATGACAGTTCACATGTAAAATTTGTTACCGTTTGATATGGATCACAAGGACTCTGAGTAGTTTGGAACTTTGGAGGTCACTAAGGTTCTAAATAATCAAATTTCCTTTCCAACCTTTAGAAATCAACATCAGATTGTGCTTTAGGACCACAACTTCCAACTTATACTATCATCAATTCATCTCTAGATTACAAAAAGGCTGAGTTCTAAGGAATTTCTCATTTAGCCCTGATAAAAGTTTTCCAGACTTGCCTAAAAAATTGTTTTCGAGACTTAAAAAATTCTCATGTTAACTCTATAGCTAAACTTCATAAAATGCTTCCTCTTTCTATTCATTTTAACTGACTCCTTTAAGTGCTCGTTTTCTATAATCAAATTATATTATATATTAAAAAAAAAAAAAAAAACTTGTTGAATGGGATAGACGAACATGGATTTATGTGATTTTTTTTGCTTGTACATCTTTATACAATTTACATAACGTCCAATTACTTGTTTGTGTCATGTCACACCTTATGATTTTGGTTGATTGTCTTGCAGTATCTAGATAAAAAACAAGGAAACAATGACCAGGATTATTCATATGTCAAAACCCGAAAGGACCACCGAGATGTGGTGAAACCATGACCATTTATCTTATTTCAAATGCTTTTAAGTACTAAAGATTGATTGTTAGAATTTCTGATTTTGGAAGTTTGCTAAATAAATATGGTAATTCTGTATAATTAGATTACATGTTACAAACAAACGTTGCCATCATTATGAATAGCATCAGCCATTTATACATGCCCTTAAATTTCGAAAATAGATGAAAATAATTAGAAAAATTAGAATATGCTTAGTTTTGCCTAGGACTTCGAGCATGCATACTAATATATTGGTAAATAAATCTGTCCATGGTAACATTCTTTGGCCTGAAATATTAGAACAAAATATAGTCAATTCAAGCAGGACAGACTACTGCTCATCTATGAGATAGAAGCCGATGAGATAGTATAGAACAATCTGTAGTTAGTTTTAAACCAAACAAGATTAAACTAAAAACTAAGATAATAAATGCCACAAATAATAATCCTTGCAATTCATTATCTTTTGTAGTCAAAATGTTTTCATAATTCTCTGTTTAGATAGTTGTTTTTTGGGGCCTTTTTACAAAATTTTACTGGGATTTTTTTTTTATAATTTGGTTGGATGGGTGTTTTCTAAGTATATTAGGCATTGGAAGGTACCTATTTTTTTTTTTTTTTTTCAAAAACACGTTTTTGAAAAAACAGTAATATGTGTTAGACTACAAAAAAAAAAAAAAAAGCTTATTAAAGTATTTTTTTACACAAATAAATATGTACACAATTTACGTCATTTTTATGCATTTATATGATAAGATGATATCGAGATGTATTAAAACATATGAAATGATTTTTTATTTACACAAAAGGTTTGTGACAATTTCATCAGTCATACATGAACTGTTAAACATACCATATAAGTAACCGAAATTCACAACCCCGAATTGCGCAAACCACACAAAACTCAACACCCCGAAATACGCAAACCATACAAAATTCACAACCCCAAAATGCGCAAACCACACAAAGATTAATGAAAGGTGGCACAAGAAAATGTAAGTACGTCCTCTGAATGTGTCTCTGTAGTCAACGAGTACGAGCTTAATATGCGGATGTACATAGTACTTAATTTCTTTAGAGCTAATTAAAGATGTGCTAGTGCTAGGCCAAATATCCAAGTTATCAAATATAAACTTTCGAGTTAAAATTCAATAAAGAAGAAAGATTTTTTCTCATTATTACATGAAAATTTTATATATTAATTAGCGTACAAATATTTGCTGGAGAAGAGTATATAAGAATCTTCAAATATTCAACGGTGATGATCACACATTTAGCAACTATTATGAAGTGCAGTAGAATTCAAACGGGTAAATGTACTTTCATTAAAACGATTTGCGTCTCTACGAATTTCGAACTTAGTAAAATGTTACATCGTGTCGCTTCTGAAAACAAGCCAATTTGCTTCCTTAAATTTGCAACAATCAAGAAAAACAAAAACTTCAGTAGGTACCTCGTTTTGCTCGATCGAAATACTTATAGAAATTTAGAAGAAGAATTGTTGTTAAAAAAAATTATACTCAGTTCCTCAAGAGATTTTATATTTATAGGCTTTGCATTGAATTTTAAAATATGAATAGATGTCCAAATTCAATGTATAAAAGGTCTTTTGTGCAATGGTGAAAAATTAAGTTTATATTATGAATAAAAATTTGTATCAAAAGTAAATAATGGGGTAAGATATGTAACTGAAATGATATCATTCTTTTTCTACTTGTATTCTTGCTCAACATATTTGGAGACATTTTGCCTGCCTATTTCACTTCCCTTTGTCTCCAAATTTGGACATTCTTGGAATTCTTCAAAGCTAGTGGTGTAACATTTCTTCTTCTGCCAAAGGCAAGCTAATTTAGCTTATCCCGTCGTTCATGTGCAGGGAAATTTGGAACGCTCGTAACAAATGGATGTTTGATAATATCCTAGTCACTGCATATCATGTTGTGCAACAAATATGGATCCTAATTTCCAATGTGGCAGTGGCTCATCCTTTCATCGCATCGGACATGGAAGACTACCACTTTTCGCTGGGGATTTTGCCCTTGCTCCTTAGACCTAAACAGAGAAAGGTCATTTGCAGTTTTTTGGGAAAAACCTCCTGCCCAGTATGTTAAGCTCAAAGTCGATGGATCTTCATTGGGTAACTCTAGCCCTTCTGGTGGAGAGGGAGTCATCCGTAATCATTACGGTGATGTCTTGCAGGCTTTTTCAACATTCTACGGTGTTTGCACGAATATGGAAGATGAAGCCAATGCGATGTTGGAAGGTATTAAATTTATTCTTAGTTTAGGATTCTTTTTAAATTTATTCTGCAAATAGGACTATTTTGGACTCGAATTAGGATCATCGCATTCATGAAATGCGATTTCATCTGATTTTTCTTTTATTTTTTTTTTTATTTCAAGACGGTCAATTTGAGGGGTGGTGACCCAGGTGAAATCGCATATGAGGAATGCGATGTCATTTGGACATCGCATTCTCCAAACGCAATCTCATCTTTTCTCCTTTTGGTGAAATTTATGCATATGAGGAATGCGATGTCATTTGGACATCGCATTCTCCAAACGCAATCTCATCTTTTCTCCTTTTGGTGAACTTTATGAGGATGCAGTGTCCAAATGGCACCGTACCATTCAAATGCAATGTCTTTTTAACACTGTTGTTTGCATTTCCACTGTTTTATGCAATGCCTTTTTAATTTTTTTTCTTTTTTTTTTTGTAATTTTGGAATTTGAGTCTAAGGTTTTTCTTTTATTACTTTTCTAATTATTTTCCTAATTACATAACTTACACTATCTTTTCAATTGAGAAATAATCAATTTAGTGCAAAAAATTATCTTCAAAATAAATCATTTTTGTAATTATTTGTAATTATTAATTACTTTCTTCTCTTTCTTATATTTTCTTGAATTATTTTATTCCTTTTTCGTAACTATTTTTGCTTTTCGTTAATTAATTTTTTACTTATATAAATTACACATCTTTTGGCAAAATTTAATAATTACAACTTAATAAAGCGATCTTGGAATTAATTATATTTTTTCTAATTATTCCTAATTTCTTTTTTTACTTATATACATTACACATTTATTCTCCTAAAGCTATCTTGGGATGATGATGAGAGGAGAATGCAAAATTGAGAGGAGAGCATAAAAGAGAATGAAGTTACAAAAAAAAAAAAAAACAAAAAACAAAAAAAGAGAATGAAGTTTGCAGTATGCGGGAGTGAGTATTGCGTGCACCACGCGCGCCACGTGGCGTGCCACGTGGTGTACTAGAACCAATCACACATCGCCAAATAATACAAGGTATGACCCACCATTGCCACATGGCGATAAATTATTAGTTCTAATACACCACGTGGCAATGCACGTGGTGTATTATATACTTTTCCAGTATGCGGTGGGAGTATAAATAGAAAAGACAAAGCAGTCCAAGATTGCGTTGTCTAAGCCGGTGAATCTGACATGCACAGAGTAGCAGAGCAATATAACGGCAGGCATGGGGCAGCTTTTGGGCACAATGACAACGCATACTCGCATTCCACAAATGCAATGATCATAGTTCCCGACACCACCCAAAACAGTCCTAGTTGCAGAATAAATTTAAGGGGTTAATTATAGTTTGCCCTCTGAAATGGGGAAACCTACACTTTGCCTCCTTTAATGTGAAAAACATACACTTTGCACTAATATTTTTAGGTTAAAAGTTTTTTTATTAACTTAATTTTGTATAAATTGTTAAAAATCTAAATTGCCCTTATAATTGCATGTGTATTGATAAATGTACCTATAGGCACTAAAACTTACTTTTCTTTTCCGTTCCATACATGTCTATTATGCTTGTATATATAATTTTAAAAATTAATTTTACATACTTTTTAACTAATCATATAAAATGCATAAAAATTTTTGTCCTATTATACTTCACAAATAATATTTCAGTTTGTCATAAGATTTTAAAAATTATATAATAATAATGAAAATATATTTTTTGCACTCTATACAAAACAATAATGACTTATATCTAAATTTTTGCACATGTATGTATGTGTCTATATATATATATATATATATATATATATAGAACCAATAAAATGATAAAATTTTTATTAATTTAATATTTTTAATATATTATGCTACATTAATATCAATTTAGCTTTTTGCTTTGTGCATGGAATATTATATTACGTTTAATATACTATGCTTACTAATATCAATTTTAACTCTTTTCTTGTATATAATATATTACATTATGTTTAATATATTATGTTACATTAATATCAATTTTAACTCTTTTATTGGTGTACGAGATATCACATTAATTAAAATTCGATGATCTTATTGGCTTAATATATGCATGTATAAAAATTTGGATATAAATCTTTATTGTTTTGTATATAACGCGGAAGATGTATCATTACTATTACACAAATTTTAAAATTTTGCGACAACTTGAAATATTATTCATGAAGTATAATACAACAAAAATTTTTGTATATTTTATATGGCTAGTTAAAAAGCATGTACAAGTATTTTTAAATATTAATTTTTTAAAATTATTTGTATAAATGCATATTATACGGGTATGATAAACATGCAATGGATAAAATAGGAAAAATAAGTAAGTTTTAATAGGCTATAGGCATATTTGTTGTGAGGAAAATTTAGACTTTTAACAATTTATGCAAAATTAAGTTAATAACAAAAAATTTAACCCAAAAATATTGGTGCAAAGTGCATGTTTTTTACATTGAAGGGGGTAAAGTGTAGGTTTCCTCCACTTTCAGGGGGGCAAACTGTAATTAACCCTAAATTTAAAAAGAATCCTAATCTAAGCAATTACTCTGCTGATGCTCTATCTAGATTGGCCAGCTCTACCAGAGTTTCATTCCAAACAAATAGGCTACCTATGCCAATTAATTAGTGGTCTTGTTTTGCTTGACAAGCAATATGTGCCTTACCTCAGATGGATATATGTCTAGTACTCTGTTTTATTTTTCCTTTAGCTGGGGGTTAGGTTCATGCCCCCTCCATGTTTCTAGCACTCCATCAATAAAAATTGTATATTTAATTAAAAAAAAACTGAAATGATAAAGCCTCTATTGTTCTTTTTTTGTTTCTTTCTTTCCAGAGATACCAAAACTCCGCAACATGAGAAAAGCAGCTGTCGAAATTTATTCACTGCATTAATTTATTGAAGTAACGAGATCATTATCTGCCTCCAACCGCCAACCCCCACCCCCCCCCCCTCCTCTGTTCCCTTCCTCTTCTCTCTTCTCTCACTCTCCCTTTAAGTGCTCTCTTTTATACTGAAGCCTATAATTTCACAACTGCGGTCTAGAACGAGCTTAATGACATTGACAACAGAATCTAGAAAGGAAAATAGTTGAATGTACATTTTTATTGTAAATATTTGAATTTTGGCAAGGGTGGTCATGTCAGAAAAATAAAATAAGTTTAGACTAATGGAGACTGTGAGCCACGTAAATTGTGGTGATTTTTTTTTTTCAGATAATTGCAGTGATGTTAATTAAGTCCTACACCAGTCCATGATAGATATATATATATATATTTTTTCTACACAGGGGGTGTCCCGGTTTTTGCCGGACTATTCCCCCTGGGGCTGTGCAGAGCCTGCCCCAGGATGAACAGCAAGGTCACCCCCAGGAGTCGAACCCCGGACCAGCCCCCTAACTAGGAAGGCTGGAGCCATTCGACCACCCGAGGGGGGCAGTCCATGATAGATATGCCAAAGGACTTGATTATTTTGTACAAGCAGTTGGTCATCATTGAACTTGTTTCTCTTTCGGACCCCGTGAGTTGTGACCAACATCAAAGTACAGTTACCAAATTGCTGATTAGATAACTATTTCAAGGTCTGTTATGATTGGAAGAATCAAAAGTTTACAGTCAACAACCCCAACTTAAAATTTTAGAAAGACTTGAAACCAAAAGCAAATTTTCTTTTCTTTTCTTTTCTTTTTTAAATATTGTTCAATTAATGATGTCCTCGTTCTATCAATCAAAATTGTGTCAACACAAATCACTATATCAATTGGCTAATAAGGCAAAATATAATTCATTATATCAAACTTCACTATATTTAATTCTTCCTAATGTAATTCTAGTTATTTGTGAGTGTAATTCACTACATCAAAAGTCACAAAATTCCTAATACAATCCTGGTTATTTGTAAGTGTAATTCACTATATCAAAAAGTCACAACACAAAATGTAATTCACTATACCAAACTTCAATATTAATTTAAGTGTAATTCACTATATCAAAAGTCACACGACTAAGATTAATCCCTTCTACAATCCTAATTATTCCTAAGTCTAATGGAATTCACTGATAATATTGTACTATTTTATTAAATTTAATCAATCTTGGTATTGATGTTAATGATTGTGCAATCAAATACTATATTATAATCAAATTTTGTTTTAAAAATGACATATTATACTCTCAAATACTAATACAATGGTAATTTTAATTTGAATTAAATTAGTAAGTCTTGCTAATACATTCCTTACTTTTCATAACATCTTAAGATTGACGTTAATGATTGTGCAATCAAGTTGTATCACTTGGTAAACAACACCCTTGCTCTAGTCAAGACATATTATATTCTTAATACAATGGTCATTTTAATTTGAACTAAATTAGTAAATCTGCTAATGATTGTGCAATTAAGTTGTATCAATTAGTTATCGATCCATATACTCCAATCAAAAAAGTATTTTATAATCATATCGTATTCTTAACTACTAACATATTGCTAATTTCATTTGAATACCTGAAACTAAACTAATTTTTTATCTAATGAGTCTAAGTGAAAAATTATTACAACAACATATTGATGTATAAAACAAATGTTTATATTTTCCATCTTGCCATATATTTGATTAATAACTACTAAACAAATTGATTAAGACATTGCTTATTCATACTAATTATTAAACCTCTAATAAATTTGAAATAATGCACATTTTCACAATCAAATAAACATTTATTTTCCATTGTATTTAACTAATTATTTACTAAAAGGAATAACACTTTGCCCCCCTGAAAGTGAGGGTAACCAACACTTTGCCCCCCTGAATGTAAAAAACCTACACTTTGCACCTAAAATTTTGCCTTTCAATTTTTTTTATTACCTTCATTTTGTATAAATTATTAAAAGACTAAATTGCCTTTATAAATACATGTCCATTGACAAATATGCCTATAGACACTAAAAATAACTTCTTTTACCTATTTTGTTCCATGCACGTCTATCATCTTCCTATATGCGTTTATATGTTTAATTTTTAAAAATTGTATATTTTGAAAAAAATGTGTACATGCTATTTCACTAACCATACAAAATATATAAAATTTTTGTTGTAAGATACTTCGCGAATAATATTTTAATTCATGAAAATTTTTAAAATTTTTATAATATTAATAACATATCTTTCACATTATATACATAAAATAAAGATTTGTATCCAAATTTGTATACGTGTATATATATAAATCCAATATGATGATATAACTTTAATGAATATAATATATCTAATATATTATGCTACAGTAATATCAATTTGGATATAAATATTTAATGTTTTGCATATAATGCAAAAAACATCTCTTTACTATTATGAAAATTTTGAAATTTTGTACAAATTGAAATATTATTTGTGATATATTTTATATTTTTATAGTTAAATGTATGTAAAAATATTTATAAAAATATTATATGTATTGCATATTAAACGAACATGGTAAATATGCATGGGATAAAATAAAAAAAACAAATAAGTTTTAGTGTGTACGTATGTTTGTCAATGGACATGTATTTATAAGGACAATTTGGTCTTTTAACAATTTATACAAAATGAAGATAATAAAAAAAATTCAAAGCCAAAATTTTAGGAGCAAAGTGTATGTTCTTTGCATTCAGGGGGCCAAAGTGTTGGTTACCCCACTTTCAAGGGGGCAAAGTGTAATTAAGTCTTACTAAAATTATTCTCTTCAATTAAAATAATGGGATAATTTCACATATCTCCCTTGAGGTTTGCTATAATTACACCTACCTCCTCTCAAGTTTTAAAAATTACACTTACGCCCCCTGTGTTTATATTTTTCATAACAAAACAAGTCCATTTTGATAATGTAACCCAAAAATACCAACTAAACACCTTAAAATATCCTGAATTGCTTTTAAATTGGTTATCTCTTTCTTGTTAATATATTTGATGGTAAAATTTTAATAGATAAAGTAAATTTTATTTCACGTTAGTCAGAAAATTAAATTTTGAAAAAAAAATATTTGGTGAAGATTGAAAATTTGAAGTAAGATATAAATACTTTTGATATTTTTATGACTAATTAATTAATTTTTAAGATTTATTTATCTTTTTTAAAAGAAATTAAGCATATTTTAAGGTGTTTGGTTGGTGTTTTTAGGTTAAATTATTAATATGAACTTGTTTTGTTACGAAAAATATAAATATAGAGGGTATAAATATAATTTTTAAAACTTGAGAGAGGTAAGTGTAATTATGACGAAGCTCAGGAGAGGTATGTGAAATTAGCCCTAAAATAATCATAGAAATAGAAATAAGACAACGTGGTGGGTCCCACCATCCCACAATTTCCAACCGGTCACTGCTATAATTTTCTGCAGGTAACTCCATTTACTTCTTTCCCTCCCAACCACCATGCAAAATGTGCACTCCAGTTGTCATTATTCATTTGCGCCCACAGACTTTCTTCATTTGCAGAAAACCGCTCCATTCTGCGTTGGAGCCGTCTCCCTCCGCTATAATAAATTAATGTGGAGGATAACGGAAACTGTGGATGCTTTTTGCTTTTTTGATTGAAAAAAAATGTTTAGTGAGCAATGCTGATGTAATTTTCTTTATTTTTTTTTTGTTGTCTTTTTCTTGAAAATTTTATATTCTTTGTGATTATTGAATAGTGAAGACTAATGCTATTGTCTCTCACTTTCCTTGTGCGTGCTACTAACAAGTCTTTTGTTTTTTTGTTTTTTGGATGTGAGAGTGAGACCGACATTCTCAATTGAGGAGGAGAAGATGATTACCAAGTGGGACGATTCTGATTATGCTATTCGGATTTGCAATGAACTGAGAGACCGGCAGAGGCAGCTTGTGAATCCGGATACTGTTCTGTTGGATAGTATGGATTCCCTTGATGTGGAGTTGAGATTTCTGATTATTTTCGTGGCTTATGCTCGCAGGTGGAGTGATGCTTGCTGGGTTGTGCCAAATATGGATTCTGTTGTCACCAAAGTTGCAGCTGCAATAAAAGAGTTTAGAAAAGAACTACACCGTGCGCTTATTCTCAATTACGAAGACCACTGCTTCCACGCAGATCTTGGTGAAAGTACTCTTGGATTTGCCAACTGGTGGGTAAGGACTAGACATCACATTGCTTGTTGCGGATCAAAGCCTTACGCATTGCGTGACGTATTTGTCCTTTTAAACAAAAAGGTTGGGCTTCTGAAGCCTGAAATCGGGAGAGTTTGTGCCCGTTTGCCCAGCCCCCTATTTAATCCTAGCTTTTCAATCCCTTCATTTAGGGAAGCCTCTCGCTGGGGCAAGTTTTTTCTGCATGTAGAATGGAATTTGCAGTTTCTATTGGAGAAATCTGACTTCATTGGTCCTCTGAGCAAGCATATGAAAGCTCTAAAAGAGAATCTCCATTCCTTCAGATGGTTAATTAATGCTAGCTATTCGGATTCGTATGCCTGGGATTGGGGTCTGATGGCTGATTGTAAAGCAGTGGCTATTAACACAGCACATGTTTGTTGTTTGTGCTGGTTTGCGGAAATGGATCAAAACCTTGAAAATGATGTGGCTGTTTTTCTCGCGGATCTGCATAAGAAGATTGATCTCACTTCTCCACCATTCCTAGAAACCAATCTGAAATTTTTGCGACATGAGGAGGCCGAGGTCAAAGGATATAGAGCTGCGTTTGTCGATAATATGCTCGGTGCGAAAAGAGAAACTGTTCTTCATGATGAGTTGCTATCCTTGATAACCTGTCTCGTCAAAATACCAAAGCAACAAAAGAATGCCCCAAAGAAACAAAAGAACGATGCGCATAGGTTCTCAGTTGATATTAAAGCTGTGGTTAAGGAGGCCAGACATCTCAAGAACAAAGATTACAGAGCATGTAAAACTGACCTTGTGATTTTGTTTGCAAGGATTTGGTTTCTCAAGGCTGAGGTTTTCCTAAAGAAGCAATTCAATGGCAGCACCCTCATGCTCTCAATGGAGGATCAGATCAAATCTCTTCATGAGGGGTCAAGATTCGTGCGTTCATCTTTCACTCCAGCAATGGGAAAGACAGAAAGTCGGATCTTGGCACTCACTGAAGAAGTGCCTAGGCAGGTGGAATCTCTTTGTCGATCCTCT
>CM045570.1:22282003-22305586 GCA_024721245.1 Mitragyna speciosa
TTCTTTTCTTCCGCAGCCCCTTCCTCAATTCCTTTTTATGGGATCTTGTATTGACGTTGACAGCACTGCATGGCAAATGTAGTAGTTTTGCATTTACTACTTTCATATGCAGGAGTTGAATTTTGTTTTTTCGTTTGTTTGTGGCTGTAAAATTTGACATTTACACCAGCCAACGACATCAAATTTTCAGCTAATTTTATGGGAAAAAGTTGGCTTGGGTTGCTTAAGTTGCAAAAGTCAGAAATTGCAACTTAAGCGTGCCGAGTTTTCAGGCATCTGATATTTTATGAGAAGAGGAAAATTGGAGTGAATTGTCGAGCAAGCATTAGTATAAATAGGGGTGCGTTTCTTCAGTCATTTGTATCAAGAATTCAACGAGAAAAATAAAGAAACAAAGAACTCTGAGTGTTAGTGAGTTTTTAGTGTGTGATTTTGAGACTCAACTAAAAGAGTTTTCAAATTAATATTGAGTGTTTTGTGTTTCTTGTATTTGAGTAAGTTATTCTCTAATTGTTTAATAAACAATTGTTTAGCTATTAATAATAGGGAAAATTTTTATTAAGGGCGGTGGATCTTTTAAAATGTATAAAGAAGGCGAATGTTTTACATAATTATTGATAAGGGCAAAAATTATTTTGAATAAAAATATAAAATTTATTATTAAGTAAATAGACATTCATAGCCCTATTACTCTATATAAGATATTTTAACCACGTATGCAATTGTTTCGTTCTCGTCTTACCTACTACAGTCAGAAACAATTACTTTAATCATTTTTCACTTGACCATCATCCTCAGAACCTCAAAATAAAAATAATCTCTTACTTCAAGTTTAAACATCAAACTCTATCCAAGACTAAGAGAATTCCACATTAAATCTACTTAATTATTTCTCCATTTCATTACTTATTTTGCCTCCCTAAAGCACTAATTTTAAATCCTATTTTCAAGAATTCTACCTCAAATCTTTATTATGATAGGTATTTCTCCATCAAGTGATTCTTATGCAGATTTTGTTTGCCTAGGATTTGTCAATTTTCTATTTTGTAAATTGGAATTCATCTTGGAAAATTAATTTGTTTTCATTGATGCTTATACTGATTGTCACACCTCTTGTAAAGCTTTCACACCACCAGATATAAGAATTTTAGTTTATTAAATCTCCCCAAGTATCACTCCCGTACATACTGTAGGATGTCTCCATCTTAAAATAGCATAATTTAATTTTTGTGTGACGAAATAATTTAGCCATTTAATAATAAGCATATCTAAGCCAATGGTTTGTTAGGAGGCCAAGTTAATTTAATATCTGAATATTATATCCATTTTGTGAAAATAGGAATATATCTTATAAATTAATTTGTTGTCAATGATGCTTATACTGATTCTCGCGTCCATTTTGTGAAACTCTTATACTAGAAATTTAGTTTATTATATGTCCCCCAACATCACTTTCTTACATATGATTAGTATGTTTATACCGCTTCATTTAAAATAATAATTTATATTTATAATTTTTATTGTGATAAAGCAATTTATCCATTACAGGGCAAAGCTAACCAATAATTGGCAAAGCTAACCATACAAAAGACACACATCAAGGTCCAAAGCTGTGGTACTCTTATCATTCTTCTTGACACAGCTAGTTTTTGGTGTGTAGCTAGGTTTTTCATGTATTTTTTTTTCTCTTCTGAAGCCTGCAAGTTAACCATCGTATTAAACTAACCATGGCTTCAAAGTTGAATTTTGTGTACCAACTGCATTGATTGCTGGGACTGAATAAATGTTGCTCAATATGCTTATGGATTAGCTTTCTATATGGTAATAAAGTTTCTAATTGATAGTAAAGAAAATCATAGAGAAAAATAATTCACAAACATCACTATACACTGATAAAGTTTCTAATTGATAGAGACAATATAATAGCTCAATCTAATAAAAATTATAACAAATTAACATAGTTATATCAAACTAGTTCTTTGCAAGTGACTCTATTATGACCAACAAGTTGACAACGCGAACAATGAAGTACTCTTCTCTCAATGAATTGGGATTCAATACGTTTTTCTTCAAGGATGTCCAAGAGGTTGCCTAGTCTTTGGGGGAAGCAAGCCACAATTTGATGGAAAACCTTCCATAGAGCCATCATGAACATCAACGAACAGGTATTTCGTCAAGCAACGGTTAGCTTTGCCTGTCATGGATAAATTGCTTCATCACAACAATATAAATAAATAAATAAATATACATATATATAATTTTAAATAAAGCGGTATGCTAATCATATGTGGGGAATTGATGCTTGGGACATATAATAAACTAAATTTACAATATAAAATTTCACAAAATGGACGTGATAATCATTATAAGCATCATTGACAACAAATTAATTTATGAGATGTATTCCTATTTTCACAAAATAGATACAATAATCAAGTAGTAAATTAACTTGACCTGCAGTAACATGCTATGGTATGTGCGAAAATGATGCTTGGGGATTTAGTAAACTAAATTTCCTATGTCTGATGATGTGAAAGTTTTACAAAATAGATATGACAATCAGTAGTAAATTTACTTGACCTTTAACAATCATTGGTCAGATAATGCCTAAATTGTTTCATAACACAAAAATTAAATTTTATTTTAAGATACAACAGTGTAAACATGCTATGGTATGTAATGCCTAAATTGTTTCATAACACAAAAATTAAATTTTATTTTAAGATACAGTAGTATAAACATGATATGGTATGTACGGAAATGATGCTTAGGGAGATTTAACAAACTAAAATTCCTATATCTGATGATGTGAAAGTTTTACAAAATGGATATGACAATTAGTATAAGCATCAATAACAACAAATTAATTTCAAAAATGATTTTCAAATTACAAAATAGAAAATTAACAAATTCTAAGCAATCAAAATCTACAAATATTAACACTAAAATAGTGTGCAAGGTGAGATTTTATCTTAAATATGACAAGAAAAATCACATAATGGAGAAATACCTATTATAATAAAGATTTGACTTGTATAATTCTTAAAAATGGAGTTTGAAATTAGGCTTTAGGATATTGGAAAAGAAGTAATGCGATAGAGAAATGCTTATGTATGTATGGAATTCTCTCAGCCTTGGGTAGGCTTTGATGTTGAAACTTGAGATAAGAGATGATTTTTCTTCAAAAGTTGTGAGTATGATAGGCAAGGGAAGAGCGATGAAGCAATTGTTTATGAAGATGGTGGGCAAGAAGAGAACGAATCAAGTAATTATGTATATATTCTATCTGGTTAGAATATCTGCAAAGTAGTAGGGCTATGAATGTCTATTTGCTTAATAATAAATTTTATTTTTTTATTCAAAATAACTTTTGCCCTTATTAATAATTATGTAAAGCATTCGCCCTCTTTATACATTTTGAAAGTTCCACAACCCTTAATGAAAATTTTCCCTTAATAAAATAGTGTAATAAATTGTTTATTTGTCTACCTAATTTGTGGATTTAATCCAACAATCTGGTCTTAGAGTGGGTCTATTTTATACACATTACTTGTTGAGTCCTTTATTTTGTAGGTACCAGTGGAGGTTCTCTAGAAGCATAAGTGAAACACTGTGAATTTTAAAATCACACAATTGTTGACGTGTGAGGCATAAAAGTTTACTATGGTGGAGCTTACTATCTCAGTTGGAAATATTGAGAAGTTAAGTATTAATTCCAACAATTACGGTTCCTGGAGTACTCCCATGAAATTCTACCTGCTCGAACAAGATTTGTGAGTTATTATTGGCAGAGATGACACAACACCATCAACGGAGGTAGAGTCACTTAAAAAGTAGAAAGCTAAAGCTAGTAAAGCTATGTATGCTTTAGCCATGGCTATAGAAGATGATTTACTACAGCGAATTAAAGATGCCAAGATGCCAAAGTAGGCATGGGACATAGTCACGGCACTCTTTGCAAAGACAAATCACGCAAAGCTTCAAAAGCTTGAAAATGAGTTATTGTCTATTACTCAACAAAACATGACAGTAGATCTGTTGCGCCCTGAAATGACACACGAGTGGGGTCGTTAACTGTCGCATCTCGAAGAGACGGTCCAGTCTGAGACCCTTTTGAAAAGAAAGCTTTTTTTTTGGAAAAAACTGTGCGTGCGTGAGAAAAATCGAGTTTTTATTGAAAAAGTGTTTATTTAGAAAAAATGGTATTTTGAAAAATAAAAGAAGGCCGGGACTAAAAAAGTGTTACAGTTTTGGCCAACTAATTTTTGAAAAAGGGTTTTTATTTTAAAATGGAGTCGCCACTTGGTATTGAGTTAGGGTGTACCAAGTCACCCGAAAAATAATTTAGCAAAACAAAAAAAAATAAAAAAAATAAAAATTTAAAAACCCTTTTTCGACTCCGGTCTACGAAAAAAATGAGAGAAAAAGGTCTGGGAGTCACATTTGAAGAAAGGGAAGGCAAAGGCGCGTAAAGCACCCTTTCTACCTTGCTCAGGCTAGTTGTGATGTTTAATCAAAATTTCCTAAATTAACCCTAAGTTCAATCACGTTCGGATGTGTCTAAATGAATGCAAATCCTAAGTCTAAATGCTAGTCCGGAAGGTCGGCATGTTCCATCGAGGCTTAGTCAAAATTATCGCATTAACTGCAAAACTCGAATCGAGATCTCGAAGGAGTCACGAGTGTCTATGCAAAATGCGATGCAAAAAGAAAAGAAAATAATAATATATATATTAAGTGAAGAAAGAAAGTGGGTATGCAACATGACGGGTACGGGGGACTAATAACTCGTGACTAAATGTTCCTACTCACGGAGGGAGGAACGGCATGTACGCCACCACTTTTCACGTGAGTATGCGACTATTTCTAGTCGGATCACACAAATGTCCTAAAGTCTAAGTGAAATGCAACCTAGATGTCATGCATTTAAATATGTGTCAAAATAATAATAAGAATAAGAATAATAATAATAAAAATCATGCCAAATGAAAAAAAAAACTGAAGCATGTGAAGTGGGATGTAAAAATGCACACGAGTGCACCTAACACTAAAATGCTCTAAGGGTCTAGCATTGGACTAGTCCTTTCTAGGGAGTCTCACTAGCTTTGGACTAACGGGGAAATGATGAAGCCACAACTAGCGTTGAACTAGTGTGGTGACGGAATAACATAAAACATGAATTAAATAGTAAAGCACGAATTAAAAAAAAACAACTTAAACATATAAAGACATATAAAGTCAAGTAGGAGCACATAACACATAGGCATAATATCTAGATGCAAAATCCTAATGAAAGCGATAAAACAAATAAGCACGTAAGCACACAAAAGCACAAAAGCCCTAACTATTATACCGGGGAAGTTAGCTACAATTTTATAGGGGAAAAAGTAAAATGACCTATCTATTACACTTGCTATCTAAATACAAAAATGTTTGTTAAAAATATAACAAAAGAAAATAATCTAATTATTACATTGGCTAGCTAAATACAAAAAATATTACACTTTTTACCAAAATAATAAAATTTGAAATTAAATAACATAAAATAAATAAATACGCAAAAAATCATGTAAAAATAAGAAATATGAAAAGAAAATGCATAAAAAAACCACATAGAGGCACATTGGAGCATATAAAGATAAAATTAATGAAAAATAGATATACCTCTTTGAAGATTCGATACAAATACTTAAGAAAATGAACACACGGGTTAAGGGGACCACTATTTAAAATAATAAAAAGTAAAATACAAAACAGTAACAAGTTGGGAAAATGTAAATTATAGCAAATTAAGGGGGCAAAAATAAAAGTAGAGCAAATTAGGGGCCAAAATAGTACATTTGAGCAATTTAAAGGGCATAATTGTAATTATTCAGGACTTAATTGAAATCACATGAAATTTAGGGGTCAATATGCAGTTATTAAGGACTTAATTGCATAAAAAAAAAGTTCTTGAGGCCAATTAATAATATTCAAGAAAATACAAGGACTAGACCATAAATATTCATATGATAACAACTTAGAAAAGAAAAAACTAAACAACGACAAATATTAAACTAATTGATTAAATTAATTCCATTAACTAATGTAATTAACCAAAAACCAAATTAAACAAACTAAAAACAACAAGATAAGAAGAGTAAATTAAAAAAATGAAGTCAATTGAAAACCAGACATTAGAAAACCCCCTCAAGCCCCATTCTGCTTCTTCGTTCTTCATTTTTCTTTTTCCATCATCTTCATTTTCCCTCTTTTCTGTTTTCTTTTTTCTTTCTCTTTTTTTTTCTCTTCTCTCTCTCGTCCTCTGTTTCTGTTTTTCTTTCTTTTTCTCTTTTTTATCATTTTTGTTTTCTCTCTTTCTAGTTCTCTGATCTTCTCTCTCTCGTTTGCTCTCCATTTCTCTCTCTGATCTCTTTTCCCCTATGTCTCTATTCTTTCTCTGGTTTATATTTTCCTTTTCTCTCTCTCACCCCCTTTACTGTTTCTTCTCTCTGCTTTCTTCATCATTCTTCTCACTGATTTTTCTTTCTCTTTTCCTTCTCTACTTATGCCCTCTCTTTCTCTCACTCTCACCGTCCCTCTTTCTCCTCTCGCTGGTTCTCCCTCGCTCTTCCTTCTTCCTTTTCTCTCTTGCTGGTTCTTCCCCCTTCTCCTCTGATTTTCTGGTCTCTCTCACATCTTCGTACTCTCTCAGATTCTTCTTTCTTCTTCCTCTTCTTTCCAGCCAATTTCTCTTCTCTCTCTCTCTCTTGGATTTCTGTTGCTTTCTGTCTCGCCTCTCTCTATCTTGGCTTTCTCTCTTTTTCCGAAATCTTCTCTCTCAATTTTCTACCTCCTCTCTGTTTTTCTCTTATCAACCCTTCCCCCAAAATCGATTACCCCAAATTTATTTGTTTCACTAATTAAAAAAATCTATGCATGAATTCATTAAATGAAACCTGTACTAAAGGAACCTGGTTGTGATATTGTGGCGTGTGATTCTGGGGAAATTTTGGTTGTTGATGTTTTGTGGTTGAGGTGCATGTTTTGGGTCTTCGTGTGTAAGTTGTGGTGATGCTCTAAGTGTGTGTGCTGTGTTTGTGATTGTTAGGCTATTCTATTTTTGATATTAGAGGCTGGTTGCTGACCCTGTGTGGCTGTGACGATTGTGGGTGGTGAATTGTGCTTCTACAGGTTTTTTGGGTAGCAAATTTTGGTGGTTTGGTCTGTTGTGGTGATTGATTTGTGGTGGGAATTGGTGGAAGATGGTGGTTCTGGGTCGAGACTAGTGAAAGACTTGATGGTGGAGTTTGTGTTTTTGGGCATGGTTAGGAACTGTTTGGATTCTTTTTTCTTTCGCAGGTTGTTTGTTTTAGTGGGATTTATGATTGACTGTGGTTAGTTTCAAGTGATTTTCCAGTGGTTTGTGGTGGACTCCGGTGGTTGTATTTGGGGTTGTTTATGGATTTGGCAATGGGTGAAGCTTTGGTTGGTGTATTTGGTTATTGTCGTTGGCTACTTGTGGAGTGGTTTGGGGGTGTATAGGCATTGGTCATGGTTGCAAATGGTTGATGGTTTTGGGTTTTGCAAGGGAAGGCTTCTAGTTGTAATTGGAGATGGTTCTGGGTTTTGCAGGGGAGGGCTTCTGGTTGTAATTGGATGCCATTTGGTGGTGTTTGTTTGAATTTGGGGTGGCTTGACTATGGTGGTTAGAAGCGAATCTGGGAACGTTTGTGCAGGGGAGCTGAGGTTTTGGTTTGAATTTATGATTTGGCTAGTGGTATTTCAATAATGGAGGCTTGGATTTGGTGGTCTAATAGAAGGAACAGGTGTGATTAACGTGGGTTGATTATTGAGTGGTTTTGGAAGCTGATTTGGTGGTTGAGGGTCTGGCTTTGGCAGTTTTTAATGAAGTAGTAGAGAGGGAGAGAGATAAGAGACAGTGGTTGAGGGAGAAGGAAGAAGCAGCATAAATCCAGAAACAATAACACAAACCCAGAACAGAAGCACAAATCCAGAAACAGCGATTAAAGAAAAATTCAAGCAAAAGAAGAAACTTAACTAAAATTCTAAGCAATTAAAAGAAAACATAATTAGATTTTTGCATAAAAGAATGAAGGAAACATGGGTAAAAATCTTACCTTTTTAAGCTTGAAGATAGACGTGATGGACAATAACAATTCTTGAGGCAAGATAACGATGAATAGTGCCTAAAAATGAAAAAAATGAAATGTGTGTTTTTAGGTGAAAAACTATGTGTGTTTTGATCTAAAAATGGAGGAACATGTATGTGTTTTTAGGGTTTGCTTTTTTCTCCCCTTTTTTTTTTGATTTAAGGGGGGGTATTTATAGAGCTAGTTATCTTGGTTACCAAGAATACTACAAAATAACGAAAACGCCTTTGGTAATAAAAATTCTAATTTTATTAAAAAAATATTTTAAATAAAAAATCAAGAATTAATACAAAGAAATGACAGTAAATTCTAAAATTTGCCAAAAAAATTGAAAGTAGATTTCAAATTAAAGGTTAGAGCTTAAAATTAATCAAAAACGCGCTCGGGGTGTGAGATGACGATTTTGCCCCTAGACGACGAAAATACACAGAAAATAGCTATTGGCCTCAAAAAATTATCAAAAATTAAAAATAAGCTTAAAACCCTAAAAAATGCATTTATGACTAAAAAATTGACAAAAAATGAATTTAAACTGTAAAATAACGATTTTGCCTCTGGACAATGAAAATTCACAGAAAAATAGCTATTGACCTCGAAAAATTATCAAAAATTAAAAATAAGCTTAAAACCCTAAGAAATGCATTTATGACTCAAAAATTGACGAAAAATGAATTTAAACTGTAAAATGACGATTTTGTCTTTGGATAATGAAAATTCACAAAAAAATAGTTATTGACCTCAAAAAATTATCAAAAATTAAAAATAAGCTTAAAACCCTAAGAAATGCATTTATGACTCAAAAATTGATTAAAAATGAATTTAAACTGTAAAATGACGATTTTACCCTTGAATGAAGTATTTATAGAAGAAATAGCAATCGTCTCCAAAAAATCAAAAAAATTTAGAAACATGCTTAAAGAATTTAGAAAATAAATTGGGGACCTAAGATGAGCTAAAATGGCATTCCCAAGGTGAAATTATCATTTTGCCCTTGGGCTAGTAAAAATATAAAAAGAATACCAATTAAATCCGAAAAAATCATAAAAAATTAACAAATCCGTATGAAAGTAAAAATATGAATTTAAAACCCCCAAAGCTAATGAAAAAATGTTTACAACTAAAAATTACTATTTTGTCCCCCCTAGATTATTAAAAAATTAAAATTTGACCTAAAAAATATAAGCATGCTCTCCAATGTTTGAAAATAAATGATGTGTCAAAATTTGGTGTCTACAAGATCAATATTTCTCCAAAGTAAAATCCATTTGTGATGAAATATCCAAATTGGATCCCAATAATGCCATCACGGAGACAAGTATACAGAGAATTATTGTCCATGGTTTGAGACCAGAATACAAGGGTCTTATTACCGCCACTCGCGGTTGGGCTAGAGAGCCAACTTTAACTGAGTTGGAAAGTATACTTGCCAATTAGGAAGCTTTGGACAATTCTATGTTAAAAGTATCTATTAAAGATGAGAAAAAAGTTCTCTTTACTCAAAAGAGAGGATCCCTGGCTAGTAGAAAGAACTCAACCAGTAATCAAAATAAGTTAGTAGGCAAGCAAGGTCCGTGGCAAAAGAAGCAATGGAAAAGCACCAATCAAGGGAAAGCTTGTCAAAATCAAGGATTAGATGGCCAAGATAAAAGACGTCAATGGTCACGACCTAACCAAAGATGGCACAATGATGAATGTTACAATTGCGATAAGAAAGGACATCACACCAAATTTTGTGGATCATGACCAATTAAAGGTAATGCTACAACATCCTTAGAGAAGATGAACGGGGATGATGAAGATTGGGATGCACAAGTATCTTTTGCAGCAGAAGAGTTCACATTTTGCTACACCATTGACTTGGAAAAAGAATTTACTCTTACAATGTAAGTATCAAACCTGTCAATTTTAATGATTTATTGAATTTCGGGTGTTCTAACCACATGACTACGACAAAAGAAGCTTAACAAATTTGACAAAGTACAAAGGTGACAAGTCATTGTAAGAGCTGATAATTCCGGGCTACCAATTACTCAATATTGATAATACAGTTGTAGTACCTCGCTACAACTCTTAACAGGTGGAGTTACAACATGTCTACCATGTACTTGGAATGAAGAAGAATTCGTTGTTAGGTTTCTCAACTACAGCTTCCAGCAACTATGTGTTGGTTCGGACATGATGATGGGAGGTGTATCAAAATATAAAAATAACAAGTATACCAACTATACATCGGGAAACGATTGGAGTTTGTGTACGTGATGTTTGCATGAGAAGCCTATGTTGATAAAGCAAGAAAGAATGAGACAACTGACTTGCTGCATGCTATATTTGGGCATGTTAGTCACCACAAATAAAAAATCATGATGAAGCTGTCAATGCTAAAAGGACTTCCTCAATTAGATATTCTAGATGACATTGTCTGTGCAGATTGCCAGTATGGAAAAGCTCACCAACTTCTATACGAGGAGTCAAATTTCAAAGCCAAGGTGCCTTTAGAGCTAATTCCTTTAGATGTATTCGGTCCAGTAACAGAAACATTGATCAGCAGAATGAGGTATATGATTACCTTTATTGATGATTTTTCTAGATGTGTTTGGATTGACTTTATGAAGGAGAAGTTAGAGGCCATTACCAAGTTCAAAGAATTCAAGAGAAGGTCGAGAAAGAAACAGGCCGAAAAATAAAGTGCCTACGAATAGACAACGGAGGTGAATACACTTCAAATGAGTTCACCAGATTCTTGCAGGAATGTAAGATAAGGCGACAATTGACTTGTCCTGGCACGCCTCAACAAAATGAAGTAGCTGAACGGATGAACAGGCATCTTGCAGAGATTTGCAGGAGCATGCTGCATGCCAAAAACGTTCCTGTGCATTTTTGGACAGAGTGCATGGAGATGGTAGTTTATGTGACCAATAGACTATCTCAACCTAGGTTATATTTTTTCTCTCCAATTGAGAAGCTATGGAGTGTAAAACCCAATGTTACTCACTTTAGAGTATTTGGGTGTGTTTGCTATTTGTTGGCAATATTATCTCTGAAGCAAATTTGATAAGAAGGCCGTTCGTTGTATATTCGTTGGATATGATAACTAATGAAAAGGATGGAGATGTTGTGATCCTACAACTGAGAAATGTTATGTCTCAAGAAATGTAGTGCTCGACGAAGCATCATCTTGGTGGTCACCACAAGCAACATTATTGCCAGATCCAAGTGATACGTGCGGAAGTAATGAATGCCAAGAAAGCCTTGAAAATTCTAGGTTGAACAACTCGAATGCTTGACTCCTTTGAAACTCCGTTCAAAGACTCCAAGAATCACGAATTGGTTGCTTTGATTTTATTCAACTTCGTTGAATGTTCTCCTTTTAGAATTCTCTCTAGACCCCTAACCAACTTGTGGTGTAGGTTACTAAATAGACAAATCTAAAAGACTAACAACAAACCGATTGAATAAACTCTAAGCGAGAACTTGAACTTAACAAAATCTCTTCGTTAAGAACAAGGGTAATTCTTAATCACCAAAGAACTAAAAAGATCTCATCACGAGAAAAACACTCAACGTGCTAAAAATTATCAATAATCATCATAATAATTTAGATGAACAGTAACATGCCTATTTATAAGCTTACAAAAAAAAGTTTAGAAGCTTAAAATAAAGTAAACTACTAAAACTAGTTGTAACCTATCACAATTGGGTAACTAAATAAAAGTTACAACTTGTAAAGACTTAAACAACTAATAAAAAAACATAAAAATTCATCCAAAATCAGTTCATGGGTTGGACGTCTCTTCCTCAACTCCATTGAACCTTCATTTAACAACTTCAAGGGCCCTCCAAACAAGTTCAAGTGACCAGCCCCTTGTAATATTGTTTTAGACAGCTTAATATCTTCAATTGGGCCATCTTTGTGTGTTGACTTGGTCCACAATCAATACTTTATCCCTTGGCCCAAGGTACAAGTATGATCAATGTAAATTTCAAGCTTCGTAAGCAAGCTATAAGTCGTGAAGTTCCCTCCACCAGCTACCATGTTGATTCATCCAAGCCATGAACATCATCACTTTAAGCCCTCATTGATCCATACAAGCTGCCTTTCCCAGTCCTCCAAGACTAGATCCAACTCTATCATGTGGAGGTGCTCCTTGGTTCATATTAATCCCTCCTTCCTTGAAAAGATTCGTCCTCGAATCTCATACAACACATAAACCAACATAAGTAGCTAGAGGACGGATAGATAAACAAGTTATGACCACTAATGACACTTATGATATGAACCAAGTCATATAAATCAGATGACTCAATGTAAGAATAAACACAAGTACCTAAAAACTCATTTTTCTCTAAGGATGAAACACTATAAAGCTAAAAAACAATCATGAATAATGCAACAACAGATTTTGATCTAAGAATAATAAACATATCTTGATGTGTATCATCCTTAAAAACATGAATAATAAGCATGCATGAACTACTAACAAAGTAACAAATATAATCAAAAGAAGAAATAAACACACGGATAGAATTAAAGTCACTAGACGAACTATGCACATTACTGTCAACTATTAAACTTGCGCAATCCATATGATGCAACAAAGACTCAAAAATCTGAAATTTACTAAATCTGGACAGATTTCACAAACAACTATGCAAACCTTAACACAACTATCATGGCATGATAATTCACTCAAAACATGCTGTAAATCATCTAAATAATGATACAAAAACACACAAAAACTTTTAAGATATGTTGCACTAAAAGAAGTTAAACTAACTAGATGCAAAACATAATCACCTAAAATAATGGAATAAACATGCAAAGCTGAATTAACATGTAAAGTAAAACAATTTAAACAAAAAAAAAAAAAAAAACTTAAGCCGCAAATCAGTAGAATCTAGCAATTCAGCCAAGTTCAATGTGGTGTTTGAACTTTGCATTAATTCCCTCTCCACGATTTTGTCCTCCAATTTAATTAAACCAATCTGGACAATATGACAGCAATAATGGTGTGTTTTTCCTTGATGATCAACTTGCAAAATAGTCACAAAAACACTAGGAAAAGATTAGTTAAGTGAGTTAGCAAAATAAATTTCTTCTTGAGAGTACATTGGTACAAGAGAATTAGCCCTCAAAAGTAAGGCACTCTTATACTCACTCAAACAATTTTCAAAAATTTTCTCACTCACACACCTCTCATTCTTTTTCTTCCTATCATTAACACTCTTTTTCTTTGATCTCATCTTGCACTTTTCACCTATTCTAAGTTGATCTCTATAAGCATCAATTGGCTTTATAGGTGCCAAGATAACATTCCTTTTATTCCAAGCAAAGGAATAAGTGTTTTTGAATTTATTGAAGATCACCCTCCTATCAAATTGCCATGGTCTTCCAAGAATTATATGGCAAGCTTGCATAGGTGCAACGTCACATACAACTTCATCTTCATACTTCCCTATGGCAAAAGACACAACCACTTGCTTTGTAACCTTCAAACTCCCCGTGTCAATCAGCTATTGTAGATAATATGGATTTGGGTGCTTCAATGTAGGCAATTGCAACTTATCTACAAACAATGAACTAGCCATATTAGTACAACAACTTCCATCAATAATCAAACTACATACTTTATGATTGACAGTGCATCTTGTATGAAAGATGTGATCTCGTTACAAACTCTCCTCATCTTCTTTAGGTTGTTCACTCAACATCTTCATAATGACTAAAACTTCATCATGATCACCAGTACATTCAATGATCTCCTCATCGGTTCCTCCTTCCAATGGTGGCATATCTTCATCATCACTTGAATTCAAACTCTCAACTTCACCATTGTCAAGCACAATCATAGCTCTTTTACTTGCACATTGAGAAGGTATATGACCATAACCTTGACCTTTAAAACACTTAATAGCACTTTGTCTTGTTGGAGTTTCAAGCTTACCCTTAGAAGATGAATTGGATTATGGATTGATTTTGTTGGCACCTTCACGGGTTGAAGTCGCCCGTGGTTGATCAACTCCTCTCTCACTTCTTCTTGGCTGCTCTACTCTCCAATTAGCTCGGTTTTGCATTGAAGAATACCCCCTTGCACGTCTACCCTTTAATTGTCTCTCAACCTTGATGGCCATGTCCACCAAGTCATGGATGTCTAGGTAGTGTTGGAGCTCCACTTTTTCAGCAATATCTGTATTAAGTCCAGCTATAAATCGAGCCATTGAAGCCTCTTCTTCTTCCTTGATATCAGCCCTAATGATGAGCATTTTCATCTCCTTATAATACTCATCAACACTCATTGAACCTTGCTTCAAAGTTTAAAGCCTATGATGAAGATCTCTTACATAGTAACTTGGTACAAATCTCTTCTTCATGACATTCTTTATCTCACGCCAAGTTCTAATAGGCTCCTCTTCACATCTTCTTCTTTCCTTCACAAGCTTATCCTACCATATGCTAGCATAATCCACTACAGCTAATTGCACTTTCTTCTCTTCGGGGTAACTATGGCAATTGGAAATATGCTCCACTTTGCATTCCCATTCATGATATACCTTAGGATCAAGCTTTCCTTGGAATGGAGGTATCTTCATCTTGATGTTTCCAAGATTGCTATCTTGGTTTTTGATATCCCTTCTTCCTCTTCGAGTGATTATGTTATCATACTCGGATGCTTCATCTCCATGATCCTTCTCATACACTGGATTTCTCGTAACCCTAGTTTGGGCTTTAAAGGCCGACTCTATGCCTTCTGTTCTAGCAATCATTTGAGCCAATTGCTCTTGCATAATTTGCCACATAGACTTCATGTCAAAGTTTTGTTCTACACTTTCATTAGACATGATGAATAAACTTGCAAGAAAAATCATTAATAATAAAAAAAGAAAATAAACAAGAATATATGAAACACTCCCTTAGTATTTGCATTTGCTTTCCTGAAATATTATGGCTTTTACCCTCCTTGTGCTTACCACTAAGCCTTTTACCTCTCTTGAGATCAGTCTATATGCTTTTTGATGAAGAACCTTAACAAAATGTCAAAAGTTAAGTATCAAGAAGAGGAATAAGAGTAACAACAAACTTAGGAAGTTTAGAGTAAATTTGTTGTCAAGAATTTTAAAGAATGACCAAGAATGAAGACACAATATAGAAACCCTAATGTGTGGTATAATTGTGTGAAAATTCTTGATTTTAATGTTCTCTTGACTGAAAATATTAAACTTGTGCAAAAACAAATAATTCCAGCAAGGAAATAATCCTACCCGATTAGTTTCAGCAAAAAAAAACGAATGAATAATGCACCCAACAGCGAGCTAAATTCAATTTGGAAACAACAAATCACAACTCCAGCAACATAGAAAACCAGGATAACGGTCAACTAATAGAAAACAAATGATTTCCTAAATGATCTCCACACGGTTTGCACCAAAAAGGAAACAGCTCCAATGGTCTCTTGCAAAAAAAAGGAAACTTTCCCCTTTCCTTTCCTTTTTTCTCTTCACAACTAAATTTCCCAATCCTTGAGGACTAGGTTTCTTTCCTTTTTTTTTTAACCACAAAAAAATTTCTTATGGTCCTTATTTAAGATTAAATTAAGCTAGAATAATTTTAGAAAAATTCGTAATTGAAGAACACAAAAATTCCAGCAACAATATTTACCCAAGAACCAAGAACCAAGTTCAAGAACTTGACCCAATCAATTCACTTATGAAACCTGAAGCAAAATACCACCAAAACAACTCAAAAACTTCCAAAATACCCTCTTAAACAATAAAAAACATGGTGCAAAATTTCAGAAATTCGTAGCTGCCAAAAACACAACAATTCCAGCAAGCACCTTCAATCAAGTTTCAAAAATTAAGTTCAAGTTAGTGTTCCTACCCCTTTACTCTTGAAACCAGGTTCTTTTCTACTCCAATTTCTATCCAAAACCCTCTAAAAAATTGTGCAAATTCAGTTAAACATAAGAACCCGTAGACACCACAAACTTCTTCCAAGAAAACTCGGACTACAAACAAGAATTTCAAGAAACCAAAAATTCCAGCACATTGGGATTCAAGAACTTTAGTTTAACACTCAAGAACTTCAAGAATTCTTTCAAGATCTTCAAGAAACGTGTCAAGAACTTCAAGAAAGTCCAAGAACTGATTCAAAAACTTCAGAATTCTCAATTGAACAGTTTCAAGATTTCACACAAGACACAAAGTAAGTCCAAGATCTTTCAAGAAACACCTTGTAACACTAAGAAATAACCAAGATCAATGGAATAAAATTATTGCACAACTTTTAACCTTGAGTAGCCTCTTTTATTCTTCTTTTTCTTTGATTTTTTCTTTGTGCTTTGGCTTTTCTCTTCTCCTTCTAGCATGCTTCTTTTTCTGAATTTTTTTTAACGTAATAACTCAACCCAAACCCTAATCAAACACACCACAATCAAATTTCTCCTTCCAAGAACTTCAAAATCTAGGCTTTTTAGGTCCAAGAAACTGATTTTTTTCTTGAAAAGTTTTCACACAAGAATTTCAAAAAAAATAATAAAACAGTCAAGAAACACAAAAATTACCACGCTAACCTATAATTCTTGATTGAGAAGCAACCAAGAACGACTCTAACACAAACCCTAAGTTGAGACAAGACACAAAACACGTGGAAAAGAAGAAAACAAAACATGGACAGAAAAGAAAACAAGAAAAATGGACAGAATTTCATGAACAAAAAAAAAATGAACAGATTATAGACTAAAGGGACAAAACGGATAGGAATAAGAAAATACAAAGAATCAACACAAACAAAGGGATATGTCTAAATTTTCCAAAGGAAAATTGGACTAAAAACCTGAAATTATCAAGAAACCTTTGCTCTGATACCAATTGATATGCACGAAAGTAGTGAATGCCAAGAAAGCCTTGAAAATTCTAGGTTGAACAACTCGAATGCTTGACTCCTTTGAAACCCCATTTAAACACTCCAAGAATCACGAATTGATTGCTTTGATTCTATCCAACTTCGTTGAATGTTCTCCTTTTAGAATTCGCTCTAGACCCCTAACCAACTTGTGGTGTAGATTCCTAAGTAGACAAATCTAAAAGACTAACAACAAACCGATTGAATAAACTCTAAGCAAGAACTTGAACTTAACAAAATCTCTTCGTTAAGAATAAGGGTAATTCTTAATCACCAAAGAACTAAGAAGATCTCATCACGAGAAAAGCACTCAAAGTGCTAAAAATTATCAATAATCATCATAATAATTCAGATAAACAGTAACATGCCTATTTATAGGCTTATAAAGAAAAGTCTAGAAACTTAAAATAAAGTAAACGACTAAAACTGGTTGTAACCTATCACAATTGGGTAACTAACTAAAAGTTACAACTTGTAAAGATTGAGGAAACTAATAAAAAAAACATAAAAATTCATCCAAAATCAGTTCATGGGCTGGATGTCCCTTTCTAAGCTCCATTGGCCCTTCATTTAGCAACTTCAAGGGCCCTCCAAACAAGTCCAAGTGACCAGTCCTTTGTAATATTATTTTGGACAACCGAATATCTTCAATTAGGCTATCTTTGTATGTTGACTTGATCCACAACCAATACTTTATCCTTTGGCCCAAGGTACAAGCATGATCAATGTGAACTTCAAGCTTGTAAACAAGCCATAAGTCGTGAAGGTCCCTCCACCAGCTACCATGTTGATTCATCGAAGCCATGAACATCATCACTTTAAGCCCTCCTTGATCCATACGAGCTGCCTTTCCAAGTCCTCCAAGACTAGATCCAACTCTATCACGTGGAGATGCTCCTTGGTTCATATCATCAAGGGAGATAGAAGAAAAGCTGTAAGAAAGAGCAGATGATCAATCAGAGGCCACCAAAATTGAAGCAAAGCAAGGAAGAGATGAAGAAATGATAGATGTCCATTCAACTGAAAAAGGATAAAAGTTCTTGGCAAATTGGGATGCATATTCAGACTCTGGAAGATAAAAGACCAAGCCAATATGAGGAGATTGAAGATGAAGATATTTTTCCTGTATAACTACGCAGGTTAACAAGACCAAGAAAACCAAATCCCAAGTATGCCAATACAGCAATAATAGAACATAATGAAGCAATTGAGCCATCTAACTAGGACGAGGCAGCTCAAAGCACTGAGTGGAAGAAGGATATGGAGGAAGAGATTCAGGCACTCAGGCAAAATGAGACTTAGGAGATATCAAACCTATCTCTTGTAAATAGGTCTATAAAGTTAAGACTCATCTAGATGGTTTAGTCGAGAGGTATAAGGCACGTCTCGTGCCTTGTGGATTTTCTCAAAAGTATGGGGTAGACTACGATGAGACATTTAGCCCAATGGCAAAGTTGACCACAGTTCGGTGATATCTACACTAGCAACTGGCAAGTTATGGAAGCTTTGGCAGATGGATGTAAAAAATGCTTTCCTACATGGAGAGCTTGACAAGGAGATCTACATGGATCAACCATGAGGTTTGAAGATACGGTCTAACCAGATTATGTGTGCAAATTAAAAAAGGCTTTATGTGGATTAAAGCAGGCACCAAGGGCATGGTATGGCCAGATAGCTGAATTTTTACTCTAGAGTGGATATGCCATAACACCAGCAGATTCTAACCTATTTGTGAAAGGTACCAATAAAAGATTAGCTGTTGTTCTTGTGTATGTTGATGATTTAATTATTACAAGTGATGACGAAGCTGAGATTCAATGAACTAGAGAAAATTTATCTGTTCATTTTCAAACGAAAGAGCTTGAAGTGTTGAAACACTTTCTTGGTCTTGAAATTGAAAGGACCAATGAAAGATTGTTCTTATGCCAAAAGAAGTGTACCAAAGATTTGTTGGAAAAATTTGGGATGCTAAATTGTAAGTCAATTTCAACTCCAATGGAGATCAATGCCAAAATTTGCTCTGCTGAGGGCAAAGACCTAGACGATGCTACTATGTACAGATAATTGGTAGGTAGTTTAATCTATCTCACTTTGACTAGACCTAATATATCATATACAGTTGGAGTCGTGAGTAGATTCATGCAGAAACCAAAGAAGTCACATTTGGAGACTGTACGCCGAATTTTGAGATACGTCAAAGGAACCATCGATTATGGTCTATTTTACAAGAATGGAGAAGCACATAAAGTGACAGGATACTGTAATGCAGATTATGCCAATGAACATGATACACGGAGGTCAACATGTGTTCAATCTTGGATCAGCAGCAATTTCTTGGTGTAGTAAGAGATAGCCGACAATATCATTGTCAAGCATAAAAGCCGAGTACAGAGCAGCAGCTTCAGCAACATAGGAAAACACTTGGTTAATGCAACTCATGAAGGATTTGTGCCAATCGATATATTATCTGGTTCAGTTCTATTGTGACAATCAATCAGCTATATGCATGGCTGAGAATCCAATCTTTCATGCAAGGACAAAACATGTTGAAGTGCAATATCACTTCGTCAGGGAAAAAGTGTTGCAAGGAGAAGTTGACTTGAAGCATGTCAACACAAATGATCAAGTTGCTGATATATTCACGAAGAGCTTGAGTCCTTCCAAATTTACAAAGTTTCATGAATTGCTCAAGTTGACTATGAGGAAAGTCAGTGCTGAGGAGGAGTATTGATGTTGACAGCACTGCATGGCAGATGTAGTAGTTTTGCATTTACTACTTTCATATGCAGGAGTTGAAGTTTGTTTTTTTGTTTTTTGTGGCTGTAAAATTTAACACTTACACCAGCCAACGAAATCAAATTTTCAGCCAATTTTACGAGAAAAAGTTGGCTTGGGTTGTTTTGGTTACAAAAGTCAGAAATTGCAACTTAAGCGTGCTGAGTTTTTAGGCATGCGATATTTAGTGAGAAGAGGAAAATTGGAGTGAATTGTCAGGCAAGCACTAGTATAAATAGGGATGTGTTTCTTCAGTCATTTGCATCAAGAACTCAACGAGAAAAATAAAGAAACAAAGAGCTCTGAGTGTTAGTGAGTTTTTAGTGTGTGATTTTGAAACTCAACTAAAAGTGTTCTCAAATTAATATTGAGTGTTGTGTGTTTCTTGTATTTGGGAGAGTTATTCGCCAATTGTTTAATAAATAATTGTTTAGCTATTAATAAATTAGCATAATAAATTATTTATTTGTCTCCCTAATTTGTGGATTTAAACCAACATCTTTCTCCCTTTTGTCTGAACTCCAACCCCAGCGTCTTTGAATGTTTGGATGTCTTTGAAAGAAGAGCAAGGAAATTGGTATTATGAATCCGAATGTTTGATTTAGTTTGCTTTAGCCACATGGGTTCTTCTAAAAATCCTAAGTTTTTAACCCACCAAACAAAAGAAGCTGATGAAATCTCTATGTTCAGTCCTTGTAAATGCATGTTTAATACCTCAATTTCTTCGAGATATGCCTAAAAGTGTCTTGAGGAAAGACAAGGTTGCAAAATTTGGTTGATGGAAGCTGTAGGCTATGTGATTATAGCCAATTATTCTGCACGTATTCTTTCTTCTCTAGATGCTAGGAAGGTCTGGTGTGCAAGGCACAGCCTTGGCCTTCCCACAAGTATAATTAAGCTAAGCCTTCAATAGAAAGTGTAATTTTATGATAATGAATAATTGAACAAGTTGATTTACCATGAATGGCAACAGCAAAAATGCATACAATACCTTTTGTTATCAATTGCCAAGTTCTTAGTGCAATATCCAGACACCTTAGAGTAGAAAAATAAGCAAATGAATGATACAATTACATATGCCACAACACCTATGTTATTAGCAAAACCACAATGTGGGCAATTGAGCAAGATAGAGGAACGGCTGAAAATTAGAAAATAATAACGCTGGAGTAATTTTGATATGATAAGCCATTGATCTTTATACCTGCAAACACAACATGATCCAAAATTTTGACAAAATGATAGTATAATCTTCCAATGGATTATAATATAGATGCATATTTGACAATACATTGACAACCAAGTGGAAGGGCATAGTAACATTTCTGCAGCAAATGGAAAGACAATGGTATATGGAAGCATCAAGGTTTAATAGGTAAAGTAGTGATAGGGAAGATTTGTTGAAAAAAATGGCCAACTTGTTATACTTTGTTATTCATCAGTTCATATCATATTAACAGCAATGGTTACATCTTTTCACCAAAAAAAAAGCCACATTGAGTACACATTTAAAAGTAGTTGCGTAAATGAAATTAGTTGTCTACAAAATTGAACAATCCTACTTGGTGAAACTTGGTAGCATCAAGATTAAATGTACAATGACTAAATAACAAAATAAATCAAATAAAACAAAAATTATATACATGATTCATAAACAATAAATTCTCAGGATGTATCAAATATAACAAACACATATTATATAGAAGACTTATATACAAGCAGCAGTAACATTAGTATTCACCCCCAAAATAGAAAATAAAAGATCCCTTTGCCATATTATAATAAATGGTAATAACACAAAAACTCAAATTGCCTTTGATCTTATTCAAATGCTCTTTTTGTAACATACACTTCAAGCTAAATAATGAACCCTCAATATTAGAGGAAACCTACAAGAGAATAAACCAATCTTGATCTACAGATGTAGACGAAGCTCAATCTTTGAGTCAATGATTAAATTTTAACCCTTAATCCTAACAAAAGCAAAATGTATAGCTAATAATGATCTTTATGAAAATAAAAAAATTATCCAAAAGTATATATTACCTGTAATGCACAAGAAGTGGTATTAAGATGTGAGAGAATAAGCACACAAACACAAGCTAGAAAAATATTTTAATGGAAAAAGAACAATAGTTGAACAAAAGAAGAAAAACAAAATACTTATTTGGTACACCAATTTCATCATGGAAACTACCAGTAACAATTACAAATGGCTCTCAGTTTTAATATGATCCTAACATGATACATGAAAGCCTATTGGAAACTATCGGAATTAAAATTACCTTAAGCCAATAACAATGTTAGCATGTTAGGACATTACTTTTGTTTTATTTTGAATAAATGGTATCTTAAGGAAAAGTGCATTAGACCATTTAATCTTTGACCAATTGCAGTCAAATATATTCCCTACCCTTTATTCTTGACAAACTCAACAGATTGGCTTTAAGCCTCTAATGTTGACATAATTCTGCAAAGACTATTGAATTACATTTCGAAGCCTATGGAAATTTGCATCCATTGATAAAGAAATGTAAAATAGCTAGATTTAGAAGTATAATCATTTGAAGGATTTTGAGATGGTTGTCATTACCTCCTCGATTTCAGGATCATACCAAGATTTTGAGCTAATATGAGGACGAATGAAAGAAGCACAATGACATAAGCCTACAACCAGTCTCAATAGTCCACATTATACAATAAATCACCAATAGACTTACCAGAGGAAAAAAAAAAAACAGGGATGTTGAAAAGATGAAAAGGATACCTTGCTTGTAGTTGTTCTAAGAAATATTGGACACAAAATTGATATTTTCTCCAAAAACAACCATGAAAGGTTGATCATATAATTAATTCAGGAAAAATTGAAAGAAAATGATGCATTAAAAGGTTAGAGAAAGTGAAGAGGCAATGAAGAGCTCTAATTTCCTTTCTTACTACTACTTTTATCCTCAAAAAGGGCCAAAAGTGGAAAAACTCATAAAATAGGCAACTATATATAATAAAAATACAAAAGATCAATACTTCTATAATTTTTTTTCTTGGGAAGGACAAAGTTAATGAACTAAGAAGCTTAGCAATCATGCAAAGTTCATAAAAAGAAAGAAACAAAATATATGCAAGAAATGAGTAAACCCACTTGGGTCTTTCAAAGTGAAGAGAAGGCCTTCTGATGAGTTCAAATTGCAGTAGTTTTCCATAAACATAACAAATTCATTAACTAAAATGCATGCAAATTGGGCTTAGTTAAATGACATCATCTAATAATTGAATAAAGAGCAAAGAAGCCCATTAGTGAAAAACTAAACAAAATCACGATTTATAATTGAAAGCAAGAACAAATATTTACCTAAAAACATAGACCTGATTTATAAGTTAAAAACTCTAAAACAACAACCATGATAAGACTTTAAAACAAATAGAATCAAGAGAATATGTTGAACAAATCAGGAGGACATTTGTGTTAAATCATATTTACAACTTACCGTGTCAAGAAAACCTAAGCTTCGTCTCTCCATTAAAAATGAATGACAATCACCTTCAGTAATCCAAAACAAACGATGTTAACTTCATATCAAACACGATCATTTTCTAAACACACAAAATTATAAACCAACATCATAAAATTTCTAAAGTGCAGAAATTCATAAATCACAAAGAATCTATAGAAAAAAATACAAATACATAGAACAAATTAGTAAGATATATCATTGCACAAATATTGTTTACCATACTCTAAAATTACACCAAGAGAAA